>CM019166.1:2891977-2904251 GCA_009733165.1 Naja naja
AAAATATATCTGAACTTAGCAATAGGTTGCTTCTCTGTGGAGGAAGCTTTCTCCTCCTCCTGATCCTCTTAGTCCACCCCTCTGCCTCCTTGGCCAGATAACAGAGGGACCATCTAATCTGATTCCAGCCAAAGCCTATCATAACCCAACATTTGGTTCCTAGTAGTGGCCAAGAAGATGGTCCTGGGCAACATCTGGCTCACACAACCAGGCAGCCCTAGCCAAAATACAGGGGCATTGGAGATGCAACTGTCTGTGGGAATATCCTTGAGATAGGATGAGGGAGCCACAGCCAGGCAACGTCAGCTTAGAGGCATCTCAGTCCACAGATGAATGGAGGTGGGGAGCATCTCAGAAGGAAACACACACACACACACACATACACGGTTCCTGGAAGTAAAAGCAAGTGGGAGAGAAGCTTTCAGACTTGCAAGATTCAGTTACTGTATTTTAATCATCCAATAAAGGTAGTGATAGCATTCTGTGGTTTGGTTCCTTGTCACTGAAGGGCTGGCAGTGCCCAGCAGGAGAAAGAGGGCTGGTGAAATGGTGCCCATCCAATGCAGGGCTCCGAATGCTCCTTCAGACCAGGCTGCATCCTCTGTGGCTGGAGTCCAGCAGGAAATGGAGCAAAATCCCTGGGCCTAAAGGCCTCCGCTCCCTTCACTGCTCCAGATAAGAAAAAGCCACAAGGGACAGCCAGGGCATTGGTGGGTTAGGTCCCTTGCAAAGTGGCAAGGGAGGAAGGATGCCACCCCCATGTGGGGCCAGGAGAATTGGGCCATTGTTTCACAGTCCGGCTGCATGTGACGAGGCACCAAAGCCCAGGACTTTGTTCTCTCCAGCGCAAACAAACTGCTGCTGTGTGAGAGTCCATCATCTGCTGCTGTGCATCTGATGGGTTCCTGTTTCACAAAAGGCAGCCTCATGGTCTCCATAATGACTGCCACATGATGGGCCTCTTTCCTGCTTTTTTGGCCCAGGTTTGCCCCCGGGAATACCTGGCTGAAAGACGGCTTGTTGCCTTGGACCAGAGGTCTCCAAACTGAGCCCCTTTAAGATTGTGGATTCAATCCCAGAATTCTCCAGGCTGGCTGGAGAATTCTGAGTTTATTTATTATTTTATTTATTTTATTAATTCGACTTATATGCCGCCCCCTCTCCAAAAGGACTCAGGCGGCACAACTAAAATACAACAATAAATTAATTAATTAAAAAAATATTAAACAAATTAAGCCGAATTAAGATTTAAAAATCCCTAGTTAAAATAACCCCAACCCAAGAGAATCAGCACAGCCCAGATTGTAAAAAGAGCCAAGTTTTCAAATCGTGGCGAAGGTGCTAAGATCGGGGCCAAACGGAGCTCCAGCGGAAGAAGATTCCACAAAGTGGGAGCCGCCACAGAATAGGCTTTCCGGTCGCCGCCAAGCGACATTGTGTCGCAGACGGCACCTCGAGGAGACCTCACTGTGAGCCCGCACAGGGCGGTTAGTATTTGATGTTGGGAGGAGCCATTTCGTAGATAGCCTGGACCCATGCCCTGTTGGACTTTGAATGTTAATACCAAAACCTTGAATCTCACCCGAGGGCAACCGAAGCCAATGCAGTACGCAGGAGGGTGTAATATGGGAGTATCGGGAAGCTCCCATCACAACCCCACGCCGCCCATTTTGCACCAGTTGAAGCAAGGGCAGTCCAAGGTAGAGAGCGCTGCAGTAGTCGAGGCGGGAGATAACGAGGGCCTGAGTGACTGTGCGCAGGGCATCTCGGTCCAGGAATGGGCGACTGGCGAACCAGCCGGATCTGGGCAAAGGCCCCTGGCCACGCCCCCACCTGCTCCTCCACTTGAGCCGTGAGTCCAGGAGGACCCCAGATTCTCATGCCCTGTCCACGGGGGGCAACACCTCCCCCCCATGACCAAAGATGGAACCTCCAAACTGGACCGAGATGTCGGTATGCACAGCCACTCTGTCTTGGCTGGATTGAGTCAAAGCATGTTCCTGTCCATCCAGATCCCGTCGCTTCCAGACAATGGGACATCACGGAGAGAGCATCACTGATGTGGCCTGGGGTGGAAATGTATAGCTGAGTATCATCAGCATACTGATGATAACTCACCCCAAAGCCACGGATGATCTCACCCAGCTGCTTCATATAAATGTTGAACAGGAGGGGGAGAGGACGAGCCCTGGGGCACCCCACAAGTGAGGTACCTTGGAGTCACCTCTGCCCCCTGCTAACACTGTTAAGTAACGCCCCGAGAGGTAGGAGGAGAACCACCATAAAACAGTGCCTCCCACTCCCAGCCCCCAAGACGCCGCAATAGGATACCATGGTCGATGGTATCAAAGCCGCTGAGAGATCTAATAGGACCAGGACAGAGGACGAGCCCCTGTCCCAGCCCTAGAGAGATCATCAATCAGCGCACCAATGCTGTCTCCATGCTGGAAGAATTCGGATTGATTGGTATATCCAGGTAGTCTCTTCCTCCAGGAAAAGTGGCAATGCTGAGCCACCATTATTCAACAACCTTCGCTAAAAAAAGTGAGGTTGGAGACCGATGAAAGTTATTCACGCTGCGGGTCAAGGGCAGGGCTCTTCAGGAGGGCCTCACCTCTCTTTCAAAGCAAAGCAGGAGGGAAGCCCCTCCTTAATAAAGCTGACCACTGCCAGAGCCAGAGCCAGACGCAACCTCCCTGGAGGCATAAACCAACCAGGAAGGGCACGGGTCCAATAAACATGTGGTGGAACTCAGCCGCTGCATAATCCTGTCCACTTCATCCTCAGAAACAGGATCAACTCAGTCCAGATCACATTGGCCAAACCACTCAGATCCCCATCCCCAGGCCACTGCCAGTCGAAGCACAACCCTTCCCGGATCTGATGATTTTATCCTGCAGATACTGACTAAATTTTCTCAGCTCTGCCCCAATGGGTCCGCCACCACCACCCCCAACTGGAGGAGGGAGCGGTAACCCCAAACAGGGCGGCTGGGCGGTTATTCGCGGATGCTATGAGGGCGGAGAAATAAGATCTTCTCCCCAGCACCGCTACCAGATAAGTCCTAATATGGGCTCTTAGCTGGGCTGGTCAGATCCAGAGTGAGTCGCCTCCACCTGCTCTCTAGTCCCTTCACGACACGCCATCTCCCGGAGCCTCGGTATACCAGGGAGCTGACCAGGATCCACGCCAGTAAGGGGACGATGGGGACAACCCTGTCAGAGTCCCCTCATGACTGTTGCCAGGTAGCCGCAAGGACTTTGGCAGGGCTGTGCGTAAGGGATGTAGAAAAAACCCCCAGCTCTGCCTGGAACCTATCGGGGTCCATCAGGCGTCTGAGGCAGAACCATCTAGGTGGCTCCTCATCCCAGCGGTGTGGGGTAGCTTGATGGAAGACCAGCTGCAGGAGATAGTGGTCTGACCATGGAACGGGGTGGATAGTTATATCGCCACCCCCTAGACCACTCCACCACTGCTCAGAGACGAAAACCAGGTCGGGCATGTTACCCCCCTCATGAGTCGGGCCATCTATTATCTGGGTCAGGCCCATGGCCTCCATGGAAGCCATGAACTCCTGGGCCAAACCCGACGCCAATCCCAGGGAAGGCAGATTAAAGTCACCCAGAACTATAAGCTCTGGGAACTCCACCGCCACCCCGAGACGGCATCGAAGCCCAGGCAGGGCAGCTGAAACATAGCTGGGGACAGGTATGTAAGCAGCATGCCCAACCCACCTGTAGGCCCGATCTCAGGAGGAGGGACTCACACCCAGCCATCTCCGGGCAGGGACCTCCTTGGAAACAGGGTCTCCCTAATACACATAGCCACCCCACCCCACCCCTTCCCTGGGGTCGGACCTGCAACACCAAAACCTGGGGGCAGATGTCAACCAGAGGGACTCGGCCCTGCCTCAAACCAGGTCTCGTGATGCAAGCCAGGTCTCTGCCTCCTCCTCCATCACATCACGGAGGAGTGGTGCCTTATTAACCACGGACCTGGCATTAAAATACACCAGTCCGAGACAGGGGTCCTGGATCCCAAAACTCCCAGGAATTGAGAAGAGGCAGAGGGGTCGGAGCTGCCACAGCTTGGACATAGTGGGGCACGCCTCCCCTAACATGATATGCCCCCCGCCCCCGCCGCTCCTACCCATACCAACCACCCTAGGGATCATGGCTCCCACTATTCGCCTGGAGCCCCACAGCCCCCACACACCCCCAACCACGGCCCTGTTTCAGGCTGCACTGAACTCCGGGAATAAACCCCCATCCCTCCCACCCTTCCCTAACCCCTTAAGAGACTGAATTAAAATTTTTAACAAAGCAGCTCTGGTCGCTCCTTATCCCTCCTCAACCCTGGCCCCTACCCTTTCCATGCCATGCCATCTCCGATTCCACAATCCATCCTCGAGATAGGCTGATGGTAAACCGGTGGGCCAAGTCCGAGAGAGTTGAAGTCCACAAGTCCACAAGTCTTAAAGCAGCCAAGTTTGGGGGCCCCTGCCCTGGACTTTCCAAGGACACTTGTGTCAACCCACTTGCCAGCTCTTTGCTCATTCCCTTCCCGCTGGACCCTGTCCAGGTGAGAAGCCCTGGTGAAAGCCTCGGAGCTTAGGAGCATTGAAAGAAGCACCAGGGGGTCTGAAGAAGCTGGCCCTTCCCCATCATGGGGGTTGTGGGACAGTCACACTCTTGGCAAGGTGTCACAGTCGGCAAAGGCAGGGGTAGCTCAGGCGTGGCATCCCAGTGGCAGAAAGAAGACCATGCCCTCAGGCCCACTTCCTGCAAAGGCCCTGGAAGAGCCTGAATCTCATCTTTTTTCAAGAGGAGCTGAATAGGCCGGTCCAGAGAGGAGCGGTTTCTTTTCACAACATCTTGCTGGGATGTCCTCTTCCTAAACTCTTAAACAGCATTTGGCCAATGGGCCCACTTAA
Source organism: Naja naja (assembly GCA_009733165.1). Classification (NCBI taxonomy): domain Eukaryota; kingdom Metazoa; phylum Chordata; class Lepidosauria; order Squamata; family Elapidae; genus Naja; species Naja naja. The sequence goes on from CM019166.1 coordinate 2,896,911, forward strand.
TGAGAGGCCGTTGTTAAACTGCCACAGGGGTTACCACTAAATTAACCTCCCATTTTTCCTCTTCTGCCTGGACAAACGGAAGGAAGCCTGGCTGGGAAGTCTTTCTCAGCTCAGCTGCACTGAAGAATCTTGAATCTGAGGAAAGCAGGGAAGAATTTCAACTTTACAAACTCTTTTTAAATGGAATTTGATGTACATAATTGTGATTGCAGTAAACACAGGTGGAATTTTCTCCCACATTCTTCCATATACCTGTGTCTGTCACATGCCTTTCTTAGTTCTGTTCAACTCTCTGCCCTCAAATATGTCAGCCAGCCTCAAGCAGAAATGGGGCCAGGGAGCTTTCGACTGCTCCAAGGAAGCCTTTAAAAGGTTCCAACCTCAGCCATACTTAGAAAGAGTTGGGAGGTGAAATAGGAAGGAAAGAAACCTGCGTGCCGCATTTGAGAAGCAGAACGAAACTTCTCCTGCCTTCGGGACTCTGCAAGAAGAGCTTTGGTGGCTCAGGCTGTTAAATGCCTGCTCTTAAGATCCAGCTGTCTACAATTACTGTAGGCTCGAATCCCACCAGGCTCAAGGTTGACTCAGCCTTCCATCCTCTCAGGGTAGGTAAACTGAGGACCCAAGATTGTTGGGGCAATTAGCTGACTTTGTAAAAATGCCGCTTAGTAATAAGCAGGCATATACAATGGAAGGAAGGCTATTGCTGAGCACACTGGGTTGTATCCTGAAATTGTAAGTCAGCCTGAGTCTTCGAGAAGGGCGGCATATAAATGTAATTAAAAAAAAAATACTTCATTTGGAAGCTGTTTTGTCAGCCTTTCCTCACCTGAGAAAAGGAGATTCCTGGACTTTTGAGGTGACTTCTCAGTTGTTTCTCTGGTGAGGAGATAGATCAATCCTACTGGAAACTGAAGGAGGTGACTGCACCACAAAGTTGGAGGACCTCTGTCTTTTTGATGTTGTTGGGTTTCTTAAAAGATACTTGGTACTTTGTGCTTATGAACTGAAAGAGCTAACACAATGAAATGGGACCTTCTTGCCCTGAGAAATTCTGGTTCCAAACTCTGGGAGAGGCCAGTTGAGAGCTGCTGACTTGGAGGGGCAAAGATGGCGATTCTGCAAACATTCAACAACCACTTAAAGGCTGAGCAAAACTTCCCTTAATTGGCAGGAAGGGTAGCAGGTTTAAGCCAACATGGATGTAGTGCAATTATCAATACTGGGCCCTTGGCCTCCCCCGCACAAAGGTGGCCTGAGTATCCCTGGACTCTAGGAATGCAGAGAGATCCCTTGGCCTCCTCTGCCAGATCTCTCTCCCCCCCCACACCAATCGCTACCTGGCCTTCCACATGAGTGGAACCCCTACGGAGAGGGACATTCTGCCTCCTCCCTTGGCTTCTCCCATGCAGTGCATCCATTGGGCACAGCTTAGCCCTGCCAGGCTAAGGCTCAGAAAGGGGGAGGGAGAACCCTCCCAGGGGCTCAGGCTCAGAAAGCGGGAGGGAGAACCTGCTAAGGCCCTCAGGCAGGGCCTCCCAGCAGCAGAGCAGAGCCCACCATAAGGAGAGATTGCAAAACCTTGAAACAACCTGTCCCAGATGAGGAGTAAAGATAAACAGACCCCAGCGGCAGGCTTAATGGTTAACTGAGTAACGCACTTCTTCTACTTGGATGCCCTTTGCTTCCCAATCGGGGGCAAAAGGTGGCACCTGCCTGCTGTGGGAGCAAGGAAAAAGGCTGGGGGGGTCAGTGGTGAGGGAGCCAAGGGGGGCAGTGTCCCCAGGGCCCTCTCTGCCATGAGCAGGGGCCACCCACAGGATCTGACCTGCTCAGCAAAGCAGGAGAGGCTGCTGGGGGCATGAAAGAGCCCCACGTGTTGCAGTCAGAGCCCAAATCTGTGCTGGCTCCAGCTGCTTTTGCCCCCTCTGAGGAGGAGGGGACTCCTTGGCTGCTGACATGGCTGGCACTGCTGGAGATTGGCAGAGCCTCATTGGAGCAGCCTACCACATGGTGAAAATGGTGCTCGTTGTGGGGACCAGAAACCACACTGGCATCAGAAACTGATGCATGGTGGCTGTTGTGGGGTAGGGCAGTGAAGGGGCTCCTTGGCCTGTCCCTCCTCTTCTCCCAAAGGAAAGCCTTTGTGGTTGTTTTCTCTCTGTGGACAAGCTGGGGCTGGTTTTTGGGGAAAGGCTCCAGGCTTTCTCTCATGGCAGCCTCCTGCCCTGCCCCTCCCTGACAAAACGCCAGGGGAGGGATGCCATGGGGAGCAATTGGCACCATCCCATTGAGAGAGACAACCTTCCTTCAAGACCACTTGGGTTCAGAGAGGGAGCCCCCCTATCACACACTCCTGGGATGCCAAGGCTAGCCTGCTTCCTTCGCCCTTTTGCAGACGGAAGGTCCCTCACCTGGCTGGGACGCTCCAGTGACTCCTCCTGCCCCCCCACACTTCCCCAGCCGGCCCCGCCCCAGAGCAGGTGGCTCCCGGCCAGGGTGAGCAGTGAGCAAACAGCCCAGGAGGGTGCCTCCCCCCCTCCCCCTCCAGGAAAGCGGGACATTCGCTCGCTCGGCGGCTGCTTTTCCTGCTGCACTCCCGGCTGGCTCTCCTCTGCGCAGCTCTCCCACCATGTCAGGCCACGCCACCAACCTGAGGGTGAAGCTGCCCCTGCTCTGCGCTTTCCTGCAGCTGGCCACAGTCCTCCTGTTTGCCTTTTTCGTCCAATATGACAGCCAGACCAGCCCCTGGCTGTGGCACGAGGAGGTGCAGCTGCGCAGCAAAGGCCCCCTGGACCACGAATTCTACCCACGCTACCCAAGTGAGTATCTCCTGCGCAGGAAATGCCCTCCTGTCAGGGTGCCAGGTCCAGCCAGAGAGGCCCCTGGGAGCACAGGAGGAACGAGGGCCAGGAAAATGCCCTTCTTTCTGAAATCTGTGGCAGGAGGGCACCCTTCCTGCTCCCCATCTACTCTCCAGACTTCTTGCTTCGGTTTGGTTTCTGGAGGGGAGGGAATGAAGCTTTGGGAATTCTCTGTGGATCCCTTCTTATTCTCTCTAGGGGAAAGCGCAGGTTACCATAGCCTCAATATGCTTTTTGAATGGTGTTTTTGAGTGCAGAACCTAGTTAAGTCCCGGCTTCTTGTTTGCCTTTGATTTCCTCCAGATACCTTCCACAACTTCCCACCTGGTGGTCTCCTGGTGGCTTAACTCTGTGGGAGGCACCCAAGACTGACTACTGCCTCCACCTGGCAAACCACAGTTTATGGATGTGTTTATGTACTCTTAAAAAACAGCTAAATCTTGATTCGGTTGCACCATTTTTTAAAGGGCTTTTTTTTAAGGCCCTGCAGGAAGGAAAGGCTGAGACAGAAAAGCTGCCATAGGATCTCTGGCATTAGCGAGCAACAAGATTCCCAAAGTTAGGCTAACAGAGCCATGATTTGATCAGGTCACAGCACATTCACAAAATGGCTGCCTGAGAAGCCACTCGCCCCAAAAAAAAACCTTTGCCTTTTTGGGTCCAGCTGGGTACGTTCTTCCTAGCTGGGAACCCCTCCCAGAAGGATACGACACTCCCTTCCCTTCCCGGTCTGTCCCTGAGGCTCCAGGTGCCCCAGTATGCCAAATAGCCCTGTTGATGGCTGCTGCCGCTGTCTGTCCATCCATCCGTGGGAGGTTTTGCTTCTCCTGGTGGGCAGCGAGAGAAGCTGCCCTTCCCCAGGCTGTGCCTGCAAGACTTCCTGCACAGATGGAGTCAGCCAGCAGATCTTGTGGGGAAAAAACCTACAGGCTGATGAGCTGGTGTTTCAGCAAAACGTTTGTTTGACAGCTTAGTTTGGGAGGCAGGAAAAGAATTCTCCTCCTGCACTTCCTTCTTCCCATTGCTCTGTTCTTCAGGCTCCAGAGCCCCCAGTTGGACCTCCTTGAGGACCTCCTTGAGCCCCCTGGCCATTTGCTGTCCCTTTTGCAGCCATCAGCACTTTTCTTTCTGACCCACAACTCCTGCCCTCCTCACCAGCATCTCCTCTGAATGGTCCTCCAGGACCCCCAGCTCTTCCCCCAGAAGGCAGCCCAGCCCTGAGCAGCCGAGATACAACGTGGTGGGGAGCCATGCCGTGTTTCTTAACCTTGGCAACTTCAAGATCTTCTTCTGCTCTGGAATTCCCCAGCCAGCCATGTTGCCTGGGGAATTCTGGGAGCTGAAGTCCACACAAGGTTGAGAAAAGCTGCCCTACCCTGACCTAAGCAAAACCTCATTTCTTTCACACCATCGATAGCTTGGCCTCAGCCATTGCGAATTCCTGAGTGTATTAGGAACTCTAGAACCTAATTGCATGTAAGCCGGGCTTGGGGCTCAATGGAGGAGGAGCTGGCCATCCCACAGGCCATCACTCCCAGTGCCCACTCAGCCAGCCGAGAGCAGCTACAGCACAACCCCACCTGCTGAGCCGCATTGGCTCTGCCATGCAGCTGATACACATTCGCTCTTATCAGCCGCGATCTAATGAGGTCACTTTTGAACCCAATTATGCAGCTGCCTCTGTGTCCATTTCAACCTTGGAGCCTGGCTGATTAGCTGGAAGCCAGGGAGAAGTTTGACTAGTCAGGCCAGGCTCAGCCAGTGCCAGCAGCCCCTCAGTGGGGTGACCACAGAGCCTTTCTACTCATGCCCTGCTGACCCAACCCCTTGCCCCCCTGCAGGCTTCCAAGATGTCCACGCCATGGTTTTCCTTGGCTTTGGCTTCCTGATGACCTTCCTGAAACGCCACAGCTTTGGTGGGGTGGCTTTCAATTTTCTGATCGCCTTTGCCCTCCAGTGGTCTATCCTCATCCAAGGATTTTTCCACACCTTTCACAATGGCAAAATCCATGTGGGAATAGAAAGGTGAGCAAGCCAGGCCTGGCCTCCTTGAGCCTCCAAAAGAGGTGGCCTTAGCTTAAGCAGGGGCAGCAGAAGGACCAGAAGATGGAGCTGAGTGGGGGCTGGCACAGCCCTGGGCACTTGGGTCACTCAACTGAAACTCAGCCTCTGAATATCCCATCCCCTTTTCTTGCTGACTTGAAGAAGCCTCCCTCCTCCAGATGAAGGAAGTCAGAGTATCTGCAGGGTGTTGTTAAAAAAAAAATGAAGCCTGCCACTAAAGCTCCACATCTGAATTGTTCTGACCACCCCCTGGACCCCAATGCAATGAAAGGCCTAGCAACTGACATCCAAATCAAGCAAGAGGTGTGGAGGCCGCCAGCAGCTCAGGAAGGGACTTGTTGAAACCTCTAGTTGATAGCAGATGGCCGAGGTTGGGTTCAAAGCTCTTTGCCCTGCTCATTGCCTGCCATCTTGATCTTGGAGCTGCCTCTGACTGGACTCGAGAGCAGTGAGGGGCTTCAGGGATGCCGAGAAGGGTGCTGTGCACCCAACAGTCTCTGTGCTTCCCCAGGGCCGAGCAAGGCAAACCTGCAGCCCCCATCTTCCTGCCGGGTCCTGCTCCTCCCACAGGACTCAAAGCCAGCACAGCCCACCTGGCAACCTCTGGCGTCGGCCTGTCCTATCAGTGCCTTCATCTCCAGCTCAGCCTGGGCAGCCTTGAGTCGCCTTTTGCATAGGAAGGGGCCTTCCTCCTGCAGGGAGGGAGGGAGGGAGGCTGTGGGCAGGAAGGCTGGGGAGCCTCTCTCCACTTCAGCCCCAACCTCCCATAAAGGTGGGGGAGTTCAAGCATTTTAAGTGCAGGCTCTAGGAAATCCTTATTTAAACACAACTGAGATGAATGTGAAGGGAAATCTCCTGCTAACCTTTTCTCCCACTCATCCCCCCTGCCCATGTCCTCTTGCCAGCATGATCAACGCGACTTCTGTGCTGGTCCTCATCTCCTTTGGGGCACTGCTGGGCAAGACGAGCCCCGTTCAGTTGCTGCTGATGGCCGGGCTGGAAGTCACCCTCTTTGGCATCAACGAATACATCTTGCTCAGCCTCCTTCAGGTGAATTGCTTGGGATGGGATGGGCCAGGGTGAGGTGGCCACCCTGTGGAATCTAAACCCACTCAGAAGCTGCATTTGCACAACCATTTAGACCCTGGACCCAGGATATGTAATATGTCCAGCATGGGAAACCAAGAAGGACGCATGGAAATTCTGAAAGTGGTTTCTTTACTGCTTTTGGGCATAGATAGACAGAATCTTGCTGGACTAAAGCACTCTGCGTAATTTGCTGATAGATGCTGCAAAGAATTAGGGAGGGCCATTCTGCGCCACAGGAATGATTCAAGGCTGATGTTACTCTTTTACTCCATCTTGCAACTCAGCACCAGATCCCATTCCCTAATCCAGTTGCATAAAGTGCAGTGCTCCTGATTCCCAATCCCACGGGATTGGAGGGGGGGGCTAACCCATTCCTAATTTCATGATTGGCAGAGCCCTGGCTTCCTGTCCTTGACTTCTGACAATGATGCTCAGCCCCAAAGAATGTCCCCTCTCCACCCACCCATGTTGCCCATTTCTCAGTGAAAGGGGGTAGCCCATAGCTGCAGGAGGTCCCTTGGGACCATACTGAGTCTCCTCTCTGGCCCCATTTCCTGTGAATGGGGCCCAGGAGGGCCTCCCACCAAGCATCAGGCAGACCCCAGTCTTTACCCATGCCTTACCCCTCATGATGCCCCTTCTTCAGACCTTAGCCTGGACCCTTTCTTTTGCCCAGGCATTTGGGTCAAGGGGGTTGGAGAGCTCTGGGGGCTTTTGGCTTGAGGTGTTTCCTTTACTGGGGACATGGATTGCACTGAGAGCCACTTCCATGAGATGGACAGCTCCATAAACAATTGGAATAAACAACTAAAATTAACCCATCTCCGAATAGGGAATTGTGGGAATAAAGATTGATGACAGGCCTGGAAGGGGATTTCAAAGGACTTTGAAAAGTTGTTGGGGCTGAAAACTATGCTGGCCACCCTGTGGTGGCCACCCTGTGAAGCCGCCTCCTACAGGCCTCTTTCCTCCCGCCTGGCTCAGGTGAAGGACGCCTGGGGCTCTATGACCATCCACACTTTGGGGCCTACTTCGGGCTGATGGTGTCCCGGTTCTTTCCGCCCCACCTGGACAAGACGGCAGCGGGAAGGCTCCACCTACCACTCAGACCTCTTTGCTATGATTGGTGAGGCTCCCAAAGGGGCAGCTGGCTTTGTGCCTTTAGGAGAGAAGCTGACGTGGGAGGGGCACATGGTGGGCAGGGCAAGGATGCCAAGGGGCGGGCTAAGCAGCAGGAGCTTTCTAGCTTTGTCTAGAATTATCTTCAGCCTCACGATGGTTACAATTTCTATGTATATAATATGCTCCATTAAAAAGATTGATT
>CM019166.1:3506568-3547787 GCA_009733165.1 Naja naja
AGAGAGAGAGAGAGAAAGAGCGGAAAGAGAATGAGGGGAGAGAGAGATAGAGGGAAAGAGAGAGGGGGGAGACAGAGAGAAAGAAAGAGAGAAGGAAGGGACAAGAAAGAAAAAGAAAAGGGAAAGAAAGAAAGAAAAAGGGTGAGAGAAAGGAAGAAAGAGGAGATGGAAGGAAGGGACAGGAAGAAACAGAAAGAGAGGGAGGGAAGAGAAAGATGGGGGAAAGAGAGGGAAAGGAAGAGAGAAAGAGAGAGGGAGACAGAGAAAGAGAGAAAGAGAGAGAAAGAGGGAGAGAGAGGGAAAGAGAAAGAAAGAGGCAATGCCACCCCTGGGTGGCTGCCTCCCCAGTGACAGAGAAGGGAGGAATAATGGGGTCATATAGAAAGTCAGCATACAGGCATCAGATCCTGGTTGCATTAGGAACCTTTTGTTTACAATATCTGTAAATTTGGGGTTTTCCCTTCTGTGCTACAGATTCATTTTTGTTAAGAGCATGGGACGTTTGAGTGTTACATTTCTGAAACGTTTTAATGCGTGCATTCATGAAAGTAGTTAACTTTGAGTTGGGTCTTGGGTTGCCTGATTATTACCTTCAGGTGTCTTCTTGAGGTTAAATAGAGTCTAAGTAAATAATAAAGTTTCTCCATTCACAGTTCCTAATGTCTGGTTTTTGAAGAAAGGATCATTTCTAAAGATGTTATTATTCTTGTAAAGTTTGTTTTGTTTGTGTAAGTTTTCTGCAACAATGCCACATACAGAGACACAAATGAAGAGAAAGAATATCTGGCTATGAGTGTCAGGGGATTAAAAGTAGTGAGCCTGAGGCTCCTGCAATCGTGGATTGGGGTTTGAAAGCTGTAAAGTCTCCAGTCTCTTTTACATCTACATAACTGCAACTGTTGCTCTTGGTTCTGATCTGGTTCAATAGCTTGTGATCCAATGTAAGAAGGATGTTGAGAAACAAAGAGTGAAAGGGTGCAGAAGTATTCATCCAGAATTGAAGGTTGGGCTCCTGGGGAGAAGGAGCATCTTTGGGACTGAAATTCATGTACTGTAGATACAATAAGAAGCACCAGTTGGGTCTAGGAAGGGTCACCAATCTGAAATGTTAAAGGTTGCATGATTCTGCAGCCCTCAGTAGGATGGTTCCTTCCTTCCTTCCTTCCTTCCTTCCTTCCTTCCTTCCTTCCTTCCTTCCTTCCTTCCTTCCTTCCTTCCTTCCTTCCTTCCTTCCTTCCTTCCTTCCTACCTACTATTGCCTTTCTTCTGGGCTGTTCTTATTCTATGATACTGTAGAACTGGGGTTGCCCTGAGCATCCTCTTGTTTCTAAGGTGCCTTGTTTGTTTCTGTTGATTGCATGTATTTTTTTAAGACCCTGCACAAAGATTAAAAAGCACAATCCCTGCCTGCAGGCTTATTCTCTGATAGGCAGAGTGCAATAGAATAGGGCCAAACTGGGAGAATCCCACCCCTGTGTGTGTGTGTATGTGTGTGTTTCAGGTGGGCTTCCTAGGAAGGAGAAGAGGGAAGGAGGAAGGGACAGAAAGAGAGAGAAAGAGGGAGAGAGGGAGGGAGAGAGAAAGAGAGCGGGATACAGGAACAGAGAGAGAAAGAGAGGCAAAGAGAGAGAGGGGAGAGAGAAAGTGAGAGAGAAAGAGAAGGAAGATGCAAGAAAGAAAAGAAAGAGAAAAGGGAAAGAAAGAAAAAGGGAGAAAGGAAGAAAGGGGGGATGGAAGGAAGGGGCAGAAAGAAAGGGAAAGAAAAAGAAAGAGAGAGGAAAAAGTAAATGAGATATATGGATGGACAGATAAATACATGGAAGGAGGGAGGGAGGGAGAAAAAAAGGAGAGGAAGGAAGGACATAAACCCTGGCTTCAGAAGACTTTGAAGCAGCACAGCAATCTAGGGCTGGCCTGCAAGGGATCTCAGAGGTCATCTAGTCCAACCCCCTGCTCCAGCAGGAGATCCTTACAGAATCAGAGAATAGTAGGGTTAGAAGGGTGTGTGTGTGTGTGTGTGTGTGTGTGTGTATGGCTGTCCAAACACCAAAAACAGGCCAAGTAGCTCTGTGGAGGTCAGTCGTAAATAGAACACTTGCTAAGCAAATGGCCACTAAGCGAGGACCTGGTCATTAAGCGAGGACCACTTAAATTTGGTTTGCCAGTCACATGGCCACATGGCCACACCCACCCCAGTCACATGACCACATAGCCATGCCCAGTCAGCAAGCCACTCCCGCTCCAGTCACATGACCACCAAGCCACACCCACAAATTAGCCCTTGCCCACAGAACCCGTTGTTAAGAAATTTGAATCCCACCCCTGCCCTTCCCCAAAGAGTTTGTGGGTCCAGCCAGTCCCACCACCAGATCCACAAAGACTGAACTGCCTTCTGGAGATTCCAGCCTCAAAGCCCACCTGCCTCTCTCTTCCTGCTACTCTACCTGGGAACCCACTTGGCCTGTTCCAGTCCATCCGGTGCCCCATGGGGAAGGGAGCCTGGGATGGACCCCCACAGGTCCCTTCCAGAGGGGAACAGCATGCAGGTTTCAGCTTGAGCTCCACGTCTAACCCATCGTGGAAATGCACGTCCTCAGAGGTGCCAAAGCTCCAGGCATGGAAGATGGGAGGAACAGGGGGGAAATGGTGGTATTTTGTGTGTGGGGGGGGTAGGCCTGAAGAGAAGACCTTGAACCAAATTGCATTGCTAAAATGCACAAAAACCTACTCTGGATAGAGCATGCTGGCTGGGAGAGAAATTCAAATAGAGGGAGCATCAGGTGAGCAGCTGTGGTCTCTTCAGATACTGGACATCGAAGCCCCCCAGCCACCCACCCCAAACAGGAAAGCCCCCCAACTCTCCACATCACCAGGGCAAAGGAGGAGTTTGCTACCATGGCTGGGATACTTACTAGAAACCTGCAGCTCAAAGGACTCATATACCATCTCTTCATCTGATAAAACAATTTCTGCCATATAATAGCCTCTGTCATCTTGCTTTAGAGGGCTGAGTTGCAATCCTCTGCAGTCCTCGGAGACCTTCACTCTGTCTTGCAAAGCTGGGAGGGGGACCAGAAGGCTGCAGGGCTCCCCAGAGGTCACCACAGAAATATTTTCAGGCTTGTAGAAGTTGTGGTCAACAATTTTAATCCAGGAAACTGATACAAATGGTAGATTACTCTTCAGTTGGAATGTGACAGACTCGCCCAGAATGCCATTCAGATATTGTCTTTCAGCAACTCCTGCAAAGCCAGAGAGAGGAGAAGAGAAGGCCTCAAGACTGGGCCACAAGAGACCTCCAAGCATCCCATTTCTTCAATAAAAACCTCTTCTGAGAAAGGACAAAATGGCTCCAGGAGAGCAGACATGATGGGGCCTCTCTGGGCATTGGGCTTTCTTTCTTGAGCAGGGGGCTGGACTGGAAGACCTCCAAGGTGTCTTCCAGCGCATTCTATTCCATTCCATTCCATTCTATTCTATATGGATGGAAACTCATCAGAGTGAAGCAACCTAGAACTCAGAAGAAATTCCTGACAGTTAGGACAATGAACCAGTAGAACGTCTTGCCTTCAGAAGTTGTGGGTGCTCCAACAGTGGAGGTTTTCAAGAAGAGATTGGACAGCCATTTGTCCAGAGTGGTAGAGGGTCTCCTGCTTGTGTAGGGGTTGGATGAGAAGGCCTCCAGGGGACCTCCCAACACTGTTATTCTGTTAATCTACCGCGATATTCAAAACAGCTAGGTGAAGCAAGCAAGGAAGGAAAGGACCATCAAAAGTGGCCTTTGGACCCCAAGGAAAGGCCAGCTTGGAAGTATCTGGGTGAGGATTAGACTTGAGCCATTAGATGTCCCCACGTCATGGTCCTTGTAGTATCTCAGTGCACCTAGAAGACTGGACAGGTTATAGCAACGTTTCTCAGCCTTGGCACTTTAAAAGGGATGCAACTCCCTGTGTTCCCCAGGCATTATGCTAGCTGGGGAATTTTGGGAGTTGACGCCCACACAACTTCAAGTGGCCAAAGTTGAGAAACACTGAGTTAGAGCCTGTGTGCATCCACAACCCTAACTTTTTGAACAGGTTTTAGATGTATTTGAATTGCATTTTAACTAATCTTGATTTAGTCTTTCCACAGCCGCTTTACATATACTTAGTGTCTTACATTTGATAAGAAAAATGGGGAAATATTTTCTATTTCTTCTACTAGATTTTGTCCTTTCAATCTTGTCTGCCTTTTTCTTAAAGCTCTTTTCCAGCTCAGTTCTTTTGGGTAGGAAGAAAGTTCCTCCAGAGTTTTCTCTCTATTCCAGCAAAAATCCTGCCTGTACTCAAGGAAACAAACCCTGTTTTGAGCTGCAAGTTTCTGTCCTGGTTTGAAACTGTTGGAAATACGATAACAGAAATACAACTTACCAGCTCCTAAGAGAAGGATTAAGAACCACAGTCCAAGCATGTTCTTGAGTGACATGTCAGCAACTGGCATTGCAACAAGGAGCAAAGCAGGAAGTGCTTCGTCTAACTTCTGCAAAACATGAACTGTCAATTAAATTGCATAACATTCTAATGAGGATCATCATGGCTTTCCAAGAACTACAGATTCTCTTTTTTCATGGTAGTGGAGATGAGGACAGCCAGTTCAGCAGGAGAGAGAATTCAGTTGCAAAATGGTGTAACCTTCTGGTTACTGTCTGAAATACCATTTGCAATTGTGTGGCCGTTTATTTATTTGGTGATTCAATTTATACAGCTGCACATCTCATATTTTGAGCTGCTGAGAAGATAGAATCCTAGGGACCCTGGAGGTCTTCTAGAAGATCTCCAAGACCCCTATGATGTAGTTCCTTTGAGGACTACCTACCGAGTGTGCTTGGTCAGCCAATTGCCAGTCCAGGGTGGCACTGTCTATCCCGCAGAGGTCTAGTTTCCCAAGAAGTAGGTTAGGGTCTACTTTGTCAAATGCCTTACGGACATCTTAAATAGACTATGGCCACAACATTTTGCTGGTTCACTATCTTAGTCACTTTATCAAAGGATTTGGGTGTGTCTAGTCTAACTAAGAGGATGACTAGAGGATAGCAACCTTCCAATCTTTGAGGGGCTGCCACAAAGAATGAGTGTTGGTAAATTTACCTGTGAATGCCCTTTCTATCTATGCTGCAAGAGAGCCCAGGATGGGTAGATTCCTTCTTATGATGTCAATAAGCTGAATCTGTACTAGTAGATATAAAAGCCAGCCCCCGAGAGAAACCCCAGCTTTGGCGAAGATACTGACAGACTGAAGATACTGAAAGCAAACAAACTATAACGTTAACATGTCTTACCATCTCTGGACGAACCAAGGGAGGGGCTGGGCTCTCTCGCAGCATAGATAGAAAGGGCGTTCACAGGTAAATTTACCAATGCCCATTCTCCTCCATGCTGCAGCGAGAGCCCAGGATGGAACATACCAAAGCTTGAATGTCCACAGGCGGGTCCTCGTCCGGCCAATCACTCTGACTGTGGAACCACTCGCTGAAGCACCCGTCTGCCGAAGGCCACAGTTGCCAAGGCAAAGGCATCCAGACGGTAGTGTCTGATGAACAGAGATGGAGATGTCCACGTGGCCGCTCTGCAAATCTCTTCCAAGGAGGCCTGGGTAGCCCAGGCAGCTGAGGTGGCCGCACTTCTGGTAGAGTGCGCCATTAGCCCTTCGGGAACTGGAACAGCCGCTGCTTTGTAGGCTTGTGCAATGCACGTCCTGACCCACCTGCTAATAGTAGGGGAAGAGGCCTTGTTCCCCAAGTGAGAATGGGAAAAGGAAACAAACATGGTTCTGTCTTCCAAAAGGAGGAAGTGTGCTTAATGTAAATTCTAAGGGCCCTTCTGACATCTAGTGTGTGCCACTTGCACTCTAAGTCATGGTGTGGGAGGGGCAGAAGTCAGGCAACACAATGTCCTGGGACCAGTGGAACCAGGTGTTAACCTTTGGAATAAACGAGGGGTCCAAATGGAGGACAACCCTATCATTGTGAAAGGAGCAGAGATCCTGCCTGATGGAAAGAGCCACGAGCTCTGACCCTCTTCTGGCCAAGATGATAGAAACGAGGAAAACTACCTTCAGAGTTAGAAAGTGGAGAGACACTGTTCTAAGGGGTTCAAAGGGGGGCTTCATAAGGGCATTAAGTACCACATGAAGGTCCCAGGAAGGATACCTGTGCACCACAGGTGGGTGAAGGTTGGAAGCCCCTGTTAAAAATCTTCTGACCAAGGGGTGATGGGACAAGGAAGGAAATGAACCCCATGAAAGAACTGAGGAGAGCCGCTACTTGGTGACGTAAGGTATTGGGGGCCAAACCCTTCTCCAAGCCATCTTGAAGGAATCTAAGAACCTCTGCCAACTGGGCCGAGGCAGGGGAGAGACCTTCCGTGAGGCGCCATTGGGAGAAAGCCTTCCAGGTGGCATCTTAGATGCGCCTTGTAGAAGGTTTGCAAGACGCTAGGATGGTGAGGATGACCTTCTCTGGAAGATTAGCCTCCCTTAGCTGCTGCCGCTCAAGCGCCACACGGTCAGCTTGAGCCACTGGGGCTCCGGATGTATCAGGGCCCCTTGGTGCAGGGAGATGAGATGGGCTGGGATTCTCCAAGGGGAAGCCACAGACAGGTTGACCAGGTCTGCGAACCAAGGCCTCTGTGGCCAATAGGGGGCCAGGAGAATTAGCTCCGCTCATTCCTCCAACAGCTTCTGTATGACTGCCGGAATGATGGGAAGTGGGGGAAAGGCGTAGAGGAGACCCGTGGGCCATCGGCACCGAAGAGCACTTGTCCCCTCTGCTCCCTGGCAAGGAAACCTGGTGAAGAATCTGTTCACTTGGGCATTTTGAGGGGTGGAGAAGAAATGCGCCTCTGGAGTTCCGAATCTGTGGGAAAGGTCCTGAAAAGGGACAGGGAAATGGACCATTCTGCCTGGTTGACTGAACTCCTGCTCAGCCAGTCGGCTTGGGAGTTGTCGACTCCGGAGATATGATCCACTGAGATCGACAGCAAGTGTTTTTCTGCCCATAACCCCAAGCGTTCTGTCTCCCTCATAAGCACTTTGGATCTCGTCCCCCCCCGCCTGTTGACGTGAACCTTTGCGGCCATATTGTCCATCAACACTAGAACATGGGAGCTGGTCACAGAGGCTCTGAAGTGCTTTAGAGCCAGAGAAATGGCTCTGAGCTCTAGCCAATTTATTGGGTGGGTTTTGTCTAACCTGGACCAAACTCCTTGAGCTATCTGACCCTCCATATGGGAGCCCCAACCCAGGAGACTGGCATCTGTAGTGATTATCAGCCTGTCTGGGTCCTTGAACTGGAGTCCCTTCCAGAGGGCCAGGGAGAGCCACCAATTGAGGGATTGCCGGGTTTGTGGAGAAAGCAGGACCTTGATGGATGAGTGGCAGGAACCATTGGAACATTTGGGAGTGAAGCCGTCCCCACGGGACAATGCCGATACAGGAGACCATCTTCCCCAGTAGTTTGGACAGCAGCGACAAGGGAACAGTCTGTTGTTGAATCTGACTGATGATCTCTGCAAGGCTTTGTCCACAAGCCGGAGACAGGAAAACTTGGCACAAAGTTGTATCGATGACTGCTCCCAAGTGTAGCAATTTGGTTGTGGGAGAAAGATGGCTCTTCTTGGTGTTGATGGAGAACCCATGGCTTTGGAGGCAGGACAAGGTAATTTGTAGGTCCCGATTGGATGGAGGAGGACAGAATCAACATGTCGACCAAGTAGCATTGGATCCTCACTGGAACAGAACGTAGAGAAGCCACCAATGCTGCTAGAAGCTTCGTGAAGACCCTTGGAGCTCGATGAAAGGCCAAAGGAAAGTGCTCAATACTGGTAGTGGGCATTCTGATAACAGAAACAGAGAAACTGGCTATGATGAGGCCAGATGGGGATGTGGAGGTAAGCCTCCGTGAGATCAATGGAGGAGGTCGCTCTCCCGAATGCTCTCTAAAATAGAATGCAATGACTGCATTTTGAATCGCCTGTATTTAACAAATTGATTGAGAAATTTCAGATCTAGGATGGCTCGCCACCCCCACCCCCACCCCCACCGAGGCTTTGGGAACAACAAAAAGATGAGAGTAAATGCCACGTCCCTGTTGTGAGATGGGAACTGGTTGAATAGCCCTGATGTCGAGTAGGTGTTGAATGGCCAAATTCATAAGGGCTCTTTTTGAAGTGTCCCCTGAAACAGGACAAATCAAAAAAATTTCTGGGGCTGACGATAAAAATTCCAATTGCAGTCCTGACCTAATAGTGTTGAGCACCCAGGCATCCATCGTTGACTCCTCCCATTTGGAGGCAAAGAAGGCTAAACGACCTCCGATGGGTGGGGAGAACGAGGAATTACTTAGAGTGATGGAAGGAACGACCCCCTCCCCCCCAAAAGGGCGGTTTGCCAGCAGAAGGTTGCTGCCTGCCAGGTGCTTCTGTACGTTGGTCTTGATGTTGGGAATACGGCCTCTGGACGAGAGGAGGTCTCTGGCCGAAAAGCAGGTGGGCGATAAGGAGCAGGGCGACAGTCAGCTTTTTTTCCAGAGGAGGAAAGAATTTTCTGTTTATCTCTGGTCTCGACGAGATAAGGCTCTAGAGCCTCACCAAAAAGCTTGTCGCCTGTGCAGGGGGCAGAAGCCAGCTTCCATTTGCGTCGTGACTCTGCCTGCCAATTTTGGAGCCACAGAAGCCTTCTAGCCGCCACTGAAGATGCCATGGCCCTTGCTGCAAATTTGGCGGAATTGAGGGTGGCAGCCACACTGAATTCTGCCACTGCTATAATTTTGTTAAGGTCTTGATGAGACTGAAGGTCAGAAGCAGGCAGTCGATCCTGCAGTTGATGCAGCCATTGTAGAGATGCCCTCGTGAAAAAAGATGCAGTGGTCGAAGCCCGAACAGCCCACGCAGCTGCTTGGTGGTTGCGCTTGAGGGTCTGTTCGGAACGCTTATCTTCTGCTTTAAGTACATCTTCTGGCTCAGTGGGCATGCCAGAAGAGGAGAATGATGCCACAACCGGAGTGTCTACCGAGGCCACTACAAGGGTGTTGTCTAGGGCTGAGCTGACATTATAGAAATGCTTGTCTAACGATGATGGGCGAGGGCCTGCTGAAGGAGAAGCACACTGCTCCTTGACCATGGCGAGGAACAAGATGGGGAAGGGCAAAACCTCCGTGTGTACTACCGGCTTGGAGAAGAGCGAGTCTCCTTGCCCGGAGGGTTTGCCTTGTGGTTCTGGAGCTACTTCCTCAGGTGACAGCTTGGCAGTGACCAAAGCCTTGCTAAGTAAGGGCTTGAAGAGGGGTGGTTTGAAGACCAATGCAGAGGAGGGTGGATCTGGACTAGACTCGTCTTCTTCTGAAAGATTGCAATTGCAGATTTCACCCTCTTCCCTCTCTGAACGAGAGGAGCAGCTCTGTTCAGATGGGGAGGCACCCTCTTCCCTTTCATCCTCCTCCCATTCTGCCTGTGAAGAATGGTCCCTGAGATCTTGAGGTCTGTGGAAATCTCACTGCATAGGTAAGGAACCTATGGATTGAGGAAGGAGAAGGGCCTGAACCCTTTCGAAAGGCTGAAGAATCTGCTGAAAACCTTCAGCCAACCCCTTTCTGATGGCTAAGGAAACTACATCTTGGATGTCTGTGGACCTGTTGTCAAAGGAAGTGGAAGGCCGAAGGCCAGCTGCAGTGGGAGTGAAAGTGGCTTCCAGCCTGGTCAGGGGTGCCTGAACCCTAGAGGGAAGAGAGGGTGCATAAGACCCTGAAGCTGACTGGAAATAAGGCCCAGACTCTAACACATTTAGGGTAAGTGCGCTTGAGATTGTGATTTTATTTTATTTCAAAATGACCGGCTTAGTTCAGTGTAATACTTGTTTTAAGCTGTCTTTCCCAGTACTCTTTTCAAACTTCAAACTTGGTGGTGCAGGCTGTTAAATGCCTAGCACTTAAGTTCCAGCTGCCTGCAATTAATGCAGGTTCGAATCCCACCAGGCTCAAGGTTGACTCAGCCTCCCATCCTCTCGGGGTAGGTAAAGTGAGGACCCAAGATTGTTGGGGGCAATAAGCTGACTTTGTAAAAATGCCGCTTAGTAATAAGCAGGCGTATACAATGGAATGAAGGCTATTGCTGAACGCATTGGGTTGCGCTCCAAAAATTGTAAGCTGCCCTGAGTCTTTGGAGAAGGGCGGCATATAAATGTAATTAAGAAAAAAAACTTGGATACTGTCCTCTTTGTAAAAAAATTACCAGTCTACATGGACAGATTACCTATCTAGAATCTCTAATCTGTGCTCTCCAAGCAGAAATTAGGTGCCCAATCCAGCCATCTATTGAGCTGCCGTGCTACCAGCCCCCACTACCACAAAGATCCTATAGGAAAAGGGCAGTATGGACAACCGTGGGATCTGGCAGGGTGAGAGCTGCGGACCATAAATGCAAAGCTTTTGCTGTGTCCCAGCATAACAGATACAGTGCCCTTGCTGACCTTAATAGGGACATTAAAGGGACAGGTCAAGGTAGTTGTGATAATGATAACTCAAGTAAGCCAGGGATCTTGGTCCTAGAAGAAGAACTTACTTTGGAAAGGGGAAAGTGTGAATCAGGTATTACGCACCAGTCACACAAGAAGAGCAAGGCATCCAAAAAGAGAAGCCACCTTCTGGCTGGGGACACAATTGTAAGGGATGTAAATTTAGGAAAGGATACGGAGGTTTTGAAAGAGGTCAGGTGTCTACCAGGTGCTACTGCCAGCAGAGACAAGAAGCGCATTCTTAAGATAGTCAAGAATGCCAGCAAGGACTGTGATGTTGATGCTATTATACATCTTGGTACAAAGGATCTGTCCCAGAAGGATGTACTTGCTGTTCAGAAAGACTTCCAGAGCTTGGGGTATGAACTTAGTAATACGGGCTGTAGGCTTATCTTTTCAGAGGTTCTACCAGTATACAAGGAACAAAAAGGGAAAGGGCAGCGTGTAGCAGAGTTTAATGTGTGGCTAAAGGAGTGGTGTAAAAGGGAAGGCTTTGGTTTTATTAGTCATGATGTCTGCAGCTGGTCCAATGAAAAGGTACAAAAGAGATGGTTTGCATCCATCAAAGAAAGGGACTGAGTTACTTGGCATTAAATTCACAGATTTCCTGGATAAACATTTAAACTGAACAGCGGGGACAGAGAATTAATGGATTCAGAACATTTCTGTCCCCAGCAAACTATTTATTTATTTATTTATTTATTTATTTATTTCGTCTTATATGCTGCCCTATCTCCCTAGGGACTCAGGGCAGCTCACATAAAAACACCCAATACAAAAGTTAAAAAGAATTAAAAGATTATTAAACCTAATTAGACCAAATAAAGTATTTAAAACCCCATCACATGACATTTAAAACTAACCCCCCTCAGTCCAGGCCAGCTTGTTCAAATAACCAGGTCTTTAGGCCACGGTGGAAGGACCGGAGGTCAGGGGGCCAATCGTAGCTCCAGGGGAAGCTGGTTCCATAAAGTGGCCTCCACAGAGAAGGCCCTACCCCTAGGGACCTCCAGCTGACATTGTTTGGCTAACGGTACCCCAAGGAGGTCCTGTCTGTGCGCGTGCACCAGGCAATGGGTATTTGATGCTGGCAGGAGACATTCCCACAAGTACCCCGGCCCTAAGCCATATAGGGCTTTATAGGTAAGTACCAGCACCTTGAATCTCATGCAGAGGGCAACTGGCAACCAATGCAACTCACGCAGGAGGGGTGTAACATGGGAGTATTGGGATACCCCCATCACAACTCGCACAGCCGCATTCTGCACCAGTTCAAGCCTCCGCGTGGTCCGCAAGGGCAGCCCCATATAGAGCATTGCAGTAGTCGTCCCAGGATGTAACGGTAACGAGCGCATGAGTGACCATGCGTAACGCATCTTGGTCCAGGTAGGGGCGCAACTGGTACACCAGGCGAACCTGGGCGAATGCCCCCCTGGTCACGGCTCCCACCTGCTCCTCCAAACTGAGCCGTGTATCCAGGAGGACACCCAAGTTGTGGACCCTTTCCACAGGGGGCAACACCTCTCCCCCCATGTCTAGAGGTGGAACATCCTGGATCGTCCGAGATGCTAGTACGCACAGCCACTCGGTCTTGGCTGGGTTGAGCTGGAGCCTGTACCTCCCCATCCAGATCCGCACTGCTTCCAGGCAACGAGACATCACAGTGAGGGCATCACTGAGTTGGTTTGGGGTGGAGATGGAAAGCTGGGTATCATCAGTGTACTGATGATACCTCACTCCAAAACCACGGATGATCTCACCCAGCGGCTTCATGTAGATGTTGAACAGGAGGAAAGAGAGGACCGACCCCTGAGGCACCCTGCAAGTGAGGGGCTGTGGAGCCGACCTCTGCCCCCTGCCAACACCGATTGTGAATGCCCCAAGAGGTAGGAGAACCACCGAAGAACGGTGCCTCCCACCCACAACCCCCTGAGGTGTCACAACAGGATACCATGGCCGATGGTATCAAAAGGCGCTGAGAGATCTAATAGGACTAAGACAGAGGAATATCCCCTGTCCCGAGCCCTCCAGAGATCATCCATCAGCGCGACCAATGCCGTCTCTGTGCTGTACCCAGGCCTGAAACCCAATTGGTACGGATCTAGGTAATCGGCTTCCTCCAGGAACCTCAGAAGCTGACATGCCACCACGCTCTCAACAACCTTCGCCACAAAGTGAAGGTTGGAGACTGGACGAAAGTTGTTCAAAAGGGCTGGGTCCAAGGCAGGCTTCTTGAGGAGGGGCCTCACCACTGCCTCCTTCAAGGTGGCCGGGAAGGACCCCTCAACCTAAAACTAATAAGGATACCAGTGCATGCAAAATAGATGTTTGTGCAGGTAAGATTATCAACTTTGATGCCAACCAAAACCAAGCATTTAATAGTGAATGCCATACCATGTGCATTAATCAAACAGGTGGCAAGAAAGTAGGGGCGGTTAGGCACAACACAGGTTAGGTAGACAGTAAACACAGCATCAGACATAAAGTTCTCAAGTGCCTATATACAAATGCACAAAGTCTGGGGAACAAACAGGGTGAACTCGAACTACGAATACATGAAGGTAAATACGATATAGTTGGAATAACAGAAACTTGGTGGCATGAAACCCATGACTGGAACATACTGGTAGAAGGATACAAACTATTCAAAAAAACAAACAAAACAGACCCCACAAAAGAGGAGGTGGAGTTGCACTGTATGTAAAGGACCACTATATTGCTAGAAATGCATGAAACCAAAGATGAAAACCTCCTAGAATGCATATGGGTCAATATAAAAAAAGAATGACATGGCCATAGGTGTATATTATAGGCCACCCAATCAAGCAGAAAAAATAGATGTCCTTTTTGCCAACCAACTAACAAACATATGCAGGAAACACACAACAATAGTAATGGGAGACTTCAATTATCCTGATATCAATTGGAAAACTAATTCTGCACCAAGTGAGAAATCAAATAAGTTCCTAACCAACCTAGCTAACAACTTTGTTGTCCAAAAGGTAGAGGGTGAAACTAGAGGGACAGCCATACTGGACTTAATTCTTACAAACAGAGAAGAAGTGATAGAGGAGTTGAAACTGCAGGAACCTTGGGTGAGGGTGACCATGTCATACTAGAATTCAACATAGCACAAACACAAGCAACAGAACATAATGACACCAGAGTCTTGGATTTTAAAAGAGCTGATTTCAATAAACTCAGAGAGAACTTGGGAAAGATTCCATGCATGAAAATCCTAAAGGGGAAAACAACTCAAGAGTGGGAAACTCTGAAATATGTGATCATGAAAGCCCAGACCAGCACAATACCACTGAGAAAGAAAAACAAGAAATCCAAGAAGAAACCAGCATGGCTGCACAAAGATCTTTTTGACAAATTGAAAGAAATAAAGGACAAGTACAAAAAATGGAAAGAAGGACATACAACTAAAGCAGAATATCAGCAGATAACCAGAATCTGCAAAGACGAAGTCAGGATAGCAAAGGCTCAGAACAAACAAAGACTTGCAACAAAAGTCAAAGATAATAAAAAAAGTTTCTTCCAACATATAAATACCGTGTTTCCCCGAAAATAAGACCTAAGTAAGACCAGTTTAAATCTCCAGTTCAGGAAGACTTTTCAGGGAGCAACGCCATGAAACACCCCCCACACTCACACCCACTATTTGGCACCATAAATATATAAGACCTACCCCGAAAATAAGACCTAGTGTGTTTTTGGGAGCCAAAAAAATATAAGACAGTGTCTTATTTTGAACACATAACAAGAAAAAATCAAGGAAACAGTGGGTCCACTAAAGAGAGAGGATGGCAAGGAAGTAACAGGCATCAGAGAGAAAGCAGAGCTGCTTAACTCATTCTTTGCATCGGCCTTCACGCAAAAAGAAACTATAGCCCAACCCACCAAAAACATAACTGTAAAAGACAGACCAGAAAAATAAGTTAAAATAAGCAAAAAAAACCAGTAAGAGAACACCTGTCTGATCTTGATGAAAACAAATCACCGGGCCTGATGGATTACATCCCAGAGTCTTAAAGGAGCTGGCAGAGGTCATCTCAGAACCACTGCACCATCTTTCAAAAATCCTGGAGCACCAGGGAACTACCAGAGGACTGGAAAAGAGCTGATGTGGTTCCCATCTTCAAAAAAGGAAGAAAAACAGACCTAGGAAACTACAGACCAGACAGCCTAACATCATTACCCGGGAAGATACTGGAAAAGATAATAAAAAAAACAGATCTGCCAACATCTAGAAACAAGTAAAGTAATAACTAGCAGTCAGCATGGGTTTGTTAAGAACAGATCATGCCAAACCAATCTTATTTCATTCTTCAACACAGTGACTAAATTAGTAGACCAGCAAAATACTGTGGACATAATATATTTAGATTTCAACAAGGCATTTGACAAAGTAGACCACAACCTACTTCTTAGTAAGCTAGAAAAAGGGGAATAGATAGCACCACCACTAGATGGACTCAACTGGCTGGCAAACTGTACTCAACGAGTAGTCCTTAATGGGTCTAAGTCTACATGGAGGGAAGTAAGCAGTGGGGTGCCACAAGGTTCTGTCTTAGGCCCAGTACTCTTCAATATCTTCATTAATGACTTAGATGAGGGAATAGGGGAACTTACCAAATTTGCAGATGATACTAAGCTGGCAGGAATAGCTAACACCCAAGAAGATAGGCTTAAGATCCAGATGGATCTTGACAGACTAGAACACTGGGCCGTATTTAACAAAATGAAATTCAATGTAGAGAAAAGTAAAGTCCTACACTTAGGCAAGAAAAACCAAAAGTACACATATAGACTGGGTGAAACCAGGCTCAATAGCAGTAACTGGAGAGGATCTTGGAGTCTTAGTGGACAACCAGCTAAATAGGAGCCAGCAGTGTGCAGCAGCAGCCAAAAAAGCCAATGCAATCCTAAATTGTATTAACAGAGGGATACAATCAAGATCAAGGGAAGTACTAATACCACTCTATGAAGCCTTAGTAAGACCACACCTAGAATACTGCATCCAGTTTTGTTCACCACATTATAAAAAAGATGAGACTCTGGAAAGAGTGCAGAGAAGAGCAACCAGGATGATTAGGGGACTGGAGGCTAAAAGATATAATGAATGGTTGCAGGAACTGGGCTTGGCTAGTCTAGGGAAGAGAAGGACCAGGAGAGACAGGAGAGCAGCCTTCCAATATTTGAGGGGCTGCCCCAGAGAGGAGGAGGGGGTCAAGCTATTTCCAAGGCACCTGAAGGCCAGACAAGGAATAATGGATGGAAACTGATCAAGGAGAGATTCAACCTGGAAATAAGGAGAAACTTTCTGACAGGGAGAACAATCAACCAAGGGAACAGCTTTGCCCTCGGAAGTTTTGGGAGCGCCATCACTTGAGACTTTCAAGAAGAGATTGGACTGCCATTTGTCAGAAATGGTGTAGGGTCTCCTGCTTCGGCGGGGTTGGACTAGATGACCCACAAGGTCCCTTCCAACTCTGATTATGTTATCTTTTTTGTTGCTCTCCTCTGCACACTTTCTAGAGTCTTAACTATTTTTTTTATTGTGGTGACCAGAATTGGATGCAATATCTCAAGGGTGGTCTTACCAAGGCATTATAAAGTGGTATTAACACTTCATGCAGTGGTGGGATTAAATTTTTTTACTACTGGTTCTGTGGGCGTGGCTTGGTGGGCGTGGCAGGGGAAGGTTACTGCAAAATCCCCACCCCCTCCCCACTCTACTGACCTGCTTTCCAGCTCCGTTCTCCTGTGCAGGGCAACCAAAGGAGACCCAGCCAATCAGCTGGGACTCGATGGGAGGAAGAGAATAGAGGAGGCAGGGCCAGTCAGAGGTGGGATTGGCCGGGTCTCCGAACTACTCAAAATTTCCGCTACCAGTTCTCTGATGGCTTTTTTGGCAACTGCAGTGCATGGCTGCTTCATATTTAAGTGATTGTCCACTAGGACACCTGGATTCCTTCAAGCAGGTACTTCCTAAGTTCAGAACCTTACTTTTCTTATGATTGAATGTTGTTGGATTCATCAGTACTGAAAGGGAATGGAATTTGCTTTTTTACCCCAATAAAGAAACCATTAACTCAAACTAGCTACCTGTCAACAACAGGCTAATCAAGGAACCACCAAGAAGAAAACCACACTCCCACCAACACTGACAGGGCGGGTGACTTATAGACATAGAGTAAACCCAGTCCCTTCTACACTGATGTTACCTAATGTAATGTAACATCAACATGAAATGACTGCAAGAAAACAACCAAGCTCAGAGAGCACCAAGGGTGCCATAGTATCATCTCATCTTGATTTTTTTTTTACAAAGTAAATTTTTATTAGTCGTATTTCAAATTAAAACATCACATTTACACTCATTACAGCGTTCAGGTTATGGTATTCACTCATAGTGATATAATTTTTACTGCTCTATTATGTTATATAGTTTTTTCCTACTTTTAACTTATAACAATATTTACAATATTTACAAATATATATGCAATACTTCCTCCTTTTACTATACCTCCTACATATTCTTCCTGTAACAACTTTACGTCTGTTCTCTAACCACTGGCACCATCCATTCCAGATCTTATAGCATTCCGTTTCTTCTCTGTCTTTTAACTCCATAGTTAACCTATCCATCTCTGCACACTCAAAGATCTTTCTTATTACCATTACGTCCAAGTGAGTGTCATCTTGTTTCCAGTTTTGAGCAAAGGTAATTCTTCATTTAATGACCTCATAATCCCTGGAGGGGTGGAATCTGGGCAACTGAATGGATCTAGCAGAGTGTTTTAATGGCCGGATGCCCTTCCTGTCACCGATGCGGAGTTTTGTCAGGCAGATAATATTCTCAGTGTTCCCAGAGAGAGCAACATCTGCCTCCACCTAAGATAGAACTCACAGCCTCCTGATTGTGAGACCAGAGTTCCACCTCTAGGCCACCTCACCACTCATACTTTATCTTGCGTGTAAATGACTTCCGGCCTGCAATAAACAAATCTGAATGTCCCATCATTTGTTTTAAGAGAAGATTTCAACACATTTCATTACCCTGATTCTGTCCAAATTCGAAACAGAAGCTGCAGTGTTTCCTGGAGCTCTTTGAAGAGTCGAGTTGCTCCATTGGAGATTTGAGCTCAGAAGTCGGCTCCCAGTCACCACAAAGCCTGTTTTCTATTGTAGAAGAATACCAAACTTTCCATAGGTCCAGAAAGGGTGAATCAGCTGAGGTGCACTGCAGGCGACTCTGCCAGAAACACACAGTAACAAAGTTAAACGAATCAAAAATATGTAAGCAAATTGCTTAAAATATTCTTCTGAAATTTGTTAAGGCTGAACACAAACCGGTTTAAAAGCAGCCATGAAAACAGCTGACTAGTATTAGGGGAGGGGTCATTTGCTGGTGGGGAGGGGACTCAGGTTTTGGTTTGCAGAAAGGAAAGAGTATTTTCAAAAGGAAAATGAATGTTTCTTTATTGAAAGAATACACACGATAGAAGGAAAGTGACAAATGTTCATTGACTGTGAAATTCTCAAATAACTACAACATTTATAAATATTAAAATGTCAAAGCATTAAAATTGTTATACAGTAAAACATCATTTCCCATCATTTCCCCCTTATTTCCATTTGTGCAAAGCCCATCAGAAACCCTGAGACAAATTTATAGATAGGATAAACTTTGAAAAGTTTACAAACTTCCAGAAAGCAATAAACCTCCAGGGCCGGCTCAGGGCCAAGGGTGTCCAGTGTCCCGTTGTCCTGCAAGAGGTCAGCACTGCCAAGAATGGGGGGAGATCAGAAAGGGCCACCTCCCCCTCCTCAGAAACCCTTTGTTGCATTTTCCCCAGCCCTCCAAGTAGAGGGTTTGCTCTGGTTCTAACTGGGAAATGGGCAGCTTTCTTAAATGAATGAATGAACGAAACAATGAATGAATCAATGAATGAATGAATCAATCAATCAATGTATCATTTAATGGAGCAATCAAATTTTCCCTTCAGTTTCTTTCAAAGTTCTCACTTTATCCCACTTGGGCAATTATCCCATGTGGATTGAGGATGGCCACAGTCACTTTGTGGCCAAACCTCCGTTGTTCACACTGATTTTCTCTGTCTTGCCCTTCAACTCCTGAACTCCTTCGGCTTACAACCACAACGGAGCCCAACATTTCTGCTGCTAAGCAAGACGGTTGAATGAGTTTCCCCCATTTTATGACTTTTCTTGCCACAGTTGTTAAGTGAACTGCTACGACTGTTAAGTGAATCTGGCTTCCCAATGGAATTTGCTTGTCAGAAGGTGGCAAAAAAGGATCACGTGATCCCGGGATGCAGCGACCGTCATGAGTATAGGCCAGTGGTCAAGTGTTTGAATTTTGATCACATGACCTCGGGTACACTGCGGCGGTCATAAGTGTGAAGAAGGGCCCTAAGTCCCTTTTGGAACTTCAAGCGATGGTCACTTTTTTTTTTTTAATTAGATTTATATGCCGCCCTTCTCCGGAGACTCAGGGCGGCTTACAATCTTTGGGCTACAACCCAGTGCGCTCAGCAATAGCCTTCCTTCCATTGTATATGCCTGCTTATTACTAAGCGGCATTTTTACAAAGTCAGCTTATTGCCCCCAACAATCTTGGGTCCTCACTTTACCTACCCCGGGAGGATGGAAGGCTGAGTCAACCTTGAGCCTGGTGGGATTCGAGCCTGCAATAATTGCAGGCAGCTGGAACTTAAGTGCTAGGCATTTAGCAGCCTGCGCCACCAAGGCACTTCATGAACTGTTGTGTGTTGAGGGCTACTTGTAATGAAGCAAATGTGGGGCAGTTGGGGAGGGTCTTTGGGGGCCAGGCAAGGCATCAGTGGAAGCAACACGGACCCCCCTCAGAGCGCCTCCCTCTAGCTACACTGGTGGCAGATTTCACTGGGTCAGGCCCTTGTGGAACGGAAGCAAGCTTGTCCCAAAGAACCTTCTCAATGCTGCCGAGGAAGACCCTGGCTGTCTGGAAGGGAAGCGCCAGGAGGGAGGCATCCATCAGGGTCCGAGGTGGAGCTCCGATGGTCGCAAGCTCTGGCCCATGAAGGACATGGCGGCTGGCTCCTCAGGAAGGCTGGCAGGCATTGGGCCAGCAGACTCCCTCCTCCATCTGCTGGGAAGAAAAGCAAGGCCATGGCTGAGCTTTAGGAGGCAGAAGGTGCCACAGGGCAGAGGCCCAAGGGGCCAGCAGTGGAGGGGGTTGCAAGGTGCAAAAGGAGAAGAGGCACTCATTCATTCATTCATTCATTCATTCATTCATTCATTCATTCATGCATTCATTCTGTCAACTAAAAAGATACTCCTTTGGTCTTTTTAGCTGCCAGCAAAAAGGGAGTGGGGGAAAACAGTGCATTCCTTAAGTGCCTAGATAATCACCCTGGCAGCCCAAAGTTGTCAGAGCACAAGAATATTACTGGAGGGCATGATTGATGACTCTTGGCTATGGATGTTTCCCATTGGAGAAGATACATCCATGGGGTGGGGGAAGACCAGGGTCAAGGGTGAAATGAATGATGTATTTTAGGATTGGCTGCATCCAGCTAACACCAACATGGCCACTTCTAATAAATCAATTTTATTTTCTCTGAGAGATATGGCTAGAGACTTATGACTTGAATGGGGGTGGATTTGTTGGAGTCCTGACTCAGTCAGTCAGTCAGTCAGTCAGTCAGTCAGTCAGTCAGTCAGTCATTCATTCATTCATTCATGCTCCTAAGAAGGAGGTAGGCTGGAAGTGGAAACCCACGTTGACCTCATGGGATCACTTTGTGTCAACCACTCTTCGTGCCCCCCTGAGCATGGTATCTTATACTGGGCAAATCTCACTTCTCAGTGACAGAGACCTTGTGTTGTGGAGTCAGAATGACCAGGGAGGGGCTAGGGGGCTGGATGCAGGCAGTGGTAAGGGCACCATTCATTGAAAAGATAGTCTCCAAATTCCCTTTGGAGATGCTGAGATTGTGGTTGGACTATAATCAGACATAGCCCTGGTGGTTGAAGACTATCAGACCTTTGGAGTCAAGACTCAGGTCTTGGTGTGGTGCGGAAACTGCACCGATCATGCACTGGTGACCTTGGTGAGACCAGGATGGAGGGAGTGAAATTATACTTGGATTGGCTGGAATGCAATATGAGGTCAGTTTTATCCATGCTAGGAATCATCAACTGCTGATCCAGTTCTACAGAGGAATTATTGAGTCTGTCATCTGCACCTCTACAACTGTCTGATTTGGTTCTGCAACCCAACAAGACAGACACAGACTCCAGAGAGTAATTAGGACTGCAGAAAAAATGATGGCTACCAACTTGCCTTCCATGGAGGACCTGCATCCTGCACGAGTCAAAAAGAGGGCTGTGAAAACATCTACAGACCCCTCACATCCCGTACATAAACTGTTTCAACTTCTTCCCTCATGTTCTGACCCAACCCTGATACCAGCAAGAAAATCTCAAACAAACTCAGTAACTCAAACCTTCACAGCTTTAATCTACAAATCTGTAGATAAAAGATGGCTTGCAGCCAACAGAAAAGCCTTGACAGAATTCTTCAGATAAGCCAGAGTCTCTACACATAATGCTGGGTTCTTCAAACGTTTTTGCCTTCTGCAAAAGCAAAAATCCTTTGAAACCAGGCTTATATTCCCTGGAGGGAGAGGCCATTATGTTGCATTCTTACTCCCGAGTCGCCTGTGCTGCTGTAATTGTTCTTTCGTCCGAGTAATCCTTTGTGCACGCGCACTTGGCACAGGCTCCTTGGGAACCTCCTCATCGCTGCTGCCAGCCCCCACAATCCCTGAAGACAGCAGTCCACTCCCTGATGGTCCTGGCCCCTCATCAGAGTCCTTGCTCTGCTCAGCCGTCTGCACCTGCTGCCGGCTAATCACAACACCTCAAAACGATGCTACAGAGCCCTGCACACCAGAACAACTAGACACAAGGGGAGTTTTTCCCCAACGCCATCACTCTGCTAAACAAATTATTCCCTCAACACTGTTCAACTATTTACAATGTCTGCATTACTATTACTGTTAAGCTTCTCATCCTCCTTATCACCTCCCCTCCCACTTGTGACTGTATGACTGTAACTTTGTCACTTGTATCCTGACAAATTTTATTGACTGTTTCCTAGTATGATTTGATGGCTTATTTGTACCCAATGACTATTATTAAGTGTTCCATCTTATGATTCTTGACTCATGACGAATGTAACTTTTCTTTAATGTACACTGAGACCATATGCACCAAGACAAATTCCTTGTGTGTCTAATCACACTTGACCAATAAATTCATTCATTCATTCATTCATTCATTCATTCATTCATTCATTCATTCATTCATTCATTCAACATGCATGGCCAGATCCTGTTCTCTGGGTTTCAAAGTTTCTACCAGGATCTGAACCCTGGACTTCTGCACTTAGCTCAGATGACCAGGGACCATCAGCTTCAGGAGGTGTCCATGTCCTGGTGGCCAGTGCTTCTGCAGCACCCTGTTCCTCTGGGCAACCCATGGACTCTTCTGGGCCAGAAGGAGCAGGAAAAGGGAAGGGAAGGGTTGGGGTTCTCACAGAGCATCCTTCAGAGGGTACCTGGATTTCTGGATTTCATCCTCAAAATGAGCCCCAAACAGCCAAGGAGGAGAAGACTTCCCACTTTGCTCAGGCACAGCAGGGCCCAGAGACGCAACCTGGAGAGACTCTGGTCTGAAAAAGAGCAGCAGCCCCATTAATCCTTTCCTTGATCCACTTCCTAACCTTTAATGCTTCACACGAAGCCCCTGCCGAGGGAATCTGGAGCTCAACATGAGATTCTAATTGCTTTATCAGCATGAGTTGCGATATAGATTCTAAGAATGCTCAGTGGTTCTAGGAGCTTAATAATGACCACAATCCATATCTTTTCTGCCATTCCTGTGTTTCTACGCCTCTCCCTGACTGCATCTCCCCATCCTATCAGATCTGGCAGAATCGGCCTGCTTCGAGCCCCAAGAATTTGGGTGTGTGATCCGGTGGACCAGGAAGTGGACCGGTTCTGTTGCACCCTCAGAGAAATCACTGTGTTTTGGATACGTGAGACGGTTGCTTTAATTGCTGTTACTGCAGCTGTTGCTCTCTTCCCTTGGCCGCTGGCTTTGTGCATTTTTGTTTTGGTATTTTGTTTTTCAACCATTCATTCATTCATTCATTCAGAACAGAGATGGGAGGGACCTTGGAGGTCTTCTAGTCCAACTCTCTGCTCAAGCAGGAGACCCGAGACCCGTGATGGCGAACCTATGGCACGTGTGCCAGAGGTGGCATGCAGAGCCCTCTCTCTGGGCATGCAAGCCGTGGCCCCAGCTCAGCTCTGCATGCATGTGTGTGCGCGCCTCCCACCAGTCAGTGGTCTTTGGGTCTCTGCTGCACATGCATGGGGGGCAGTGGTGGGATTCAAAAAAATTTACTACAGGTTCTGTGGGCGTGGCTTGGTGGGCGTGGCCGGGGAAGGTTACTGCAAAATCCCCCTCCCCCCCACCCCACTAAACTGCTTTCCAGCTCCATTCTCCTGGGCAGGGCAACCAAAGAAGAGCCAGCTGATCAGCTAGGACTCAATGGGAAGCAGAGAAGAGGTGGGGTTGGTGGGGCCAGTCAGAGGCAGGATTGGCCGGTTCTCCCAACTACTCAAAATGTCCGCTACCAGTTCTCCAGAACCGGTCGAACCTGCTGAATACCACATGGGCCTCCCACATGCATGCACGGGAGGCGCATGCACATTGCATTTTGGTGATGTGCGTGCATGCGCTTTGGGCACTTTTTTTGGGTGCCAAAAAGGTTAACCATCCCTGCCCTGGACCATTTCAATCAATCTATCAATCAGAAGAGAAGTGGAAGGGACCTTGGAGGTCTTCTAGTCCAACCCGCCCCCCCGCTCAAGCAGGAGACTCTGGCCCATTTCAGATTAACAGATTAGTAGAGTTGGAAGGGACCTCGTACAGTAGGTCATCTAGTCCAACCCCCTGCCCAAACAGGAAACCCTGCGCCACCCCTGACAAATAGCAGTCCAATCTCAAAAGCCTCCAGGGATGAAGCTCCCACAATTTAATTCCTGTCAGCCCCCCCCCCAGAGTCACCACAACAGGACGGGCAGTTCAATAGCTTTCAGCCCCAGGCCTCTTTCAAAGAGAGGGAAGAAATTTCCTGGAAGACGGAGACCGGGAGGAACCGACACATCCTGCAGGGATCCTGAGGGCCGTTGGAGAGCTTGCCTGCCTGCTCCCAACCGAGCGACTCCCCAGCCAAGAAGCTTTGCCAGTCAATCGTTAAGCACCAGTAAGAAGAAGCTGAAGGATCTCCACTGAAACTCCAGGAAACTGAAGGCTCTTCCATGCACCCCCACCCTCCGTCCCCCACTCAAGCTCTGGTGAACTTTCCATCCCCTGCCTGTCCCTGAATGCTGCCCCACAACCGGCTGCTTCTCCCCCTGAGGAGCCTGCTAATTTTCCTAAGAAAGGAGAGGGAGGAGAAGGAGAAAAAGAAGAGGAGGAGGAGGAGGAGGAGGGGAAGCAAAGAGTGGTGGCTCCCTGCCACTTGTCCTCAAGCAGTGACTGAAGAAGAATGAGAGAAGGAAGGAGAATCTCTCTTTCTGAAGGCTATAAATCCATTTGTGAATTGAATGATTCCCTTTTGTGAATGATCTTCCTTCCTTCCTTCCTTCCTTCCTCCCTCCCTCCCTCCCTCCCTCCCTCCCTCCCTCTCTATTTTGCCCTATAAACTTCTTGAGGACTTCAGACAGAAGTTGGGGGTACATTTAGTGTTATTTCAACATTAACCACAAGAGGGAGCACATGACTAATCTATCAGATTTTTTTAAACGTATTTTTCTTTACCTACTTGGATCATTGCTTAAAAAGACTCTTATATCAGCCCACCTTGTAAAGGATAAGTATCAGCTCCTTTCAATATACATACATACATACATTCTCTCCAGTGGTGGGATTCAAAATTTTACTACTGGTTCTGTGGGCGTGGCTTATTTGGTGGGCGTGCTTGGTGGTCATGTGATTGGGTGGGCATGGCCAATTCAATGTCACTCACGTCAAGGGGTGCCTCGCCTGGCCCCTCCCCTCCCAGCCATTCCTTATCACGCCCAGCCTCAACGTATCTATAGTTCTGTAAAAATGTTGTTCACCTTTTGTTGACTTTATTATCTACGTACTATAGATGTACTTTCATGGATCACTGAAAAGGAGGAAATGGCTCACATGCTTTGCCCAAGAGTGTGACAGGCAACAGGCTTTTAAGGGCTGCCACAAAGAAGTGGGGGCAATATATTTTCCAAAGAAGCAGAACGCAAACAAGAAGCAATGGATGAACAAAGAGAGAAGCAACCTTAAAACTAAGGAGAAACTTCCTGACAGCGAGAACAATTAACCAGTGGACCTGCTTGTCTCCAGAAGTTCTGGGTGCTCCAACACTGGAAGTTTTTCGGAAAAGACTGGGCAGCCATTTCTCTGAAACGGTACAGGGTTCCCCCAAGGTGATATTCTGTTATTCTGACACTTTCCCAGGATCTCTACTCAAATTCATTTCATAATTTCACATATAAAATAGCCATTTGCGTAATACAACCTGCATATTGTTCAAAACAGTAATTATTATGGCTGATGTTTGACAGCAAGCCTAAGTCAAAGATCACAAGAGTGCTTCTTTCTCTGTATGTATACACAATATCCCATACCAGGAATAGCATATTAAGCTGGATTTATGCAACCTGATGTACAAAATAAACACACACATATTTATGCTCTGGACTAGACATTGATGTAAATACCTGAAAAATATGTGCTAGCCCTGGGCAAAAGAAAAGCAGTAAAATCACTCGAGATGTAGTGTAGGGGCAGTGCAAAATATTAACACATGATAAATAATGAAAGAGCAGCGTAATCGCGGACGCGTCAAAGAAAACCGTCATCAATGCCAGCTGAGTAGTTTAGAGGCTGAATCGTTTAGAAAGAGTTCAATCTGAAGAGAGGGGGGGAACGCTCTACCCAGCCAGCTTGTTTATGGGGGACGGACTGAGGCGACGAAAGGAGCGGTGGGAAGGAGTTGCAACAGAATGCGAGGGGGAATCCCTGCTGTAAAGTTAAACTGCTTAAGGGAGGGGATAGAACGGGAGGAGTATGGCTGTGGGGAAACTAAGGACATAGCTGGGAATCGTGGATAGTGAGCATGCGATGTAGGACTATGGGGTTTGGGAAATTAGGGGTAATAGGATAATTGGGACACAAGTGTAGAGGTAGAAGCGTTTAGATGGGTGGAGTAAGAGGGTCAATTGCACTGGAAGGCGGTTGTTTCCAGCGCTAACCTTGTTCGGGTCTACGTGCTTGCTGATTTACTGTACTCTACTATAAACTACTATAAACCATTCCGTTTGTTGCTTCATAGCCACGGATTCCAGGAAAACAGCCAAGAGAAACAGTTAAAAACAATAGCAGAGTTTTCTCGCTTTCTCTCCCCATTTCTTTTTTTTTCTTTCACATGCAGACAAATGCATAAATACAAACACACTCACAAAGATAAAGCCATCATCCTGATTTTTTTAACCTTCCAATTTCCATAGTTTGCAGGGAAAGGAACCGTAATATGTTTTCCCCAAAAGAAAAGCATCTACCAGCAGAGGGAAGAACTAGGGGGAAACATGATAGCATTGCTCCACACATACACACACACACGTACACAGAGAAACACAAACGGCTGGTCTGGGACGACCTCCAGTCAGCAGCGGGCGGGGGAAAAGGAAGAAACGGGTGGCACCCCCCCCCCACTCCAGCCTCTCTCTCTCTCTCTCTCTCTCTCACGCCGCACACTCATACACACACACACACGCGTGCGTGTTGCTAGGCCGCGCCAGCAACGAAGCGAGCCAAGCGAGCCTGGGAATGGTGGGGGGCCCTTGGCAAGCTCAGGGGATGGTAGGGAAGGGGAAGGCAAGCTCCGGGGGCGCTGTGGGGGACTGCTAGCACGACTCGCAGGCTTACCTTTCAGCAGGAAGATCAGAGGTGCTCAGTTGGGACGTAGGGCCAGGCATCATGTTGGAAAGCAGGTTAAGCCACGAGGACCCATTGTGGGGAGTGTGAGGAGTGACTGGGCGGGGCGAGCGTAGGGCGGGGCAAGTGAGCGAGCTGCCACCAGGAACCGGTTCGGGGGCGTGGCCAGCCAGAAGTCGCTACCTGTTCGGAGATCCCCGCCAAATTATCGCTGCCGGTTTCTCCTGAGCAGGTGCGAACCGGCTGAATGCCACCTCTGATTCTCTCTCTCTCTCTCTCTTCTTACATTTTAATACATATATTTTTGTGTGGTTTTTAAAATTTTCATTGATTTTTGTATGTATTTTTATAAGCTTCTCTTTCTTTTTAATATGTTTTCTACCTTTTTATAAATTCTGCTCTACTTCTTGAAGAGTTAGAACCGCCATCCCAGAACTAAGGAGGAATTTCCTGACAGTGAGAACAATTGACCAGTGGAACGGCTTCCCTCCAGAGGTTGTGGGGGCTCCATCACTGGAGGCCTTCAAAGAGAGACTGGACAGCCCCTTGTCTGGAATGGTAGAGGGTCTCCTGCCTTGAGCAGGGAGATAGGTGAGAAGACCTTTGAGGTCCCTTCCAGCCCAAGCATTCTAGGTACTTACCTGCACAAACATACTTTAAAGCTGGTGGTGCAGTGGTGAGATTCAACATTTTTATTACCTGTTCTGTGGGCGTGGCTTGGTGGGCGTGGCAGGGGAAGGATACTGTAAAACTTCCAGTCAGAGGTGGGACTTGCCGGTTCTCCAGAACCAGTCAGAACTGGCTGAATACTACCTCTGTTTAAGGCGGCCATCCTGGATGGCTGCCTTACCGGGTTTTCTGCTGGTTGACATTAAGGCCAAGATTTTAGGAGATGAGTTTGATCACAGAACCCTCAGAGGAGCGATAAGGGTGGTGGCCAGCTGAGGTCAGCTGAATTCCACCCCATCTTCCCAAGGGGTCCCTGTAGGGAAATGCAGCTGCCAAGCCCCCTTTTCACAAGCCTCGTGAGTGCAATTCAGTCTCAGCTGAGAGTCCAGCAAACAACCTGAGCAGGAGATGGAGAGACACCATTTGTGAAAGACACAGGAAGGCCAAAGAGGAAGGAAAAGCAGCAGCAGCTGCGGCTCCATGAATGGTTTAGCTTAAATTAGAGCAGGAAAAATAACACGTTATGCATTTCAGTCACAAATAACAACCTCACAACAGTCCCTACCTCAGCTGTGACACTCATGGTGAAGGGAGAGGCCCACCATGATGGAGATCAGTAGTAACCCTTGTCCTCTGCCTTCCTCCTTTTTATACCAAGCCATGGATTGAGGGCAAGATGATGACCCTCCAGGCTCACCCCTCAAGGACCCCTCAACTCTTCCCCAAAGAGTTTGTGGGTCCAGCTACTCCCACCAGATTCTCAGAGGGGAACCTGAAGTGGCTCTCTGGAGATCCAAGACCAAAGCAAAGCAAACCAGCCTGCCTCTCTTCCTGCCACCCCATCTGGGAACCCCCTTTTGGCCTGTCCAATTGGAGAGGGGAGGCTACAGAGAGCTGGGATAGGCCCCCAAATGCTCCCTTCCAAGGGGGAAGGGTACACAAGACTCCACTTCTAACCCCTCAGAGAAGTACAAGTCCTGAATTGTGCCAAAGCTCCTGGCAGAGAGGATGGCAGGCAGGGTGGAACCCAGAGGAAAATGGTGGCATTTGTGGTGTGTGGTTTTGAGTGTGCATGTGCTGTGTGCATGCACATAAATGCAAGCAGGCTAGATCTGAGCTGCCGTGGCGCAGTGGTTAGAGTGCAGTACTGCAGGCTACTTCTGCTGACTGCTGCTGACTGCAATTTGGCAGTTCGAATCCCATCAGGCTCAAGGTTGGCTCAGCCTTCTGTCCTTCCAAGGTGGGTAAAATGAGGACCCAGATTGTTGGGGGCAAAATGCTGACTCTAAACCACTAGAGGCTGTGAAGCCCTGTGAAGCAGGATGTAAGTCCAAGCGCTAAGTGCTACCTGATCATAATATTTCAAACCAATCTGCATTGCTAAAATGCTAAACTCTGCTGAAACCTCTGATGGGCAGATCAAGCTTTGACAGACGTTAAGGTGAGAGTCACAGGTGAGCAGCTGTGGGCTGCTCCATCCAGAAAGTGTGCCTCTTCAAAAATTGGATGCCTGAAGCCCCCCCACAAACAGAAATCCCCCCCCGTCAGCCTGGGCAAAGGAAGGACGTCAGGAATGACATGGCTGGGATACTTACTAGAAACCTGCAGATCAAAGGACTCAACCAACTCTGCTTTCTTTGGCAAAACGATTTGTGCAGAGTATCGGCCGGCGTCCTCTTGCTTTAGATGGCTGAGATGCAATTCCCTGCAGTCCTTGGAGATGTTCACTCTGTTTAGGAAGGCTGGGAGGGAGACCTGGTGGCCACATGGCTCTGCAAAGGTCACCTTAACAATATTGATTGACTTGTTGCCATCCATTTTACTCCAGGTTACATTTTCATATGGTGGAGAAGTCTCCAGCCGGAAAGTGATAGATGCCCCCAGAATGCCAGCCAGTTCTTCTATTCCAGAAGCTCCTGAAAGACCAGAGAGGTGAGTTGGGTCACAGGAGACCTTCCTAGCATCCCATTTCTGACCCTCAGGTTCCAGGAAAACCTTTGTCGAGAAGGAACAAAATGGCTCCAGGCCAGAGGACATGTTGGGGGCTCTCTGGATGGCTGCCTTCCCCTCTTAGAGAAGAAAAAGGGGTTCAAATGCCCCACATGGGAGCTAAGTTCTTCACTTTGGGGCTCAAAAGGAGGGTCTTCCCCACCAGAGATCCCAAAGCTCCTCCAAGCCTCAGGTTGATCAGGCCACCTGAAGGACTCACCTGGAGACCTAAATCACGTGTTTGTAGCTTCTCCCTGCCACCAGGCCCCTTCAGCTGGGAACCCCACGTGTTGCCTTCTCCTTTGCTGCCACCAACTTAATTTCCCCCCTCAACCAGGATGGCAGGAGCAAGGCCAGTGGGGAAAAATGGGGTGCTCAATGGTTTAACTCAGCAGTCCTCAACCTGTTCTGACAAAGGCTTCCGAGACTGTAATTAAGCACACGCTTAGTCAAAACAACTCTTGTTTTATTTCAACGCTGGGAATTATGTTCAATCCCAGCCTGTAATGAGTCCCAAACAGTCTCTTGAGATAAGCACCCACCTTTCTCTCCTTTGAAGTGCTGCCAACAACAAAAGTGCCAAATAAACTATAAAAAACCAACTGAAGTAGAAAGTGCACACAGAGCTTCAAGGATTAATCCAAACAGAGCAAACGACTTTGCTTCCTGCAAAGGTTTCATCACCTTTGCCTGTCCCTTATACCTTATGGGAGGGGCAATCACTTCCAAGCCTTACTCCCAGCTGCTCTCACCTTCTAGCAGCTCTGCACACACGCACACTGGGAACAGGCTCACCTTGTTCCTCTGCCTCGCTGCTGCAAATTCTGGAGGCTCCGGAGGCAGCACCCCACTCCCAGATAGTCCTGGCCCCATCTCTGCATCGGACACAGGAACCTCATCTGAATCCTCTCCAGACTCCCGGACTGGTCCCCGTTCTTCCCCACTGTCCGATTCTGCTGCAGTCTGCACAGGCTGCTGGTGAACCACAACACAACCTTTCTGGCTTGGCAGACTGGCGGGGCGGGAGGGAGAAGGGAATGGTTTCGTGGGATGGCAGACACACATGAGCATGCAGAGCTCCATTTGCACAAGTGGAGCTGCGTGCACCCATTGCTCACACAAGTGGAGCTGCATGCATGCACACACATGTGTGCGCTCACCCACCCCTTGTGCAGACTGGGTTCTGAACGGGCCACAGTGCTGGGGGTCGGAGGCCCCTGGTTTCACTGGTTTTTGTGCATATTGCCAAGGGTTGGTCCAGATGTTCCTTCTGGTCCTTTCAGTGCATGGGTGGATTTCAGCTCCCAGCATTCCCCAGGCATCGAGCTAGCTGGAGAATTCTGGGAATTGGTCCACACATCTTCAACTGACCAAGATCGAGAAACATTGGTTTAGAGCCTTCCTGCATCCATACCCCTAACTTTTTAGATAGGGGTTGAGTTGTATGTTAATAGCATATTAATCATATTAATTGTTTTAATCTTTAAACGATGGCTTTATGGTTGCTAGTTTCTTATGTTTGTAAGGAAAATGCGGAAAATATTTTCTATTTCTTCTCTGGAGTTTGTTATTTCAATCTTATCTGCCTTTTTCTTGAGGTTCTTCTCCAACTCAGCTCTTTTGGGTGGGAAGAAAGAAAGTTCCTCCAGAGTTTTATATCTAAAGATCCTGCCTGGACTCAAGGAAACAAACCATGTTTTAAACCCCTGGTTTGAAACTCCTTCTAAAGCTAGAAATACAGTAAGAGAAACACAACTTACCAGCTTCTAAGAGAAGGATTGGGAGCCACAGGCTGAGAATGGTCTTGTGCGACATGTCAGCAGTTGGCATTTCAATGAGAAGTGAGAAGAAGATTAGGGCAACTTCTGCAAATCTAGAAGGACTGCCTCTTTGGCATGAGAGACATTCAGCTGCAAAATGGTGCAGCTATCTTAGTACTATGTGAAACAACATTTACGTTTTTTGCAATTTTTATTTGGTTGATACAGGGCAATATTGTGCTTGTCATCTGGGCAGCATACAAAATTAGAATGTAAGCAACACCATTTACAATTTCTGGTCCCTATCATGGTCTTTGGGGTGAGGTATTAACTGCTCTTGTCTATCTGGGCTGAAGTGCCTCCTGCATGAACAACTGGGGTGGGAGGAATACAGAACAGCAGAGTTGAAAGGGGAGGTCTTTTACCCAGTGGTTGCCATCCAGTGGGCCAGGAACCACAGGTGGTCCACAAGAAAATCCAGGCTGCGCAGGAACACAAGGCTGCGCTGCCCACATGGCCCGTGAGAACACAAGGCTTGCGTCGCTTGTGTTGCGAACAACACGAGGTAGTGAGGGGAGGGGGAAACAGGCCCCACGTGCCCCATGCGCCTGGCCTGGCCACCGGGCTGCTTCTTTCCGCTTCTTTCTTCTTCTGCTTTTGGCTGCATGCAAGGAAAGCAGCAAAAGTCTTTCTTTCTCTCCCCCAAACTCTGCCAGAAATGAGTCTTTGGGACCCTGAAGGCCTCCTGCTCCAAGAGGCTGCGCCGGCAAAGACTCATTTCTGGCAGAGTTTGAGAAATTATTTGCATGAAGAGTCAGACGCGGAGTGCTTCAGTGAAGAGTTTATTAGTGACTACAGCTCATAACAGACCCGCTTTGGCTGGGCTGCGGCTGCTACTTATAGCCAGCAGCGCGGTTGCCAACCAATCAGAGTCAGGGTTTTCCCTTTTTAAACCAATCATATTTGACATTCTACAAGAACAATTCAAACTAAACCAATGACGTTCAAACCTACATACATAACAGAAAGAAAGACTTCTGCTGCTTTCCTTGAAGCCAAAAGTCTCTCTCTGTCTCTCCCCTCCCCTGAGAACGGAGCTGGAGACGGTATCCTGCAATCCTAAATAAAGAACCATCGATTGGTAGGAAAATGGGGAGGAATTTTCCTGCAGACTTTTTTTGGGGGATTTTCCCAGGGTCTCTGGTCTGCGGGATTTAAAATTAGGAGTTTGGTGTTCCCTGAGGTCCAAAAGATTGGCGACCCCTAAGATTCCAAGCCCAAGCAGGAGACCCCATAGTCCATTCCAGACAAATGGCTATTCAATCTCTTCTTAAAAACCTCCAGTGATGAAGCACCCACAACTTCTGAAGGGAAGCTGTTCCTCTGATGAAATGTTCTCACTGTCAGGAAATTTCTTCTGAGTTCTAGGTTGGATTTCCATTCATTGCTTCTTGTCCTGCCCTCTCATGCTGTGGAGAATAGGTTAATCCTGTCTTCTCTGTGACAGCTCCTCAAATATTCCCTCATCCCAATTCTCTCATCTAGCTCATCTATGAAGATGTTGAGGAGAACTGGACCTAAGACAGAACTTTGGGGTACCCCATTGCATGCTTCCCTCCATCTGAAAGTAGTTCCATTAACGGCTACACATTGACTGTGGTTTATCCAACTGGTGGTGATGCTGTCTATTCCACATTGTTCTATCTTACCAAGAAGCAGTTTACTTTATCAAATACCTTACTGAAATCCAAGTATGCTGGTATGTTCACAGCATTTTGCTGGACCATAATTTAGTCACTTTGTCAAAGAAGGCAATAAGGTTTGTTTGGCATTATCTGCTTTTGACAAATCCACGCTGGCTTCTAGTAATGGCTTTGTTTGTTTCTAGATGTTAGACCAAGCCCTGGATGAACCAGTGCACCAGATCTTTGGACTCAAGATTTAGCATTGGGTGTGGGACTGAAACTATACTGGTGACAATGATTTTTGGTGGATCCAGAATAGATAGAGATCGATTATCCTGATTCTCCTGAATCTCTGGGCATCTTCAGTTCCATTGACCAGACTGTCCTCCTGGTTGGTCAGGAGTAGTGATGGTAGTATGAGTGGGACAGCCTCTCTGAGTAATGTTTTCAGTAACTAAGAATTCTTTGATTGATGTTTCTAGTTCCTTGAAGCAACAAAGCAAGTTCTTCATGCGGAATGTAGAGTTTGATAAGAACTGGTTCAAATATGCCAAGGACAAATGGCAGATAGATTTGAAATTCAGTAACTCGCAAACTCAGAATAATGTGAGAAAAACATCTGAATATGAGGATGAGCATTAACAAGTTCATTCTAAGAACTATTATGGGATGCTATGAAATGTTACATGTCACAAAAAAAGAAACACAGAGTATTTTTGTAAAAGAAAATGATTTCCCCTTTATTGAAAGAATATATGCTATAGAAGAAAATGAGAAAGGTTTGTTGGCTATCAAGCTCTTGAAAAACTGGAAAGTTTATAAACATTAAAATCTCAAAAGCATTAAAAAGTAAAAACAAATTGGGCAGATTGGGCAGATTAGTAGATTGGAGTAATCCCCCATTTACACATTAGAAAGCCTACGACAAATTTACAGATCAGAGTCACCCCAGATTTGAAAAGGTTATAAACTTCTGGAAAGCAATAAGACAAATTTTCCTTTATTTTCTTTCCAATTTCCCACTTTATCCTACAGTATTTGTGCAATTATCCCCCACGGATTGAAGATGGCCAGCCATGCCCTCGTTTTTTCACAGCCAAACCTTCTCCATGTCTCATGTCCATCTTCTCAGTCTCACCAACTCCTGAATATAAAATTCTTTATTGAAGATAGAATTCTTTATTGGCCAAATATGATTGGACACACAAGGAATTTGTCTCTGGTGCATAAGCTCTCAGTGTACACACATACAACAACATCAACAACAAAGTGATAGATCATATATCATAAAATCATAGTTACACATTAATGATAAGATACCATGAGTGATAAATCATAGCTACCAATTGGAGAATGTAGTAGGAAAGATGAGAAGATGGGAAAGATGATAGCAATATAACCTACTGCATGGGAAAATATATTTAGGACTGAGACGGTGCTGGGGCACTTAGCTGTTCAGCCGAGTGATGGCGGCGGGGGAATGGGGACTGTAGTCTAATTGTTTTGGCATGCAAATGCCCTATAGTGGCATCCAGAGGGGAGGCGTCCAGGATGTGAGGGGTCTGCAGATATTTTCTCAGCCCTCTTTTGGGTATGTGCAGCGTACAGATCCTCAATGGGAGGCAGTGTCATAGATGCACCCCTGGACTCCTCTCCAGATGTGAGTTCAGAGGAGGAGGTGAGTTTGACTCTGCAGGGGGAAGTGTGGAGCCAAGTATTGGTCAGGATCGGGGCTCGGAAAATGCTGGTCTGGTGGAGCAGCCTCATCTGGGTTGATCGGATGGGCAAAAGGCTGAGGCCCAGGGAGTCGAGCCACAGCTGCTGCAAGATGTCCAGGAAGTCCAGGGGACCAGAGTAGCTGCTGCCCACTAGCAATGAGGAGGAAGGGGAACTTACCAAATTTGCAGATGATACTAAGCTGGCAGGAACAGCCAACACTCAAGAAGATAGGCTCAAGATCCAGATGGATCTTGACAGACTTGAACACTGGGCCCTATCTAACAAAATGAAATTCAATGTAGAGAAAAGTAAAGTCCTACACTTAGGCAAGAAAAACCAAAAGTACATATACAGACTGGCTCAGTAGCAGTAACTGTGAGAGGGATCTTGGAGTCTTAGTGGACAGCCAGCTAAATAGGAGCCAGCAATGTGCAGCAGCAGCCAGAAAAGCCAACACAATCCTAAGCTGCATTAACAGAGGGATGCAATCGAGATCAAGGGAGGTAATAATACCACTCTATAAAGCCTTAGTAAGACCACACTTGGAATAATGCATCCAGTTTTGGTCACCACACTGCAAAAAAGATGTTGAGACTCTAGAAAGAGTGCAGAGAAGAGCAACCAGGACACTAAAACATACGATGAACGGTTGCAGGTACTGGGCATGGCTAGTCTAGAGAAGAGAAGGACCAGGGGAGACATGTTAGCAGTGTTTCAATATTTGAGGAACCGCCCCAGAGAGGAACGTGTCAAGCTATTTTCCAAAGCACCCGAAGGCCAGACAAGGAATAATGGATGGAAACTGATCAAGGAGAGATTCAACCTGGAAATAAGGAGAATTTTTTTGGCAGTGAAAAATTCAACCCATGGAACAGAAGTTGCCTTCAGAAGTTGTGCGAGCTTCATCCCTGGAAGCTTTCAAGAAGAGACTGGGCTGCCCTCTGTCAGAAATGGTGTAGGCAGGGTCTCCTGCTTGGGCAGAGGGTTGGACTAGATGACCTACAAGGTCCCTACCAACTCTGTTAATCTGTTAAGCTCATAATGGATGAAGGAGTTGGAGTCCTCACCTCCTCCCGATCCAAGGACGCATAGAGCAGAGAGGAGACAGGCACAACCCTGGTCAGCTAGATCACTCACGGAAGGCTGTGCCAGCATTGCCTACTTAAACCTCCCCTGAGGACTTGAGTGTTGCTGGAGGAACGTGCCTGGTTCTGTGCCTTGTGTGCTCATGCCTTGCATCCTGGTCTGTCTGATTCCTAGGCTGCTTCCCTGGACTTCGTGTGTGCCCATTGAACTCAGTTACCCAGTGACTCCTGCACAACAGGGGTGCTTTCCAAGGAATTGTTTGGGGCTGGGGTTGAATAAACTTCTGTAGAACTCTTGCAGTGTGTGTGTGTGTGTGTGTGTGTGTGTTAGGGAGTGGGGCAGCACAGGCAGGCTGGTTGCAATGGTTTCTTCTTCAGTTCTAAATATCCGTTGAGGTCTCTGTCTCTCTTGCTTGGTTGCAGTGCCAAACCAGACTGTTACTGAGGTGCAAATGACAGGCTCAGGGATGCCTTCTACGGAACGGCATCAGCAGATCCTTGGGCAGTCTGAGCTTTCTGAATCGATGCAGGAAGAACATTCTTTGTTGTGCCTTTTTAATGGTGGCTCTAATGGTTTAACCCTAACTCCCGAATATTAAATAAGCGAAGCAAACGAGGAGCTGGGGGGTGGGGTTCTTTGGGGCCAGGCAAGGCAGAAGTGAAAGCAGTTACAGAGAAGCAACATGGACCAGCCCTTAAGACCCTCCCACTAGCCAGATTGGTAATCGACTTCATTGGGTTGCCCATGGAAGCACCCTTGTCCCAAAGAACCCTAAAAATCCACTGTGGGAGACTATAGTCATCTGGAAGTGAAAGGTAGGAGGAAGACTCATCTCAGGCGTCCATCAGCGAGGTCTAATGTGGTCTTCAGAGCTCTTGCTCTTGCTCACGTGGTGGTCGCCTCCTCCGGAAGGCAGTCAGGAATCGAAGCCGAACAGTTCCTCCTCCACCTCCACCTCCACCTCCACCTGCAGGGAATAAATCCGTTGAGCTTTAGGAGACAGAAGGTGCCGGAAGGCCCAAGGGTACAAGCTGGATTGGGTCAGTGGGGGCAAAAAAGAGAAGCCTGTATTACTGCATTCTAACCCCTGCACCACCACGATCTCCTGCAGGGCAGGAGAAGCAAGAAAAGAGAAGGAAAGGGTTGGTTTCCTCAGAGATCATCCATACCTCCTTTCAACTTCATCATGAGAACGAACCCTGCGGAGCCAGGAAGGAGAAGACTTCCCATTATGCTAAGGAACACCTGGGCCCAGTGAGGCAACCCAGAGAGGTCGTCGGTCTGTCCTGAAAAAAGAGCAGCAGCCTCTATTAATCCTTTCAGGAAGCCCCAGAGAATATATAGCGAGAGCCCTTAGACTTATGTACCACTTCACAGTGCTTCACAGCCCTCTCTAAGCAGTTTACAGAGTCAGCCTCTTGCCCCCAACAATCTGGGTCCTCATTTTACCCACCTCGGAAGGACGGAAGGCTGAGTCAACCTTGAGCCTGGTGGGATTCGAACTGCCCAAATTGCAGTCAGCCGGCAGTCAGCAGAAATAGCCTGCAGTACTGCTCTCTTACCACTGCGCCACTGTGGAGAACCACCAGGGCCTTGCCCCATCGCTGCAGAAGAGCCACCAGCCCCA
Organism: Naja naja; assembly: GCA_009733165.1. Classification (NCBI taxonomy): domain Eukaryota; kingdom Metazoa; phylum Chordata; class Lepidosauria; order Squamata; family Elapidae; genus Naja; species Naja naja. The sequence goes on from CM019166.1 coordinate 3,543,717, forward strand.
GGCAGAGGAGAGCATCTGGAAACCAACCCAGAGTCTGTCCAGCAACCAGAGCAGCTGTCACCAGGGTGAAGCAAGCTGTGCTCACAAGTGAGGGGCCCTTGGTGCTCTCTGAGCTTGGTTCTTTTCTTGCTTATACTCTGTGGACCAGCTGAAGCTCCAGAGGCTGGTTCCAACCTAAGACTTGGTTCAGCATGTGTGACTATGGCCCATCCAGAGTTGGTTGTGTCCTGGGAACACAAGATGGTTGTTTCAATGGCTGTTACCATTTTTTTTTTTTTGTAAAAAAGTTTTTATTTTTAAGACAAACATACAAACAAAACATAAAAACATAACACCATCTTCCATTTGATATACATACAGTGTGTCAGTTGGTTGCAAATCTTTTGTGCTATCCTTTTTGTCGTCATCACTCACAATTTATATAAACTTTCACATTGTCAAGCTAACATATGCTTATATATTTATCAGTTATTAATCATCTATGACTAGACTATTTATTCCATCATTTTATACGAGATATTCCAAATTTTATGTTAAAATTTATATTATACTTTCATCCAATGGTTATATATGTCTATATTATATTTTATATCAATCTGTTGAACTTCTATTACAAAATTATCTGCTCTATTACATTACCAATTCTTTTTGTCCAACCATTGATAAAACAAATCCCATATCATATAAAATTGTTTATCTTCTTGTTCTCTAATTTCAAATGTCAATTTACTCATTTCAGCACAGTCCATAATTTCCTTAATAACTTCCTCCTGCATAGGTATTTTATCATTTTTCCAATTCTTAGCAAATACAATTCTAGCTGCTGTTAAAATATTTACAATCAAATATTTCAACTCTTTATTGTATATTTCCAGTATAATTCCCAATAAAAAGATCTCTGGTTTAAAGTCTATATGTTGTTTTATCATTTTTTCTAACCATGTGTGGATTTTAGTCCAATATGTTTTTGCATCTGAATATGTCCACCACATATGGTAATATGAACCAGGTATCTGATGACATTTCCAACATTTATCCAATTTGTTCTTAAACATTCTTGCAATTCTCGTCGGGGGTAAGTGCCACCTGTAAAACATCTTATACAAATTTTCCTTATATGCAGTTGACATTGTCATTTTATAATTTTGAGACCACAATTTTTTCCACTTCTCTAAATCAATCCCATATCCAAAATTTTTCCCCGAAGCAATCATCGTTTCTTTAACTTGTTCTTCTTCCAATTTAAATTCTAATAAATGTCCATAAAGTTTTTAAATTACCTTTTCATCAGTACCCATCAAAATTTTATCTAAATCAGTCAACTTATCATAAATACCTTCTGTTTTAAAATCTTTATCAAATCTAGATTGTACTTGCAAATATGAAAACCAATTCATGTTTACACTTTGTTCTTCCAACACTTGCATAGATTTAAGTTCACCCTTTTCATTCAATATCTCACCACATCTAACTGTTTGTTCCTTTTTATGTATTACTGGGTATGAAAAAGCTTCAATAGTAGATATCCATAATGGAATTTTTAAATAATATTGTCTTTTTGTCTTCTCCCAGTGCCTCTCGAATATAATGTCTTCTGAAATACCCCTGTGTTTTAGTTCCCTTATACCAAAGGAAAGCATGCCATTCCTAGCAGCAAGTCACATCCTTTTAAAGTCAATAGTATTTCTTAATGTTATCCATTCCTTTACCCACATCAAACTTGTTGCCTGGTAATATAGCTCCCAACTGGGCAAGGCAAACCCTCCTCTTATTCTTGCATCTTGTAACAGCTTAAGTTTTATTCTTTGCTTTTCCCTGCCAAATATATTTCAACACAATTCTGTTTAAGTCTTCAAAAACTCTTTCTAGTCGGACTAGAATTGTTTGAATAAATACAGAATTCTAGGCAATACATTCATCTTAATTGTAGATATTCTACCAATCAATTATATTTGTAAATTTTCCCATTTTGCCAAATCTGTTGCAATCTGCTGTTTGAGTTTAATATAATTATCCTCCTTCAGTGTGCTACATCTTGGTGTAATGTCTATCCATAAATACTTAACCTTATTTGTGACCTGTATTTCTAAAACTTCTTCCAACTCTTTCTTTCATCTTGCTAACATATTTTTTGTTAATATCTTTGTTTTATTTTTATTTATTTTCAAACCTGCTACTTTTCCATATTCTTCTATCTTTTCTATTAATTTAGGTGCTGTTTCCAATGGATCCTCTAATATAAATGCCAGATCATCTGCAGAAGCTTGCAATTTATACTCTTCCTTTTTAATTTTCATTCCTTTTATTTCTTTATCTTCTGTAATATTCCTATTCAACACTTCCAAAGTTAACACAAACAGCAGAAGTGACAATGGACAACCTTGTCTTGTCCCTTTTCTTATATCTATGGATTCTGTTAATTCTCCATTTACCATAATCTTTGCAGTTTGTTCATAATATATCATTTTAACGGCTTGAGTAAATTTTTTACCAAAGCCCATTTGTTCCAATTGCAATAACATAAATCGCCAGCTCACATTGTCAAAGGCTTTTTGTGTATCTAGAAACATCAAAGCCATTTGCTTTTCTGGATGTGCCTCATAATATTCCAAAGTGTCCAGAATTATTCACATTATCTTTAATTTGTCTCTTTGGCAGAAATCCATTTTGGTCAACATGTATAAAGTTATTTAAGTATCTTTTCAGTCTTTCTGCCAAAATTGAGGCAAAGATTTTATAATCTGAATTTAATAGGAATATAGGTCTATAATTTTTAGCTTGTTTGCAGGTCTGTATTCTCCTTTGGTATAAGTGTAATGTATGCTTCTGACCATTTTGGGTATTCTTTTTTTTAACATAACTTCATTCATAACTTCTAACAAATGGAGATTCAGTATTTCCTGGAAAGTCTTGTAAAATTCCGCTGGCAATCCATCTGGACCTGGTGCTTTTCCAACATTCTGTTTTTTTAAGGCTTCTGTTAGTTCCATCATTGTTATGTTCCCTTCTAGCATTATTTCAATATCTTTAAGTATCTGAGGTAAATTCTCTGTAAGTATTGCTTAACTTTTTCTTCTTGAATATTCTCTTGAAAATACAGTTTTCCATAGTAATCTTGTATAGTATTTTTTTGCTTCACCTCATTTCCATAGCAAACATGTCCTTCTTCATTTATTAATTGATTAATCCTTCTTGATTCTCTTCTCTTTTTCAGTTTATAGGCTAGCCATCTGCCTGGTTTGTTTGCATCTTCAAAGTAATTCTGTTTAGCATTTTTAATTTTTTGTGCTAGCTCCTCTTTTTCCATCATTCCCATTTTATGTTTAATTGTGCTCGCCTCAGGGTCCCACTGGCCAGGAAGACCAGGCTCCGGGCTCAGGCTGTTGCTTTTTAATGCCAGGTCGGAGGTAAGGAGAGTTTCTAATCCAGGATTTAATCCTGAGGAGAAGGCCCACCTGGTGTGCATCACTGAGACTGGTTGGGGTGGAGGGGGTGTTTCCCTCATTGAGATGTGCCCTCTGGGTTTCAGTGGTGCACCAGTGACACTGGAGGGCAGGGGCGGTGGAGTGGCTGTAATTGCTCTGTCAGGAATTATGTCCACGGAAGGCCCTGTTCTGGAGATAGATGGGTGTGAGTCCCTCCTTTGAAGCTGGACCTAGGGTTCAGTGGGCCTGTTGCTAACGCATCTGCCTCCCAGGCTGCGCTGCAATGGCCCCTGCCTGGGCTGCTCTGAGGTAGTAGCCGGGTTACGCCTGAGTTCCCCAGGCTGGTGGTGGTGTCGGGGATTTCAATTTACATCCTGGCTTAACTCGGGTGTGGCCCAGGAGTTCATGGTCTCCATGACAACCATGGGCCTGACCCAAGTAGTTCAGGGTCTGACTCATCGGGAGGGCACATGCTCAATCTGGTTTTTATCTCGAACAATGGTGCCGTGATCTGAAATTGGGGAAATAGTCATCCAGCCCCTGTCATGGTCAGATCATTCTAAGATTGGACTTCCTGACAACCACTCCACATCGCAGGGAGGCGTGGACAGACTAGGTGGTTCCACCCCAGGCACCTAATGGACCC
>CM019166.1:3548787-3696294 GCA_009733165.1 Naja naja
GGCTGGTTCCAACCAAGACTTGGTTCAGCATAGTGTGACTATGGCCCATCCAGAGTTGGTGTGTCCTGGGAACACAAGATGGTTGTTCAATGGCTGTTACCATTCTTTTTTTTTTTGTAAAAAAGTTTTTATTTTTAAGACAAACATACAAACAAAACATAAAAACATAAAACCATCTTCCATTTTATATACATACAGTGTGTCAGTTGGTTGCAAATCTTTTGTGCTATCCTTTTTGTCATCATCACTCACAATTTATATAAACTTTCACATTGTCAAGCTAACATATGCTTATATATTTATCAGTTATTAATCATCTATGACTAGACTATTTATTCCATCATTTTATACGAGATATTCCAAATTTTATGTTAAAATTTATATTATACTTTCATCCAATGGTTATATATGTCTATATTATATTTTATATCAATCTATTAAACTTCTATTACAAAATTATCTACTCTATTACATTACCAATTCTTTTTGTCCAACCATTGATAAAACAAATCCATATCATATAAAATTGTTTATCTTCTTGTTCTCTAATTTCAAATGTCAATTTACTCATTTCAGCACAGTCCATAATTTTCTTAATAACTTCCTCCTGCATAGGTATTTTATCATTTTTCCAATTCTTAGCAAATACAATTCTAGCTGCTGTTAAAATATTTACAATCAAATATTTCAACTCTTATTGTATATTCCAGTATAATTCCCAATAAAAGATCTCTGGTTTAAAGTCTATATGTTGTTTTATCATTTTTCCAACCATGTGTGGATTTTAGTCCAATATTTTTTTTGATCTGAACATGTCCACCACATATGGTAATATGAACCAGGTATCTGATGACATTTCCAACATTTATCCAATTTGTTCTTAAACATTCTTGCAATTCTCGTCGGGGGTAAGTGCCACCTGTAAAACATCTTATACAAATTTTCTTATATGCAGTTGACATTGTCATTTTATAATTTTGAGACCACAATTTTCCACTTCTCTAAATCAATCCCATATCCAAAATTTTTCCCAAGCAATCATCGTTTCTTTAACTTGTTCTTCTTCCAATTTAAATTCTAATAAATGTCCATAAAGTTTTTAAATTACCTTTTCATCAGTACCCATCAAAATTTTATCTAAATCAGTCAAGTTATCATAAATACCTTCTGTTTTAAAATCTTTATCAAATCTAGATTGTACTTGCAAATATGAAAACCAATTCATTTTACACTTGTTCTTCCAACACTTGCATAGATTTAAGTTCACCCTTTTCATTCAATATCTCACCACATCTAACTTCCTTTTTATGTATTACTGGGTATGAAAAAGCTTCAATAGTAGATATCCATAATGGAATTTTAAATAATATTGTCTTTTGTCTTCTCCCAGTGCCTCTCGAATATAATGTCTTCTGAAATATCCCTGTGTTTTAGTTCCCTTATACCAAAGGAAAGCATGCCATTCCTAGCAGCAAGTCACATCCTTTTAAAGTCAATAGTATTTCTTAATGTTATCCATTCCTTTACCCACATCAAACTTGTTGCCTGGTAATATAGCTCCCAACTGGGCAAGGCAAACCCTCCTCTTATTCTTGCATCTTGTAACAGCTTAAGTTTTATTCTTGCGTTCTTTCCCTGCCAAATATATTTCAACACAATTCTGTTTAAGTCTTCAAAAAACTCTTTCCCTAGTCGGACTAGAATTGTTTGGAATAAATACAGAATTCTAGGCAATACATTCATCTTAATTGTAGATATTCTACCAATCAATTATATTTGTAAATTTTCCCATTTTGCCAAATCTGTTGCAATCTGCTGTTTGAGTTTAATATAATTATCCTCCTTCAGTGTGCTACATCTTGGTGTAATGTCTATCCATAAATACTTAACCTTATTTGTGACCTGTATTTCTAAAACTTCTTCCAACTCTTTCTTTCATCTTGCTAACATATTTTTATTAATACCTTTGTTTTATTTTTATTTATTTTCAAACCTGCTACTTTTCCATATTCTTCTATCTTTTCTATTAATTTAGGTGCTGTTTCCAATGGATCCTCTAATATAAATGCCAGATCATCTGCAGAAGCTTGCAATTTATACTCTTCCTTTTTAATTTTCATTCCTTTTATTTCTTTATCTTCTGTAATATTCCTATTCAACACTTCCAAAGTTAACACAAACAGCAGAAGTGACAATGGACAACCTTGTCTTGTCCCTTTTCTTATATCTACGGATTCTGTTAATTCTCCATTTACCATAATCTTTGCAGTTTGTTCATAATATATCATTTTAACGGCTTGAGTAAATTTTTTACCAAAGCCCATTTGTTCCAATTGCAATAACATAAATCACCAGCTCACGTTGTCAAAGGCTTTTTGTGTATCTAGAAACATCAAAGCCATTTGCTTTTCTGGATGTGCCTCATAATATTCCAAAGTGTCCAGAATTATTCACATTATCTTTAATTTGTCTCTTTGGCAGAAATCCATTTTGGTCAACATGTATAAAGTTATTTAAGTATCTTTTCAGTCTTTCTGCCAAAATTGAGGCAAAGATTTTATAATCTGAATTTAATAGGAATATAGGTCTATAATTTTTAGCTTGTTTGCAGGTCTGTATTCTCCTTTGGTATAAGTGTAATGTATGCTTCTGACCATGTTTTGGGTATTCTTTTCTTTAACATAACTTCATTCATAACTTCTAACAAATGGAGATTCAGTATTTCCTGGAAAGTCTTGTAAAATTCCGCTGGCAATCCATCTGGACCTGGTGCTTTTCCAACATTCTGTTTTTTTAAGGCTTCTGTTAGTTCCATCATTGTTATGTTCCCTTCTAGCATTATTTCAATATCTTTAAGTATCTGAGGTAAATTCGCCTTCTGTAAGTATTGCTTAACTTTTTCTTCTTGAATATTCTCTTGAAAATACAGTTTTCCATAGTAATCTTGTATAGTATTTTTTTGCTTCACCTCATTTCCATAGCAAACATGTCCTTCTTCATTTATTAATTGATTAATCCTTCTTGATTCTCTTTCCTTTCTCAGTTTATAGGCTAGCCATCTGCCTGGTTTGTTTGCATCTTCAAAGTAATTCTGTTTAGCATTTTTAATTTTTTGTGCTAGCTCCTCTTTTTCCATCATTCCCATTTTATGTTTAATTGTGCTCGTCTCAGGGTCCCACTGGCCAGGGAAGACCAGGCTCCGGGCTCAGGCTGTTGCTTTTGAATGCCAGGTCGGAGGTAAGGAGAGCTTCTCTAATCCAGGATTTAATCCTGGAGGAGAAGGCCCACCTGGTGTGCATCACTGAGACTGGTTGGGGCCGGAGGGGGGTGTTTCCCTCATTGAGATGTGCCCCTCTGGGTTTCAAGTGGTGCACCAGCCGTGACCCCAGGGCAGGGGCGGTGGAGTGGCTGTAATTGCTCGTCAGGAATTATGTCCACGGGAAGGCCCTGTTCTGGAGATAGATGGGTGTGAGTCCCTCCTTTTGAAGCTGGACCTAGGGGTTCAGGTGGGCCTGTTGCTAACGTACCTGCCTCCCAGCTGCGTTGCAATGGCCCTGCCTGGGCTGCTCGAGGTAGTAGCCGGGTTGGCGGTTGAGTTCCCCAGGCTGGTGGTGCTCGGGGATTTCAATTTGCCATCCCTTGGCTGAACCTCGGTGTGGCCCAGGAGTTCATGGTCTCCATGACAACCATGGGCCTGACCCAAGTAGTTCAGGGTCTGACTCATCGGGGAGGGGCACATGCTCAATCTGGTTTTTATCTCGGAACAATGGTGCCGTGATCTGAAATTGGGGGAAATAGTCATCCAGCCCCTGTCATGGTCAGATCATTCCCTCGTAAGATTGGACTTCCTGACAACCACTCCACATCGCAGGGAGGCGGGACAGACTAGGTGGTTCCACCCTAGGCACCTAATGGACCCAGTTGGGTTTCAGAGGGAGCTTGGGGATTTTCCAGCTTCCCTCGCCCACAGCTCGACTGAGGCCCTGGTGGAAGCCTGTGAATAGTGGGGCCATAGATCGGGTTGCGCCTATGTGGACTCTCTCCGCTCGTGGACCCCGGAGATCTCCTTGGTTTACTGAGGAACTCCGGGGGATGAAACGGTGGAAGAGATGCCTAGAGCGCCGCTGGAAGAAAATTCAGGCTGAATCTGACCGGACACTGTTAGGACGTCATATTGACGCCTATCTAGTGGTGATGAGGGTGGCACAACATTTATATTGGGCCAGTCTTATCATGTCTGCAGACTGTCACCCGGCGCCTCTGTTTAGGATGACACGCTCCCTCTTAAGATCTGAGGAGGCGGAGGAACCTGCAGGGCAGGGCCGGGAATTTGTTCAGTTTTGGCAGATAAAGTTGCTCGGATCCGGTCGGACTTGGACTCTGGCTGGGCAGAGTCCACTGAGATGGTGGGGGCAGGTCTTAGTCCAGTTATCTGGGATGAGTTTGTTCCTGTTGGCCCTGAGGATGTGGACAAGGCCCTGGGAGCAGTGAATGCCACCACCTGTTTATTGGACCCTTGTCCCTCCTGGCTTGTTTCAGCAGGCTGGGAGACAACATGTAGCTGGCTCCAGGAGATTATAAATGCTTCTTTGGGTGAGGGGTATGTTCTGCACGCCTTGAAAGAGGCTGTGGTTAGGCCCCTCCTCAAGAAGCCTTCCCTGGACCCGCTGTGTTAAATAACTTTCGTCCTGTCCAACCTTTTTGGGGAAGGTTGTTGAGAAGGTGGTGGCGCTCCAGCTCCTTCGGGACTTGAATGAAGCGGATTATCTGGATCCTTTGCAGTCTGGTTTCAGGCCCGGTACAGCACGGAGATGGCCTTGATCGCACTAGTGGATGATCTCTCCCGGGATGGGGGTCTTCCTCCATTCTGGTGCTTCTTGACCTCTCAGCGGCTTTGATACCATCGATCATGGTATCCTTCTGAGCCGCTCAGTGGTGGGAGTGGGGGCACTGTTTTACAGTGGTTCTCCTCCTCCTACCTGTCTGACTGGACTCAGTCGGTGTTGGTGGGGGGGGCAGAGATCGAGCCCTAGGGCTCTGCCATGCGGGTTCCTCAGGGCTCCATCCTCTCCCCCTCCTCTTTAATATCTACATGAAACCGCTGGGTGAGATCATCCGTCGACATGGGGTTGGGTATCACCAGTACGGTGATGATACCCAGTTGTACATCTCTGCCCTCAGTCAATCAAGTGAGGCCGTTGAGGTGATGTCCCGGTGCCTGGAGGATGTGAGGATCTGGATGGGGGCTAATCAGCTCAGACTCAACCCTGACAAGACCGAGTGGCTATGAGTTTTGCCCCCTCGGGGTTCAGTTGATTATCCAACTTTAGTACTGGGGGGAGAGAAATTGCTCCCCTCAGAACGAGTTCACAACTTGGGAGTCCTTCTGGATCCACAGCTACAATTTGACCATCATCTTATGGCTGTGACCAGAGGGACCTTTGCACAGGTTTGCCTGTTATGCCAGTTACCCTTTCTGGACCGTGGGCTCTTCACATGGTTGCTCATGCCCTTATCACCTCTCGATTGGACTACTGCAATGCTCTACATGGGGCTGCCCTTGAAGAGCACTCGGAGACTCCAGCTGGTGCAAAATGCGGCCGCGCGAGTGATTATGGGTGCACCTAGATGTGCCCATATAACATCTATCCTCCGTGAGCTGCACTAGTTACCAGTGGTCTTCTGGGTGCAATTCAAGGTGCTAGTGACAACTTTTAAAGCCCTTCATGGCTTAGGAGCAGGATACCTGCGAGACCGCCTTCTGCAACCTTATGCCTCCCAGCGCCCAGTTAGATCTCACGGGGGGGCTTGCTCTGGATACTGTCGGCCAGGCAATGTCGGCTGGTGGGTCCACAGGCTAGGGCCTTCTCTGTAGCGGTGCTGTCCCTCTGGAATATGCTCCCCATGGAGATTAGAACCATCCCAAATCTACTTGCCTTCCGCAAAGCCGTTAAGACCTGGCTTTGTCAGAGGGCATGGTATTGAGATCTTGAGATTTTGCTTTTGCCCCATGTATGTTTTGGATTGGTATGAATGAGTTTCTTGTTTTTATATTGTATAGAAATTGTTTTTATCCTTTTGTACGCTGCCTCAAGTTCCCCTTTGGGGGAAGTGAGACGGGATATAAATCAAATAAATAAATAAATAAATAAATAAATAAATAAATAAATAATATCCATTTTATTCTTAATGTCTTTTTTTGCGAGAACTTCTGTAACTCTTTTTCCAGTCTTTTATAGTCATTCTCCAAAGTTTTAAAAGTCTTTTTCTGTTTTATATTTCTTTTCCTTGTATAGTCAATTATCAGACCTTTTGTGTAGGCCTTCATCGTGTCCCAGAGATTCTGTAAAGAAGTATCCTCTTTTCCATTTTCTTTAAAAAAAGAAAACCAATTCTTTCTCTATTTTCTATTTGAAGTCTTTTTCCTTTAGTATTGTATTATTTAATGTCCATCTAGATCTCCTCTTATATCTTTTCCAAATAACTGTCATTGGATTGTGGTCTGCCCAAGTGCTTGTTTCTATTTCAATTTCTCGTATGTTAGTAAGTAGTTCTGCTGACATCCATATCATATCAATTCTAGACCATGATGCATGTCTGTTTGAGTAAAATGTGTATTGCTTACTTTCCACATTTCTCTCTCTCCATGCATCTTTTAAGTTTAATTCTTCTATCATTCGAAAGAAAGATTTTGGTAATATCTTTCTACCTTTCTTTGTTGATTTCTGCATTTTATAGTCCAACTGATCATTAATTATTCCAGTAAGATCTCCCATCATACAAATATTAACATAGTCCAATTCAATTATTTTCATATGTAATTACCTATAGAATTCTTCTTGATTATCATTTGGAGCATAAATTGCAATTAAAAGTGTTTTGACATTATTGTCCATTATTTCCACCATCAAAATCCTTCCGTCGTCATCTGTATAAATTAATTCTGCTACAATTGTATCTCTAATATATAAGACCATGTCTCTTTTTTTTGACTGTGTCAGCGATGTGTATAATTTCCCTAATTTTTTTTGTTTCAGTATATATTTGTGTCATTTTTTAATATGTACTTCTTGTAAACCAATTATATCAAATTTTAATTTCTCTAATTTATGAAATACTTTTCTTCTTTTAGCAGCCAAATTAAGTCCATTTATGTTAATCGTGATCAATTTCCTTTCATCCATGTTAAGCTTTATAAGAGGGTTTTATTGCACTAGTGCATCTTAGTTCTCATTGCTCTCTGGGTACACCACCTACTGCACCACCTTCTTTTTCTTTTTCAATTACTCCTATACACTCCTCTTGAAATTCAATTAGTGACTCTTCTTTTCTTTCTTCTTCCTCCTTTCCTCTAAAATATTCTAAGTAGAATAACTCAGCTTTTCTAACTGTGTTGATTCTGTGTCTTTGTTCCTGCCAAGTGAACAAGAGGCCTTCTGGCATCAACCATCTATAGCAGGGGTGGCGAACACGCTCTCTCGAGCAGCTGCTTCGGCCAAAATGAATGCGGCTCTTTGCCTCTTATATTATTATTATATTATTATTATATTATTATTATATTATATTATTTTGTATACTGTGGCTCTGCCACGTTTGGATTTTGTTATGCTGCTTCTGAGGAGGGATCTCTGAGGAGAGATTTCGCCGTAGCCCCGGCGCCATCCCGCCTCTCCCATCCTCGAAACAACTGCACGAGCCAGCAGCGTGGTGTGGCTCTCTGACTCGCACAGTTTAAAATTCTTCTGTGTCAAACTTGTTCGCCACCCCTGATCTATAGTTTATTCCTCTTTTAAGTAACTCTTTAGTAAAAAAATGTATATTCTCTTCTCATCTCTCTTACTCTTCTTGGTACTTGTTTCAGCACCACAATTTCTTTGCCTTTGTACTTTAATGTTTTCTCTCTTGCCACCTGTAGTATCTGTGTTTGGATTATCTTCTTAGAAAATCTAATATGTACTTCTCTTGGTAACTTGCTTCTCACTGCATATCTTGTATAGACACGGAACACTTCATCCATCCCATCCATCATCTTCTCTTTGGTTATCTCTAACGCTTCTGCCAGTATTTCTGTCATTATTTCAGCAAGATTTTCACCTTTTCCTTCTTCCACATTTTGAAATCTCAAATAAAATTCTGATTTATCGATTTCCCATCCCAATGGTTCAATCCTGCCAATCCATCAATTTCCCATCCCAATGGTTCAATGGTTCAATCCATTGCTTAATCGAGTATCAATATTTCTAATTTTCTTATCTCTTTGTATATCTTCTTCAATTTTTTTGAATCTGTCTTCATATTTCATCATCATCTGTTGAATATTTTCCACTTTCTCATCTGTCTTTTCAATTTTTTGCTCAATCTTCTGAATTCCTTGCATGATCATCTGCAATGTCACTTCCTTCTCTTTCTCTTTCTCCTGTTGTAACATTGTCTGTATAGATCGTTGTCCTCCAGATGGTGAGAAGGTTGGTATCGAAGAAGCTGGGGCTGTTATCTTTCTACTCATCTTGTAATGCTTATTTGTGAAGAAAGAGAGAGAAAAAAGAAAAAAGGGAGAAAAAGAACGAGGGCAAACAGTTGCCACTCCAAAAAGAAAAAGGGAAAAAATCTTCAGGCACCTGTATACCTTAATCCAGTTAGTTGCAATAAGATATAACAAAAATAAAAAAAGCAAGAGAAGATATGGAAAAAGGGATAAAAAGGTTTTTTCTTTAAAAAAAAGAGGACCCATGGGTGGGGTGTTTTTAGATTTTGGTGGTTTTTAAGTTTTGTATTAATTGGGACCATTAATTTAATTCTTTTTTAAATATTTATTGTGTTTGTTTTTATTGTAAGCTGCCCTGAGTCTTCGGAGATGGGGCGGCATATAAGTCCCATTAATAAATAATAAATAAATAAACAATAAGGGAAGAAAAAAGAAAAAGAGAAAAGAAAAAAAGAGAAAAAAATAGTCTATGTATTTCTCTTAATAAAAAGAAACAAAAAAGCAAAAGTAAGAAATTTACATTCTAGTTCCTGGTTTGAAAAATCAAAATCCAAATTTAAAAAAAGCCCAACGAGAGGGGAAGTAGAAAAGAAGGCAAAAAGTAACAAACAATTCTAATGTAAAGCAAGCCTCTGCCACTAAATATCCAAGGCTCTTTGATAAATCAGCTCAAAGTTTCCAGTTCAGTGTTTTCAAGGTCACTTCAATCTTTTTTCTTTCCACTTCAACTCCAGACTCCAGCTATCTATAGTTTCACAGATGAGCACCTGTGCAAACAAACTGCCATGCTCATCCCACTATCTTTTCCAGTGCAAAGCTCAGAGTCCTTGAGTATAACACGAATACATAAACAAGTAAAAAGAAAACAATGTATCCAAGCCTCTAGGTGGCAGTGCTACATATTTTCCTTCACTTTCACTTTCCCCTCATACATCCAAAGCCAGGAACATAAAAAAAAGTAAAATCTTTTCTTTTTTAAAAAATCTCAAATCAGAAATAAGAGTCTTAATCAAAAACAAACTTTCAAGAGGATTGTTAAAAAAGAAATAAAAACAGAAATAGAAAATTTAAAAAGGACCAGTCCAGTTTAAAATTAAGAAGCTTTACCAAGTTCAAAATTCCAATAAAAAGGGAAAAGAAAAAGAAAAACTTTCACTTTAACTAGCTTAATCTCACCGCTTAAACTCTTTTCTCTTCACTTTTAATTCCACTTTAAGTCTTTCAGGGTGTTCTCTTCAAGAAATAGTAAGTAAAAGTTCATCTCACCAAACTGACACACTTTCTTTCAATCTCTTCCATTCCGGAGTTGTCCCAGCTTCAGCAGCTTGAATGGCTGCGTCTCCACTGGCGGCAAAAAGGGCTTTTCCTGGATCAACCAGGGACTTTGCGATATCCCTGGGATCAGCAGGACATGCCTTTATTGATCCCTGTCTCTACGGGACGGTTTAGGTCCGACAGGACCGACCAGCAGCTGAGATATCTGTTATCATTCTTGTTTCACTTTGACTACTGATTGTGTTTTGTTTCATGTTATTTTTATTTTTAATTGCTGCTAGCCAACCAGAATCATCACAGTATGATGTAACTATAGCTTGAATTAAATAAATGAAGACATTTTATTCTTCTGGATTTTGCTTGCAGCCTAAATCCATTAGATCTCCCATAGTTCTTCTGCACAAATAACCCTGGAGAGTTCTTCCTTCTCCAGGACCTTTTCTTTCCTAACTAAATGCCAGCCTCATACAGAATAAAATAGAAGGTCTTCTAGTCCAACCCCCTACCCAAGCAGGAAACTCTATACCATTCTGGGTAAATGACTGTCCAAACTCTTTTTAAAAACCTCCACATGTTGAAGCACCCACAACTTCTGGAGGTGTCATGCCCCTGTCGGAATCTGACTAGGAGAAGGAAGCCAAACAGCTGACAGGGAGTGGGAGTGTGGCTCTGGTGGCTGTGGAAGAAACTGGGGAAGGGCACAGGCTGGCTGGGCAGAGCAGTGGAGAGGTACAGCAAGGCAGAGGGAATTCAGAGGAAGATCCATGCCCACCCCTTCTTCATCCTACGGCATGCAGGGAGGAACGGAGAAAAGAGTAATGTGGGTTACGTGGCTTACAGGGGAGGAAAGGGCCCTGATTCCCTTCATTAACTGCAGCTGGGAACACAATGTATAAAAGAGGAAGCTGCGCACAGCACATTGGTGGGAGCAAATCATGAATTTATCTTGTATTGTTGTGGCTTATCTGTGTTCCTGGCATCTTCCCAACTGTGTGAGTGTTGCTGTGCTTTCAAGTCTGAAATTTCTTCTCCTTCCCTGTCAAGCTAATAACTTCCGTTTGGTTTGTTTGGATTTTAAGTTACAGTTTGTGTGTACCTTGTAAAGGACTGAATTTTCTACAGTTAAAGGCTGTTCCTGGGAGTTTTTCCTCCAGTCAAAGGTAACCTGGACATTGAGGGCAAAGTTGGAGATAATAAAGGGACTATTATTGCTATTTTGACTGTGTTGCCTTTATGCCATGCCCTGGGTCATCACAGGAGGGAAGCCATTCCACTGATTAATTATTCTCACTGTCACAACATTTTCCTAAGTTCTAGATTGGAAGTCTTCTTGATAAATTTCCATCTGGTTCCTATTGTCTCTTTCAAGGAAAGAAAAACTTACCAGCACAAACTTGCTTGAACGAGACTGTCTTGGACATCTTGTTAACCTTGTTTTTTGCTGTGCAGGTGACATCGGGATCACCGTCTCGGTAGATGAGCCTGATCACAGAACTCCCACGGGTGGGATGCATTTTCTGGGTGGCTGAGGTCCAGCTCAATTCTATCCCCTTTTCCCAGGTCTCTGTAGAGCAATGCAGCTGCCAAGTTCCACTTCCAGCCTCACCAGGAGTGCAGGTCACTATGAGATGAGAGTCCAGCAAATGTCCTGAGCAAGAGATGCAGAGACACCATTTGTGAAAGACCACAACATCTCAGGGAGGCCCAAGAGGAAGGACAAGCAGCAGGAGCTGAGGCTGAATGGACAGCTTTGCTTAGATGAGAGCAGGGTAAACAGGTGTCACCCATTGCTGCTGTCACAATCATTAACTGAAGCATTAAATAGACAAAATAATGGGAAAGCTGCAAGTCCAGATGGGCTGCCAGCAGAATTATATAAAACATTATAGGATTCTCTTTGCAATACAGTGTTAGAGGTATTAAATGATGTATTGATAAAAGCCAAAGTACCTAATTCCTGGATGGAGGCTTACATTAGACTTATACCAAAAGAAGACTCCGACGTACAACAGATAAAAAAAACTATAGACCGATATCCTTGTTGAATGCGGATTATAAAATATTTGCTTCAATAATGGCAGAAAGACTTAAAAGATATTTAAATCATTTTATACACATGGACCAAAATGGCTTCTTGCCTAACAGACAAATAAAAGTGTCAGCTTTGAAATTCAGCTGCCAACATAATGGGAAGGGGGGGTGGAGGAGTTGACAAGTTCAAGGTTATTCTGTATGTCTGGGCAAGAAATTCCAGTTGCAGTTAATTGGTTCTTGTGATTTATGAAGTGTAGAAGTGGGAGGAGAAAAAGGTGGATTCTGTGTAGCTCACGAAAATTCTTTCACTTTGGAAAATGCCTTAGACATACCAGATCTGTTTCTAATAAATCAATTGGAGAGAATATGTCTTGGAGTGATTGATATCCTGGATACTTTCTGGATGCCTTACAAAAAGACAATATGAGGACAATATTGATTACACTAGAATATTATGAAGCACATCCAGAAAAACAAATGGCGTTGGTCTTCTTAGATGCACAGAAAGCATTTGACAATGTGAATTGGCAATTTATGTTGGTGCAAATGGAAGAAATGGATTTTGGGGAAAGGTTTGTCAAAATGATTAAGGCAATATATTATAAACAAACAGCAAAAATAATGATAAATGGCGATATGGCTGGAAATGTTAATATTAAAAAAGGAACTAGGCAAGGATGCCCATTGTTACCACTGTTATTTGTATTGACTTTAGAAGTGTTAAATAGAAACATTAGAAGAAATAAGGAAATAAAGGGCTTAGAGATAAAAAAGGAAGAATACAAATTGCAGGCATTTGCAGATGATCTGGTGTTTATACTAGAAGAACCATTAGAAACAGGACCTAAATTAATAGAAAAAATAGAAGGATATGGGGATGTTGCAGGATTGAAAATAAATAAGGCAAAAGCTAAGTTATTAGTGAAGAATATTACTGAGAAGCAAAAAAAAAAAGAATTGATGGATAGATCACGAAGATATTTGGGGATCCAATTAACAGCAAGATGTGGGACACTTAAAGAAGATAATTATTATAGATTGAAACAACAGATTAAGATGGACCTGCAAAAATGGGGGAATTTACAACTATCATTGATAGGGAGAATAGCGATGATTAAAATTAACATATTACCAAGATACTATACTTATTCCAAACAATTCCAATGAAGTTGGAAAAAAATCCTTTGATTATTTAAATAAGATAATATTGAAATATATATGGCAAGGGAAGAAAGCAAGGAGTAAACTTAAACTGTTACAGGATGCAAGAATGAGAGGAGGATTTTGGCTACCCAATTGGGAATTACATTATCAGGTGGCGGGATTGATGTGGATGAAAGAATGGATTGTATTAAGAAATTCAAGGAAAGAAAAACTTACCAGCACAAACTTGCTGGAACGAGACTGTCTTGGATATCTTGTTAACCCTGTTTTTTGCTGTGCAGGTGACATCGGGATCACCATCTTGGTAGATGAGCCTGATCACACAACTCCCACGGGTGGGATGCATTTTCTGGGTGGCTGAGGTCCAGCTCAGTTCCATCCCCTCTTCCCAGGACTCTGTAGAGCAATGCAGCTGCCAAGTTCCACTTCCAGCCTCATCAGGAATGCAGGTCACTTTCAGATGAGAGTCCAGCAAATGTCCTGAGCAGGAGATGCAGAGACACCATTTGTGAAAGACCACAACATCTCAGGGAGGCCCAAGAGGAAGGACAAGCAGCAGGAGCTGAGGCTGAATGGATAGCTTTGCTTAGATGAGGGGCAGGGTAAACAGGTGTCACCCATTGCTGTGACACCCACAACAGCCCCCCTCTCTCAAGTAGGATACTCATTGTGAAGGCAGAGGCCCACCATGGTAGGAGACAGCAGGCATCCCTCATCCTTTGCCTTCCAGCAAGACCTTGAGCTCCACTTCCAACTCATTGTAGAAAGGCAAGTCCTGACCTGGGCCAAAACATCTGGTGTGGAAAATGGTGGTCAGGCTTGAACAGGGAGAGAAATAGTGGTATTTGGTGTCTGTGTGTGTGTGTGTGTGTGTGTGTGTGTGTGTGAGGGGGGCACATGAATGAGTATGAACAAGGCTAGACCTGATCAGAACATCTGCAACCAATTTGCTTTGCTAATATGGACAAAACTCTGCACAAACATCTAAGGGACAGAGCACAGTGGGACAGAAATCCAAGCTCTGGGCTCCATCCAGAAGCTGAGTCTCTTCAGAAAATGTGCGCTCAGAAGAGCCCCCCTTCAGAAGAGCCCCCCTCCCCCCAGCCTCTCCACATCATTCTGGGCAAAGGAGGTGGGCCAGGAATTTCCTGACATGGCTAGGATACTTACTGTAAATATTCAGTTCAAAGGACGCATCCTTCACTGTACTGTTCTTTGAAATGATTTTTGCATTGTACCGACCAGCATCCTCTTCCTTTAGATGGCTGAGAAGTAATTCGCTGCAGTCCTTGGAGATGTCTACTCGCTTCTGAAAGTCTTGGAGGGGAACCAAGAGGCCACATGGCTTCCCAAAGGTCACCACAGAAACATTTCTAGACTCGCTGTCAACAATTTTAGTCCAGAAAATCATTACAAAGGGTGTGGAGATCTTCACTTGGAACGTGACAGACTCCCCCAGAACACCATTCAGATTTTCTGCTCCAGAAGCTCCTGTAAGGCCAGAGAAAGGAAGTTTTCAAAATTGGGTCACAAGAGCCCTCCAAAATTGGGTCACAAGGGACCCTCCAAACACCCCATTTTGTGCCTAAGATTCCCAGAAAACTTTTTATGAAGAAAGATTAAATTGCTCTGAAGTATTTCCTGGGTGATGGTCTTTCCTTCTTAGGGAAGCATGAATAGAATAGAATGGAATTCTTTATTGGCCAAGTGTGATTGGACACACAAGGAATTTGTCTCGGTGCAAATGCTCCCAGTGTACATAAAAGAAAAGATACATTCATCAAGAGTCAAGAATCATCAGGTACAACACTTAATGATAGTCTTTATTTATTTATTTATTTTTGAGACTTGTATGCCGCCCCATCTCCAAAGACTCGGGGCGGCTCACAACTAAAAACAGTAACAATAAATAATTAAAAAGAAATTAAACAGATTTACAAGCCCAAAAACGAATTTATAAAACTTAGAAATATAAAACCATCCCCCCACAAGGGTCACAGCCCAGATTGGTCAAACAACCAGGTCTTTAGATCATGGCGGAAGGTGCGGAGGTCAGGGGCCAGGCGGAGCCCCAGGGGGAGTTGATTCCAGAGGTCAGGGGCCGCGACAGAATAGGCTCGTTGTTGGGGGACCGCCAGCCGGCATTGGCCCACCGACGGGACCCCAAGGAGTCCCTGCCTATGTGCTTGCACAGGGCGGCCGGCAATCGCTATCAGCAGGAGTTGCTCCCTTAAATATTGAGGACCCATGTCGTGAAGGACTTTGTATGTTAAAACTAGAACCTTGAATCTCACCCGGAGTGCCACCGGCAACCAATGCAGGCAGCGCAGGAGGGGGGGTAACATGGGAGAACCGGGAAACTCCCATCACCACCCGCGCCGCCACATACTGCACCAGCTGCAATCTCTGGATGGTATGCAAGGGCAGTCCTAGATAGAGAGCATTGCAGTAGTCGAGTCTAGAGGTAACAAGGGCGTGAGTGACTGTGCGCAGGGCATCTCGGTCCAGAAATGGGCATAGTTGATGAACTAGGCGGAGCTGGGCAAAGGCCCCCTGGCACGCCCCCACCTGCTCCTCCAACCGGAGCCGTACATCCAGGAGGACCCCCAGATTCCACGCCCTATCCACAGGGGGCAACACCACTCCCCCTATGGTTAAAGATGGACATTCCTGACTGGGCCGAGATGCTGGTATGCACAGCCACTCAGTCTTGGCCAGGTTGAGTCTAAGCATGTTCCCACTCATCCAGATCCGTACCGCATCCAAGCACTGGGTCATCAGGGAGAGGGCATCACTGATCTGGTTCGGGGTGGAGATGTACAGCTGGGTGTCATCTGCGTACTGATGGAAGCTCACCCCGAAACCACGGATGATCTCACCCAGCGGCTTCATATAGATGTTAAATAGCAGAGGGGAAAGAACCAACCCCTGAGGGACCCCACAAGAGAGCACCCTTGGGGTCGACCTCTGCTCCCCCGCCAATACCGACTGCGAATGCCCCGAGAGGTAGGAGGTGAACCACTCAAGCACAGTGCCCCCCATTCCCAACCCCTCGAGGCGTCGCAGAAGGATACCATGGTAAATGGTATCAAAAGCCGCTGAGAGGTCTAATAGGACCAGGACAGAGGAAAGACCCCTGTCCTGAGCCCTCCAGAGATCATCCATCAGCATGACCAATGCCGTCTCCGTGCTGAAACCAGGTCGGAAGCCCGATTGATACGGATCCAGGTAGTCAGCTTCATCCAGGAAGAGTGGAAACTGCCAAGCCACCACACTCTCAACAACCTTCGCCAAAAAGTGCAGGTTGGAGACTGGACGAAAGTTGTCTAACACGGTCAGGTCCAGAGCAGGCTTCTTCAAGAGGGGTCTCACCACCGCCTTCTTCAGGGCGGAGGGAAAAACACCCTCTCTTAATGAAGCATTGACAACTGCCCGGAGCCAACCGCAGGTGGCCTCCCTGGCGGCATAAGCCAGCCAGGAGGGACACGGGTCCAATAAACATGTGGTGGAACTCAGCCGCCGCATAGTCCTGTCCACTTCATCCTCAGAAACAGGATCAAACTCATCCCAAATCACACTGGCCAGACTGCCTGTATCCTGTTCCTCAGACCACTGTAAATCAGAGGACAACCCGCTCCGAATCCGAGTGATCTTATCCGACAGATATTGACCAAACTCCTCAGCCCTTCCCCGCAATGGGTCCGCCCCCCCTCCGTACGAAGGAGAGAGCGGGTAGCCCGAAACAGGGCGGCTGGGCGATTATCTGCGGACGCTATGAGGGTGGAGAGATAAGACCTCCTCGCCGCCCTCATGGCTCCCAGGTAAGTCCTAATATGGGCTCTTAGCTGGGCTCGATCGGGCTGGGAGCGGGTGGACCTCCACCTGCTCTCTAAGCCCCTCCGACAGTGTTTCATCTCCCGGAGCTCCTCCGTATACCAAGGAGCCATCCGGGATCCACGGCGCGTGAGGGGACGCATGGGGACAACCCTGTCGAGGGCACCCGACGCAGCCTGTTGCCAAGCAAACGCCAGATCCTCGACAGAGCCATGGGCAAGGGGGGAGGGAAAAAACCCCAGTTCCACCTGGAACCTCTCAGGGTCCATCAGGCGTCTGGGGTGGAACCATCTAAGTGGCTCCTCATCCCAGCAGCGGGGGGCGGCCTGTTGGAAGACCAGCCGTAGGAGATAGTGATCAGACCATGGAACGGGCAATGCCATAACAGTGGCCTGCCCTCTGTTACTACGCCACCGCTCAGAGACAAAAATTAGGTCGAGAGTGTTTCCCCCCTCATGAGTCGGGCCTTGAATCAATTGGGTCAGGCCCATGGCTTCCATAGAAGCCATGAATTCCTGGGCCAAACCCGATGCCCCACCCAGGGAAGGAAGATTGAAGTCCCCCAGGACTATAAGGTCCAGGAACTCCACCGCCACCCCCGAGAGGACATCGAGAAGCCCAGGCAGGTCTGCTGCCACACAGCTGGGGGAGAGGTATGCAAGCAGCAAGCCCACCCGACCGTTAGGCCCCCACCTCAGGAGGAGTGTCTCCCGCCTATCTCTAGAATGGTGACCTCCCTTGGAAACAAGGTCTCCCGAATAACCACAGCCACCCCACCACCCCTTCCCTGGGCCCGTGGCTGGTACAAAACCCGAAAACCTGGAGGGCACAATTCAACCAGAGGGACACCACCCTCCGGGCCCAACCAGGTCTCGGTGATACAAGCCAGGGTACAATAAGCAATCAAATCATACTAGGAAACAGTCAATATAAATCGTTATGATACAAGCATCAAAGTTACAGTCATAGAGTCACAAGTGGGAGGGGATGGGCGATAAGGAGTAATGAGAAGATTAACAGTGATAGTAGTGCAGACTTTGTAATAGTTGAACGGTGTTGAGGGAATTATTTGTTTAGCAGAGTTGATGGCTTTCGGGGAAAAACTGTTCTTGTGTCTAGTTGTTCTGGTGTGCAGTGGGTATGAGGAGTTCAAATGTCCTATGTGGGAGCTAAGACCTTCCCTTGTGGTTCGAAAAGAGGATCTGCCCCACCAGAGAGACCACCAAGCCTCAGCTCACCTGAAGGACTCAGCTGGAGGACACTCATTTGATGTACTGGCACTACTGGTCTCCTTCAACTGGGAACTCCATGTGACGCCCCTGCTATTTTTGCTGCTTTGAATTTAAATTTTCCCCTCAACCAGGATGGTTAGGAACAAAGCCAATGGGGAAAGATGGGGGTACTTGAATGGTTTAACTGATTTTCCTGCACAATGCAGAGGGCTGGACTAGACATTCTCATGGTCCTTTCCAACTCTACAATTGTATGCTCCTAGAAAGTCCATCTTCTGGAGAAACCCAGCACTTGTCCCTGGATTCCAGCTCCAAAGACACAAATATGCACCAAAGTGATTTTTAGAGTTTTAGTAGAGTTTATAAAGACCCAATGAAACAGGTAGTTGTTGGACATAAAGATGATGGTTGGGATTCAAAGAGGCCAGGTGAACCAAGGATGATAGAAAGGGCCATCAAAGGTGGCTATTGGATAGCTGTTGCAGCCCAACCTGTTTCCAACACCCATCAGTCTTCTGCACAAATAGCCCTGGGAAGTCAACCCCCCTTTTTCCTGAGGCAATCCTTGAAATATTGGAAGACTGCTATGAGGTCTTGCCCAGTCCTTCTCTTTGTTACCTGGTTCCCTCAACCATTCATCGTAGCCTTCAGACCATTTATCCTCTTTCTTAATCTGCTCTGCACTCTTTCTAGAGTCTCAATATTTTTTTTTTGTATTGTGGTGACCAAATCTGGACACAGTATTCCAAGTGTGGTCTCACCAGTGCAGTATAGGGAGCGTCTTCTTCCGATGTCAAATACCGATCGCCTGTGCGAGCTCATAGGCAGGGACTCCTCGGGGTCCCGTCGGCAGGCCAATGCCGGCTGGCGGTTCCCCGACGACGAGCCTTTTCTGTCGCGGCCCCTGACCTCTGGAATCAACTGCCTTTGGAGCTCCGCCTGGCCCCTGACCTCCACACCTTCCGCCGCGAGTTGAAGACCTGGTTATTTGACCAACCCGGGCTGTGACCCTTTGGGGAGGGTTATTTTTAATTATTTTTAATTTATTTTATAAACGTTTGGACTTATAATTTAATCTAATTGTTTTTTAATGTATTTATTGTTCCTTGTTTTTAGTTGTAAGCCGCCCCGAGTCTTCGGAGATGGGGCGGCATATAAGTTCAAATAATAAATAAATAATAAATAAATATAGAGAGGTACTAGCCCTTCTCCACTGAGCCGAAGGGAGAATCCAGGATGGGTAGTCTCTAGTCTCCTAGCTCTGCAGACCGAGTTGAAAAACTGAGGACACACCCCCTGGTAACGGTCCCCAGTTCTTCACTCGGTCTCAGCGTGTTCAGACCACCCTTTTAAGGGCTCTGAATTGTTAGGATCATAGAAGAAAGATTTTCCCCTGGATTAAACCTTTGACTCAGCGGTTTGGGCAGGTTTGACAGCTAGCCGGCTTGCCGGTTAGCACTTTCTTTTTTCATGCCCTTTTTTCCAGGCGCGTTTTTTTGCCGGTTATTTTTTCCTTTTAACTTTACTTGCTGGGGGACTGGTTTTTTCCCTTTTTTGTCTAAAACCTGATTTTGGGGGTCCCCTAGAGCCTGTGTGGCCCGGGCTGGGGGTGGAGAGTCTTTTCAACTCGCCTTCTCCCGATTAACTTTCCCTTGCCTGGGAAGAGCTGCAACTGCCGCTAAGCGCTATTTCCCCCCCTTTTCGGCAGCAGCTACATCGAAGGATTGGGGGACATTCTTGCAGGTTCCCTCCAGGATTGTCCCTTTGGGGGTTCTGGCCATTGGGATTGATTCCCAACCCCCTCCCCAGTCCCCAGAGCACCGTGGCAGCTGTGAGACGCTTAAGACTGCCAGATAATTACGGTGCAGCCAGTCCTAGGATTGCAAGCCTCTGATCTGTCAGGGCTTGCTGCAAGTCAAAGAGTCAGCCATTTTTTTCCCCTTTTTCTATCTGACTCTCCATTTGACTTGAACGGACCTGGACTGAGCTCACCACTTTGGGTCGCACTAGCCTCCTGAAGTGGTGGACAGCTACTGTTTTTTTGCAGCAGACAGCCTTTTTCTCCTTTTTAGCCAATTTTTTCCTTTTATCCACTGTCAGAGTGTCAGTTATTTTTGGCGGGCTCAAAATGGCTGCCAGAGGAGCTGACCAGGAATTGTCAGTTCCTCAGCAGGGTAGGGAGAAGGCTGCAAAAGCATCCCCTAAACCCAGATCTGCTGGTCTGGAGGCAGCGGCTAGGATTAGGGCTAGGGCTCTAGCTCCTAAAAGACCTTCTAGGGCTGAGGACAGGCAGGCCAGGCATAGGCAAAAGGCCATGGATAAACAATTTGACAAGGCAGTGAGGGACTCCAAGATAGCAGAAATCAGGGCCACTTCCCCTCTGCCCTCACAGGAGGGCAGCCAGGCCAACTGGCAGATAGGCAGTATTTGGCTAGCTGGTCTCCAGTGGGCTCAAGTACTCAAGGCTTGCAGGGAGACCTGCAAATCGGAGCAGAGACCTCTCACAATGTTTCTGGGCCACCTCAGGGGATCCTGATGGTGGCACCTACCAGCCAAGCCTCCAGTGGAGCCAGACCTGTGCCTTCTGCCACCTTTACCCCTACAGCAGCGGGCTTACGACCTGAGGAGACCCAAATGCAGGAAATGCCATCCTTCATGAAGGCCTGGATCTCCCAGGCAATAAGACAGGAATTGCAGTCAGAGGTCAGCCAGTTGCACCAGCTGTCTTATTTGGACTCTTATAGAGGTGCCCCCCAAGGACAGGAGCAGGCTTCTTCAGAGCAGCCGATCTACCTCAGAGAGCGCTCCTCTTCTCCTTCGGAGCAAAGCCAGTTCTATGGCTCTGAGAGGGACCTCCTTCCAGAAAGGGATTTTTCGGACACGGAGTCAGAGGTAGCAGGTTCCCCCCCCTTTAAGGGTCTTTTCCAGCCGGCTCTTTTCAAGACTCTGCTGGCTAAGGCTAAGAGCACGGCTCACCTTGCTAAAGACACAGTAGCTCGGGACCTTCCCACAGAGGGAGAGGAGCAGGAAGACTACCTGTTCACGGAAAAAGCATCTGTGGTGGGCTGTACCAGTGCCTCAGATGTTTTTGAACCTAATTAAACAACAGTGGGAGTCCCCTGGGGTCTACACCCGTCCCAGCGGGTCTGAGTCCACCTTATTCAATGTGGACAAGGACCTTTTGGATATCATTGACTTACCAAAAGTAGATGGCCCAGTAGTAGCCCTAGCTTCCTCATCCATCGTCCCACCCGACGCAGAGGACGTTTTGAAGGCAGAGGACCGTAAGGAGGAGATGGCTCTCCGGAGAGCTCATCAAGCGGACGCCTGGGCCATCAGAGCGTCAACAACCGCCTCCTTTTTTACTCGGGCCTCCTTGAGGTGGCTGAGGCAGCTTCAGGGCAGAATTCCTCCTGAGGACCTCAGGGTACATCAGGACCTAAATAAGATTATTGCTGCGGCCCAATTGACTGCTGATGCCACCCTCACATCAGCCAAATTTTCTTCCAGAGCCATGGCCTCTTCTATAACATCGCGTAGGCTCCTCTGGTTAAGAAATTGGCACATGGATGCCAAAACTAAATGGAAGCTGGCGTCGGCTCCCTTTAAGGGAGAGAGGCTTTTTGGGGAGGCCTTGGATCCTTTCTTGACGGAAACCAGGGACAAGAGAAAGT
Source organism: Naja naja (assembly GCA_009733165.1). Taxonomy (NCBI): domain Eukaryota; kingdom Metazoa; phylum Chordata; class Lepidosauria; order Squamata; family Elapidae; genus Naja; species Naja naja. The sequence continues at coordinate 3,570,486 of CM019166.1, forward strand.
CTTACCCTCCCAGGGGAGGCTTTGATTTCAGGTCTCCCCTACTACAGAAAGCCCTCCTTCAAACAGGGGGAAGCTGGGGCAGGCTTTCCCCGTCAAAGTAGGCCCTTCTTCCAGAGACCCTCCTCTCAGGCCGATAGACAGACCTTTGCCTCCAGAGGACGTCAAAGACAGGACAGCAGGAGGCCCTTTAGGGGTTCCAACAGACCCTTCAGGCGCAACAAGTGACGCCCAGGCCTCATCCCCCATAGGGGGCCGTCTGGGACTGTTCTGGCGGAGGTGGGAACAGACCACGACGGACGCTTGGATCCTGTCAACCTTAAGGTCAGGTCTCTCTCTGGAGTTTCTTTCCTCCCCCAGGAACCTTGTGTGCTGCCCCTCTCCAGGGACCCATACAGGAGGCAACTCATGGAATCTGCCATCTGCTGGACATATGGGCCATCCAGCCAGTTCTGGCAGACCAGGAGAGGCAGGGGTTTTACTCAATGTTATTTGTGATTCCAAAGGCCTCGGGGGGTGGCAGCCATACTCAACCTGAAAGGGCTCAACAGACATTTAATCTACCGAAGGTTCAAGATGCACTCCCTTCACTCCATTCTAGAGGGACTGCGGGAGGGGGATTTCTTAACCTCGATAGACTTGACGGAAGCCTACCTTCATGTGCCCATACACCCCAACCATCGTCGGTTCCTGAGGTTCTGCTATGGCGGCCGCCATTTTCAGTACAGGGCTCTTCCGTTTGGACTGTCATCAGCCCCACGGACATTTACCAAGCTTCTGGCAGCCATAGCGGCACACCTCAGATCCTTACCCATAAGGATCCAATGCTATTTGGATGATATCCTGATAGCATCCTCTTCCCGACTCCAGGCAGAGAGGGACCTGAGGTCGACGATCCAGATTCTTCGAGAACATGGGTTCTTGGTAAACCTGGACAAAAGCCAACTAGTTCCGTCGACTCGGCTCCTGCATTTGGGGGCTATCATAGACACCTTGACCGGGCAGGTTTTTCTCTCACAGGAACGTCGGGACAGTATCGTGGAAATCACGTCATTGATCCTGTCTTCCAGAGAGGCACCTATCATCTTGCTATCCCAGCTTCTAGGCAAGATGATATCGTGCATCGGGATTGTCCCGTGGGCCCCCTTCCATTCCCGAACCCTACAGTGGTTCCTGCTCCCATTCCAGAAGGCGGGCAGGGGCGATTCCCCGAGGAGAGTTCGCGTCCCCTTGTCCGTTCTTCGTTCTCTCCCTTGGTGGCAGGCCCAAACCATGGCCCAGGGATGCCTGTACAGGGAGCCCCAGGGACTTACAGTCACCACAGATGCCAGTCTGTACGGTTGAGGGTCCCACTTGGGGACCCAGGTCACCCAGGGAAGGTGGTCTTGAGAGGAGCTCGCCCACAACATAAATTGGCTAGAGCTCAGGGCGGCCCGCTTGGCGCTCAGGGCTCTGAGGCAAGAGGTGGTGGGAAGACATATTCTTCTCCTCACGGACAATGTGGCTACCAAGGCCCACATAAACCGACAGGGGGCCACCCGCTCCAGATCTCTAATGCAGGAGGCGACTCAATTGTGCAGGTGGGCAGAGAGACATCTGTTGTCCCTACGAGCAGAACACATCTCGGGAGTGTCCAACATGCAAGCAGACTGGTTGAGCAGAGCCACAGTCGATCAGTTGGAATGGCGACTGCATCCCAGTCTGTTTCAGGAGATGATGGAATGCTTCGGCCGTCCGGTTCTGGACCTTTTTGCATCGCCGGAGAACTCCCAACTCCCAAGGTTCTTTACACGGTTCCCAGCACGGGGAGCGGAGGGAGTCAATGCTCTCCGATGCAGGTGGCCCCGGGGACTATTGTATGCCTTCCCCCCCTTCCCCTGATCCCGGGGGCTATCAGGAAGGTCCTGATAGAGAGGGCAGAAGTGCTGTTAGTAGCCCCTTATTTTTTGAATACTTGCATTATTGTTACATTTTGGTCTGCAATTGGGCTTTTACTCCTCTTAATTTAGACTGTACTGTTGACTAACATATCAAATCCATATGAAACATAGATAATGGTATTTATGTTTCTTATGCTTTGTGAAGAAAGACAGGGAACATATCTCTACTTCTGCTGGAATTTGTAATTTCAATTTTATCTGCCTTTTTCTTGAAGTTCTTCCCCAACTCAACCCTTTTGGGGTTGGGTGCCTTCACATTTTATATCAATTTCAATGAAGATCCTGCCTGGATTCAAGGAAACAAACCATATTTTGAGCGCCAAATTTCAATCCTGGTTTGAAACTGCATTTGAAGTGAGAAATACCACTTACCAGTTCCTAGGAGAAGAATTGGAAACCACAATCCGAGCAGGCCGTTGTGTAACATGTCAGCAACTGGCATTTCGGCAAGATGTAAAGTGAAGCAAAGTCTAATTTCTGCAAAATATAGTCAGGTTAATTTGCATAATATTCTAATGAGGATCTTTATTGCACTCAAAGAGCTACATGTTCTCTTTCTTCAATGCCTTTTGTGTGATGGAATCAAGGACTGCCTCTTCAGTGGAAGAGAGATCGCAACTGCAAAATTGTGTGAAAAAAGCTTTTGTGACATTGAATGATGACTGATTGATGATTGATTGCAAAATTGATTTGCTTAATTGGGTAGCTTCCATAAACAATACCAAAAACAAGAGCAAAATTTAAAATAATAATACAATAATATTAATAATACAACACTTAAAAAATAAAAAATAGGATAGAAAAATTCAAAAAAGAAGATAGCAAAATGCAGTGTAGGGCATGTTCCTATCAGAGAGAAGCATCTGCATCTGCAGGAGAATTTTCTCAGGTGACCTTTGAACCAGAGACCAGGAGACAGATAGAGGGAAGCATATAGTGGTTTATTGATAAAACTAGATGCAAAGATGAACCTTGAGACTCTAAAAAAATCCACAGTTACCTCTCTGTTGGCCCAGACATCCTTCAGAATGATCAAGGCAAGGTTGTCCTTGTCAATCACATCATTAATGAGCCAACTGTGAGATGCAGCTGCCCCAAGGTCAAAATTATCTTCTGGTGTATTAACTGGGCTCTAGAACAGGGGTCGCCAACCTTTTGGACCTCAGGGACCACCAAACTCATAGTTTTAAATCCTGTGGACGAGAGACCCTGGGAAAATCCTCAAAAAAGTCTGCAGGAAAATTCCCCACCCCGTTTTCCTACTGATTGATCGTTCTTGATTTGGGATCACAGGATACCGTCTCCAGCTCTGTTCTTGGGGGCGTGGGAGAGAGAGACTTTTGGCTTCATGCAAGGAAAGCAGCAGAAGCAGCAGAAGTCTTTCTTTCTCTCCCCCAAACTCCGCCAGAAATGAGTCTTTGTGTGACTTGTCGCACCAGTGCAGCCTCTTGGAGCAGGAGGCCTTGCAGGGTCCCAAAGACTCATTTCTGGTGGAGTTTGGGGGAGAGAAAGAAAGACTTCTGCTGCTTTCCTTGTGTGCAGCCAAAAGCAGAAGAAGGAAGAAGTGGAAAGAAGCAGCCCGGTGGCCAGGTGAGGCATATGGGGCAAGTGGGACAAGTTCCCCCACTCCCCTTTCCCCCCCTCCCCTCACTACCTCATGTTGTTCACAATGCAAGCGACCCAAGCCTTGTGTTCCCGTGGGCCATGTGGGCGGCGCAGCCTTGTGTTCCTGCACAGTCTGGATTAATTGTTTTGGGGGGGACATTTCTCTGCGGACCACCAAATTTTTCTCAAGGACCTCCAGTGGTCCCCGGCCTACTGCTCTAGAAGGTCATTGTTCCTTTCTTCTCTGCTCTGGTCAGGCTCTGTTTGAGGTCAATGTGCTGGGCAAAACAATTCCAAAAAAGAAACAACCAATTGCAGCAGGTGTGAGGAAGCCAAGATGGTGAAGGCTCAAGAAACAAAGCTCTGACGGACCTGAGTATTTATGGAAAAGATGACCAAGAGGAGATATGAGAGCAACCTTCCAATATCTGAAGAGCTGAAGAAAAACTGTGGACTTATTCTCTGTTGCCCAGGGTTAAGAAGAGAAAAGATGGGCCAGACCTACAAGAGGTAGACCTTAGAAGAAACTACCTGGCTGGACAAACTGTGTGTCTGTGGAACAGACTGTCACAGGAACTGTCCCGAGTTCTGCTTCATTGGAGATCTTCACACAGAGCATGGACATCTGTTGGGAATACTCTAAACAGCTCCTATGTGGATCAGGGGGCTAGACTAGGTCAGTAGTTCTCAAACCTGGCAACTTTGAGATGTGAGGACGTGCACTGCTGGCTCGGGAATTCTGGGAGTTGAAGACCAGAAGTTGCCAATGTTGAGAACCACTGATTAGATGATTTGAACCCCAAGATTCCATGAACAGCCTTCCTTAGTCCACTGCATAGTTAAAACAACTGCCTCACAAGCAAACTGCAATTGTTTCTATCTGGTGAACATAGTTCCTGGCATGTTGACTGCCATGCCAGGGTAGCATGTGCTTGAAGGCAGCATCAGATGTGCCCCTCCCAGCAGCAACGTGCTGTGTTACCTGTTTTCTGTGTGCCAGATGAGGAAGGATGATGGACTCCCTTCTACAGAAAAGAAGTCTCCTCTTTGCAAAAAGCCTTGTGGTTGTACAAGGAGGAAGAAGTTTTACTCCATGGGAAAGGCCCGGTGTTGGGTCTGAGTGACCACCAGAGCACTCACTGGTAGAGCAACTCTGCTCAGGATCTGAGAGCAAGGCCTGTCTCACCACAACTTCCACCTGCAAACTCAGGACTTGTCAGGAAGGAACCCTTCAGGGCTGTACATCTGTGTTTTGGGGTGCACAATCCTACTTCAAAACAGATAAATCCCAGTCCCTGAGTCCAGTTCCCTTCTGACCCACAGGAGCACACATTCGCCTGACCTCCTGTAATCCCTTCCTCTCCAATCGCTCCACTCTGCAGTGGGGAAGAGGAGAAATGGCTCAGGCAGAGGAGAAATTGACTAAAGAGATGACTTTTCTCTCCTCTTTTTTCTTTTTGCCTCTCCTTGCTTGTTTAAGTAATCTCTCCAGTCTTGTGGGGGACGGGACACAAATGATTTCTATAGGTAATCTCTCTTTGTATGAGCAAACAGAACAGGAACACAACAGGAACACACTGAGGTATTTGTGTAGTGTACTGGGGGAGGATGCTGGAGCTACCACATGAATCTATTTACTTAGTATTTTTATTTATTTGTTTATTTATTTAAATTCACTTAAATTCATATGCTTTTGAAGTGTATTTTATGCCTGTTTATTCTCTTGTAATCCCCTCCTCTCCAATTTCTCTGCTGTGCAAGGGAGCAGGGATAGGAAAATCCAGGTCAGGCACAAGACAGTGCATACTAAGCATAATGGCAACCATTCATGTAGGACACTGAGAAGTAATTGGGGTTTTCTCCTTTGTTGTGGATTGTATGGTCTTGTATTGCCTGCTGTCCAACTGTCATGCCAGGAGAGCAGGAGCTTGAAGGCAGCGTCCGATATCTCCTGTCCAACAGTGACTTGTGCTCTACCTGCCCTGTGTGCCAGATGAGGAAGTAGGATGGATCCCCTTCTTCAGAAAGGAAGTTTCTGCTTGGCAAAAGGCCTTGTGGTGGGACAAGGAGGAAGAGATGAATCCCATGGAAGTAGCCACCGTTGGGTCACCACCAGAGCACTCTCAGCCAGAGGAAGCCTGTGGCAACGCCCTGGAGACAAAGCACAAGATCTGCCTGTCTACAACTCCCACCTGCAAATTCAGGACTTCTAAGAATGGAGCCCTCAATGGAGGCACAACCGTGTTTTGGGGTGCAAAATTCCACTCCAAAGCAGATGAATCTCAGTCCCCAAGTTGAGTTTCCTTCTGACCCACAGGAGGAGACATCTGACTGGTTTCAAGCTTGATCCTCATCAACTGGGCATCACTTCTTCTTCTTGTGCCACATCCGTCATCGGACGTTGGCCATCCTATTTTTATCAACAGCCGCACCAAAAAGGGCTGCTGAGTTTTGTCCAAACCGGTCCCTTAGATGTTTTTTCCCCCCTTACATTCATCAAACTTATATAATTCTAATGTTAATACACATATTTGTATTAAATTATAATCCTTCATTATTTAATTTTTCAATATTCCAATACATTCTTCTCATGCCGATCACCACTATTTAAACATACATGATAATTTCATTATTCAGTTTCTTCTTTTGTTTTTATATAACTCCTTTGGAGAGCGGTGTGGTTCCAGGTTTTTACATTTCAATACAAACATGACCATAGTTATGTATTCATCTTTCAATCTTATTCGATTTCATATCACATTATTACTTATTCTATTTTCTTTTAAATGTTCTCGAATATTAAATTCGTTAAACTTATTTTATCCAATTCCAGTTCATTTCTTAACTTATTTCATTTTTCTTAAAATATTCTCATATCTTACTTTACAATATTATCTAAGATTCTTATTTCATTTCTATATTCCTTACACACATTACTTTTATCTGTCATAGTTGCAATTTTATTACATACTATTATTCCATGTATTATTCAATAATTTCATCCTTGTTCTAATAGTTCAAAAATTGTCCCCTTTAGTTGTCAATTCTTACCACCTATTTACCTTGTACTTTTCCTCCATTTATTCCCTTTGATTCATTATAAAAATTAACCATAGTATAGTCATTTTTAATTAACCTCATTCTACATTAAATAACATTCTCCTATCTCCTACATATCACATACACACATATTTTTTAAGTCAGATTCCACATGGTATTTTTTTTCTCAATCGCCTTGTAAATCATCTATATATTTCAAAATTATTAATCTGTTCAATTAATTATAGAAACTGATGTTAATCTTATATTACAATTCTCATAATTCATTTTAATTTTATTCATCGCTGATTATCCGGTCCCTTAGATGTTGAAGCCATTGAGGTTCTTCTTCTGCCTGGACCTCGTCTGCCTTCAATCTTTCCCTGGAGGATTAAGTGAAGTAGGCCGTATTTTCTGGGTGTCACATCACATGTCCAAACTATTCTAACATTCGCTTTTTTGAGCATCACACTTAAACATTATTCAAGGTTTGTTTTAATTGTGTTTAACATACAAAAGAGAAAAGAGAACAAAAGGCATTGAAACATCATGCAAAACAAACAAAGGAAGTAAGAAATTAAGATAAAAGGAGAAAAATACTTAGATACTCTAAATATTCAAATTGTAAGCAGATACAAACAGGGAAAAATCAACACATTAAACCTTGACTTTATTGATAAATAATGGTTTATCAGTATGTTTTCTTCTGTCAATGTGAAATCAGCCCTCTGGCTACCTGCACACCTTTGGATAGTGGTGTCGCTTCAGAAGATACATGCCACAGTTAATCTTGCAGCTGGGCTGCATGGCGCACAATAGAACATAGAACAATAGAGTTAGAAGAGGGACCTTAAAGGTCTTCTAGTCCAACTCCCTGCTCGAGCAGGAGACCCTACCATTTCAGACAGATGGCAGTCCAATCTCTTCTTGAAAGCCTCCAGTGATGGGGCACCCACAACTTCTGAAAGCAAACTGTTCCATTGGTTGATTGTTCTCACTGCCAGGAAATTCTTCCTTAGTTCCAGGTTGCTTCTGTCCTTGATTAGTTTCTATTCATTGTTTCTTGTCTTGCCTTCTGGTCCTTTGGTAAATAGGTTGGCCTCCTCTTTTTTGTGGCAGCCCCTCAAATATTGGAAGGTGGCTATCATATCACCCCTTGTCCTTCTTTTCAGTAGATTAGACATACTCAATTTCTGTAATGGCCCGGCTTTGCTGTATTCACGAGCTGCTGTTAGATTCCTGATGCCTCTGTGGTGGTGGAGGAAGGAATGCAGTGGACAAAGACCATGCCTAGACCACAGATAGTCCCCACTGCTACTGGGATTGGTAGCTGGGATCAACTGGCATCTTTGGTTTCTTCCAAGCTTGCTGCCAGCGGTCGTGAAACAGTTTGGAGTGGGGGAAGCACAGGTATCTCGGAAGGGAAGCATGAAGGAGGTGAAAATGAAATTTCTGAGAAGCAGTGAAAGGCCTGGCCTCAAGGAGGCCAGCGTGAGTTATTTAACATTTTCAAGGCCAACTGTCCAGGCATTGGAATGTGGGAAGGTGGACTGGTGCAACTAAACCAGAGACTTTCCTAAAACAACTCTCTGGCCAATAATTTTTAAACTGATTTTAGTGATTGGGCTTATTTGGTTTAATGTTTTTAAATATTTATTGTTGTCTTTTAATTGTGAGCCGCCCCGAGTCCTCTCGGAGAGGGGGCGGCATACAGGTCCAATTAAATAAATAAAATAAATAAATAATTGAACTGAGGGGAGGACTCTGGAGTTTGCTTCAACTTATTACTTCACTCAAACTTTCTTCAGATCTTGCCTGACCTTGCTGTATCCAGTTTGTTCCTAGTAAAAGTACTTTTTCTGTGATTTATGGAGTCAATGGTTGTTTTCCCTAGGGATTGAATGGAGCTGGTCACTAAGTGGGAAATTACATGATTGCAAATGAACTTTCCTTTTCCCCACTCCGCTGCTTTGAATGATTACCCAAATGCTGGAGCAATTATCAAAAAGGAAATGAATTGTGTTCACATTCATTGGAGAGAAAGGCACTAAAAGGAATAAGGAGGGGAATATTCATTGAAAGAAATGCAGTAAAACCAGCAGCCCCATTGTACACTCTAGTGTGTGCCTGCTTACTCTCTTGTAATCCCTTCCTCTCCAATTTCTCGGTGAGGAGAGAGAAGAAGAAAAAAATGTGTCAGGCACAAAACAGGTTGCCTAAAGAGACCAATTTATCCCCTTGTTTATTTAAGCAGTCTCTCCACTCTGCAAGGAGGGAGGGAGAGAAACACCAAGTATTTCTATAGGAAATCTCTCCTATCTCACACTCCTCTACAGAACAGAGAGATTGGAGAGGAAAGGAAAACAACAGAGTAAAAGGCAGCATTATGAGCCATGATTCGGAGCCTGGCTCTAACCTTGAATCTGACAACGTTGCTCCAACTGAACTTATACTCAGGATGGTCAGTCTTAGAATGAAGAAGCCAGGAATCAATGGAGACTGACCAGTGAGGGGAGGAGAAAAAAAATGGGTCAGGAACAGGACAGATTGACTAAAGAGATCACTTCTTTTCTTTTCTCTCTCCTTTGGCTTGTTTAAATAATCTTTGCAGTCTATAAGGGGGCAGGGGATTAAAAAAGCAAGTCGTTTCTATAGGTAATCTCTCTGTGCATCAGCAACCTTGAAACAGAACAGTAACAAGGGGGAACACACTGAAATGTTTGTGTAGTGTGCTTGGGGAAGCTAGCACCACCATATTTGTTTGTGTATGTATTATAGTTTTAAATTTTAATTTGGGTTTTATTGGGCTTTAGTGATTTAATTTCTTTTTAATTATTTATTGTATTTATATGTTTTAATCTGTGAGCCACCCCGAGTCTTCGGAGATGGGGCGGCATATAAGTCCAATAAAATAAATAAATAAATAAATGTATTTATTTATTGCATTTATATACTTTAGATGAGTATTCTGCATTTCTTGCCTGTTTATTTGCTTGTATTCCCCTCCTCTTCAATTTCTCTGCTGTGCAAGGAGGTGGGGAAAGAAAAACCTCAGGTCAGGCACAGGTCCATGAGTACTGACTGCAATGGTACTTTTTGTAAAAAAAAATATTTTATTTTATACAAACAATCCATCTTCCATTTAAACGGTGTGTCATCTGGGTACAAATATTTTGTGCAATAACAATTACAGTTTATACATATTCACTGCTTTGGTATTGATACTCTATTGTTGCTTAATACTGATATACGTAATATATCTAGTTCTTATAACAATCCCCATCTTAACCTATTTAATTCTTTTCACATGTTTACTATTTTTCACTAATCTTCTTTACATTTCTAACTTCCATATTTATTCACCAGCCATTGATAAAATAATTCCCATATCATATAATATTCAGTTTGTTCTTTCTCCTTAATTGCTAGCATTAATCTATTCATTTCTGTGCATTCTAATATTTTCCTAATCATTCTTGTCAGTCAGAATCGCTTCACTTTTCCAATTTTGTGCAAATACGATTCTAGCTGCAGTTAATACATGAATAATTATGCATGAATAATCAAATATGCATTCTCTTTACTATAAATTTCAGATATAATCCCCAACAGAAATATTTCAGGTTTTAAATCAATACATGTTGCTGTATCATCTCTTCCAACCACGTATGTATTTTTGTCCAATATTTTTTAGTTTCTATGCATGTCTACCACATATGATAATACGATCCAGGTGTCTGGTGGCATTTCCAACATTTAGCTGATTTAAGACTGCAATGGTGATCACCTGACTGAAGGTCACTGTGAATGTGGATTGTGGAATCTGTTGCGGATTGGAAATGTTTGTATTGTCTGGCTTGGCTTTTCTGGATTTGGCCAATAAGAGAGGCACTATTGTAATTCAGTTGACTTCTAGTAAACTGTACCTTTCTCACCAAAGGAGTTAATAGCACTTAGGCTTATATACTGCTTTACAGTGCTTCACAACCCTCTCTTAACTGGTTTACAGAGTCAGCCTGTTGCCCCCTATAATCTGGGTCCTCATTTTACCCACCTCGGAAGGATGGAAGGCTGAGTCAACCTTTAGCCTGGTGAGATTCGAACTGCCAAATTGCTGTCAGCTGGCAGTCAGCAGAAGGAGCCTGCAGTACTGCACTCTAACCACTGGGCTACTGCGGCTCAAGTTAAGGATCATTTTTACTTAGAACCCCAAGTTTGAGGCAGCTCTGATAATTAGAAATATTGCTAAAAAAAATCCAAGACTGACCAGGAACTACTGGAAACAATTGAAATTTTACTGTTTTTCTATACTTTTCACAATAATTGCAAACAGAATTTTCCCCCCTTTTATTCTTTTTGGTTCATCCCTCTGTGGATTACAAACTACATCTTGAAGGAGACCTGATTTGCTATGTTTAAAGTTTATTTCAACATTGGCCATAAACACTAACATTTAAGTATTATTTCAGTATTAACCACAAGAGGGAGGAAAAAACAATTTTAGAAACCAAGGGCATTGGAGAGATTGTGAAAAGATAAAATCATGCATTTGAAGACAGAATAGGAATCAAATGATGAACAGTTGAGGGAGCTAGATATGCCTAGTCTGGGGGAAGGACCAGAGATGATAGGGTAACATTATTATGAAAGAGCTTTGGTGGCTCAGGCTGTTAAATGCCTGCTCTTAAGATCCAGCTGTCTACAATTATTGTAGGCTCGAATCCCACCAGGCTCAAGGTTGACTTAGCCTTCCATCCTCTCGGGGTAGGTAAATTGAGGACCCAAGATTGTTGGGGGCAATTAGCTGACCTTGTAAAAATGCCGCTTAGTAATAAGCAGGCATATACAATGGAATGAAGGCTATTGCTGAGCGCATTGGGTTGTGCTCCAGAAAAATTGTAAGCCCCTGAGTCTTCGGAGAAGGGCGGCATATAAATGTAATTAAAATAAAAATAAAAATAAATTATTCCAATATTTGAGGGGCTGCCACAGAGAAGAGGGGGGTCAACCTATTCCCCAAAGCACCTGAAGGCAGGACAAGAAGTAACGGATGGAAACTGATCAAGGAGAGAAGCAACCGAGAACTAAATGTTACGGAGGTTCCCAGTCCTGGTTGTGCCAGAGATGTTTTTTCAAGAGGCAACTGGACTTTCTGGTTTTTCTTTGAAGACGTTTCGCTTCTCATCCAAGAAGGTTTTTCAGCTCTGAAGAAGCTTCTGGGATGAGAAGCGAAACGTCTTCAGAGAAAAAAACAGAAAGTCCAGTTGCCTCTTGGAAAAACATCTCTGGGACAAACCTAGTAACTAAGGAGAAATTTCACGAGAGTAAGAACCTTTGACCAGTGGGAGGGCCAGTGGAAGGGCTTGCCTTCAGAAGTTCATGGCAAGCAAGTGGAGGGGAAAACAGATGGGTGGTGAAAATGGATGCTACAACTGAGGAAAATTGCCAGAACCTTAATAGGGTTGGTCAGATGGTCAGCCAGAGGATTTGGCATTTTGTCCATCTCTTGAGTCCTTCCCAGGGACCTGTTGTTCTTTGTTCCTGTGAAAGGTCTCATCGGAGGATGCTATTCCGAGTCAAGTCAAATATAGCTGCTTTTTGCAATTGATTGATGGGGATTTTGTCAATACCGATGGTGTTTAAGTGATGCTTCAGTTGTTTTCAGTTTGCACCATCACTATAGGTACTGTCTTTGCTTCCTTTTTCTTCTTCTTCTACTACTAGTAACAGCTTTAATGTGCATTAATGGAATTAAGAAAATACTAACATACTTTGACCTCACCCCTTTCCTAAGAGGTCTGGAGGGAGTGTCCATAAGTGCACCAACATGCCTACCGTCCCTGTCCTATTGTTTATTTTTATTTTTCTTATATGTATCCATTTCATGTATTCATAACTATGTTTATACTTATACCTGTTATCTTATAATCGCTTGACAAAATAAAATAAATAAATAAAATAAAAACCTGGTGAAATAAACAGGCATGGAAGAACAGGAACAGGAAGGGAGGGAGGGAGGGGGAAAGGCTAGAGAGCAGTGTGATTATATGAACAGTGTTGGTGGGCTTCTCTTTATGACTGATTGACTGCTGAGCAGCTCTCATGAGAAGTGGCATAATTGAGTTTGACCGAACAACTGGAAAGGTTTTCAACTGAATTCTGTGGAAATGGAAGCAACCCCATGCACTGAGGAAGTAGATGTGAAGAAACCTTTTAGTGAAAATCAGGAAGAAACTGGAGGTGTTCATGGCCTTGGCTGCTACACATTAGGAAGCCATAATTATCCCGCCGTTGACCCGAAACCCATCCTTGAGCCGCTTGACAAATCTCCCAGTCCTTGAGATAAATAGCAAAGAAGGATTTGCTGGGGACTTTGTACTTTGAGGAGAAGCACAGGTTTCAACTGTTGGAAGGATCTCAGAGTAGATCTAGTCCAGCATAGGGATCTACTACCACAACATCCCCATTTAAAGACCACCTAGCTTCTAATTCAACATCAACAAAGGAGGGCAGAGTGTTCTGACCCAGGCTTCGTCAAACTTAATAAAACACAAAATGAATTTAAAAGTGAAACCTTTTTTAATGCGATGATGGGAATTACTTGCATTCCCAGCCAAAATTCATTAGACACAGTTCCTCCAGATAAGATCAGGCTTGTCAGTGCTGTCGAATGCTGCTAAGAAACAGAAGTCCAATTAAGGCTAACATAAACCAACCCAAAAACCCAGCAAAACCCGACCAGAGTACAGAGCTTCAAGATGGACTCGGAGATTGCTGAACTGCTTTGCTTCCTACAAAGCTCTTCGTCATTGAGGACTGACTTTTATCTCTGATGGGAGGGGCCATCGCCTCCCAGCTTTACTCCCGAGTCGCCCCTTCTGCTTCAGTTGCTCTTGCCTTCTAGCAGCTCTGCACACATGCGCATTGGGGACAGGCTCCCCTTGTTCCTCTGCCTCGCTGCTGCCAGACTCCGGAGGCTCCGAAGGCAGCACGCCACTCCCAGATGGTCCTGGCCCCATCTCTGTGTCGGACACAGGACCCTCGTCCAAGTCCTCCCCAGACTCCGGACTGGTTCCCTTTCATCCTCACCGGCTGCCGGTGAACCACAACACAGAGTGTTAAGTTTGCATGAAGAGTCAGACGCGAGGAGTTCCAGCAAAGAGTTTATTAGTGACTACAGCTCGAATAGACCCGTTCTGGCTTGGCTACGGCTGCTTCTTATAGCCTGCAGCCGTAGCTGCCAGCCAATGGGAGTGCAGGGTTTCTTCCCGCACTATTTAAACCAATACCATTTGACATTTTACAAGAACAGTTCAAATAAACCAATAACATTCAAACCTACATACATAACACCCCTCCCCACTAGGTTCAGTCCATACCAAACCCCAACCTATCTAATGTATTCCTTTAAATAGGTGGGGCTCTTACGTGTACGTTGAGACCTTCGTGGTTCAGAAGCTTTAACGTTCTCACCCAGTGAGAGGGGAAATGTGTCTACTGACATTTCCCTGTTGGGACTTCCTGAGGAAGAAGACCCTGTTAGACTGTTAGAATCTGGTCTCTCCTCCCAACCCATCTCCATTCCAATGTCAGCACCCAAGTCAGGTAGTGATGTGCAATCTTCCACTTCTAAGGATGGATCTTGGCTTTGTGACAGGGTTCGGGATGGTTCCTGTCGCAATGGCTCGTTACACATGGGGTTGATTCCTGTTTGCTGATTTTCCTCCTGTTCCCCTCCTTCCCCTAGAAGAGACATCAGGTGAGGGACCTAGAGAGAGACAGGGTCGATGTTCCTGAGGGAACCTGGATCTAAGTTGGTCAATGTGCCTGCTCCAGAGGAGGCCATCCTCTGTTTGTACCCTGTAAGAACAAGGGCCCGTGATGTGAGTTATTTCAGCAGGAATCCACAAAGGTTCACCTATAAGGTTCCTAGCATAGACAGAATCTCCCACACTAAAAGAACGAACTTTGGAAGTGGAATCCAGTGGTGCGTTGGGTGCGTAAGGGATGAAGGCGGTCAAGGGAAGACCTAAGTTTCCTGCCCATCAACAACTCTGCTGGGGACAAGTTATTTGATGGGCTAGGAGTGATGTGTTGAACACTAAGAAGTTTTCAAGCTTCTCAGTGATGTCCCCAGGACCCAGCTGCTGAAGCTTCTCTTTGGTGAAGCGTACCATGCGTTCAGCCCGCCATTGGTCGAAGGGTGCCCAGGGGCAGTGAGGGCATGTCTGATACCCTGTTGAGCTAGAAAGGATTCAAAAATGTTAGATGTGAATTGAGGGCCATTGTCAGAAACAAGGACATCTGGTAGCCCATGGGTGACAAACAATTTTCTGAGCTGCTTGATGACAGCCTCAGTTGTAGTGGATGTCATGGGAATTACCTCTAGCCATTTAGAGTATGCATCTACTAGCACTAGAAAAGTGTGCCCTCTTGTAGGGCCTGCAAAATCAATGTGGATTCTAGACCATGGGCCCCTAGGACATTCCCATTCCTGTGTGGGGCGTGAGGTGGGGCAGGCCTGACTACCTGGCAATTGGGACAAGATGCTACCCAGTTTTCAACCATTTTGTCAATACCTGGCCACCATACATAACTCCTGGCCAAACCTTTCATCCTTACAATCCCAGGATGACCCTCATGTAACATTTCCAAAACCTCCCTTTGCAGTTTTGCAGGAATAACCACCCTGTTACCCCACAAAATACATCCTCTTAATACAGATAATTCAGTTTGCCTGGACTTAAAAGGTTGGGCAAGGTGAGGTAGATCTTGAAGAGGCCAACCTTTCTTAATCCAGCCTATAACAGGTGCTAACACAGCATCTTTGGCAGTCTCTCTGGCAATCTCAGCAGCATGGACTGGAAGCTTAGCAACAGTCTCTAGGAAAAAGGTGTGAGTTTCAAGTTCAAAGTCCTCCTTGTGGCAAGGTAGTGGGCAACGACTCAGTGCATCAGCATGTCCAATGTCCTTGCCAGGCCTGTGAATCAGTTTGTATGAATAGGCTGCAAGAAATTCAGTCCATCTCAGCATTCTTGGTGACAGGATATTAGGTGTAGGTTTGTCTCCTGCCACAATGCCTAATAAAGGTTTGTGATCTGTAACAATGGTGAATGACCTGCCATACAGATATTCATGAAATTTCTTAACAGCTGCAACAACTGCTAAAGCCTCCTTGTCCAATTGGCTATAATTCCTCTCTGCTTTGGACAAAGTGCAGAGTAAAATGCAATTGGGGCTTCCCTTCCATTGGGAAGCCTGTGACTCAAAAAACCCCCACTCCAAAAGGGATGCATCACAAGTCAGAACAACAGGCAAATTCTCAGAGAATTGTATCAACACAGCATCAGACGTGATTAGTCTCTTAATACTGTTAAATGCTGACTGTTCCTTCCCCAGATCCAAACAGCTTTCTTATCAAGCAGGCGATGTAAGGGCTCAGCAATAGATGCTTTGTGAGGTAGAAACATGTGGTAAAAGTTAATAAGTCCAAGGAAGGCTTGCAAATCTGCCTTGCATCGAGGTTTAGGGGCTTCCTTGATTGCTTTAACCTTGGCATCAGTAGGGTGGATGCCATGTTTGTCAATCATGTACCCCAGGAACTCAACTCTGTCTGTTTTGAGAGTACATTTGTCTTCCTTGACTTTTAAACCCGCTTTTCTGAATCTGGTAAGGACTTCTCTGAGTCTCTTGAAGCTGAGTGTCATTTTCAGCAGAGATTAACACATCATCAAAATAAGCACTACCCCTGGCAGTCCTTGCAACATTCTTTCCATAAGGCTTTGAAAAATGCCAGGTGCCACGCTTACTCCAAATTGTAGTCTTTACATTTGAAGGCACCTCTATGGTCACAATTGTTTGTGCCTCTGCAGTGGCATCATCAACTGTTAATTGTTGATATGCCTGAGCCAAATCCAGTTTAGCAAATACTGTACCCCTGCCAAGGGAATGGAGCAGATGATGCACAACTGGTACAGGGTATGCGCTCTGCTGCAGCGCATGGTTAAGTGTCCCTTGTAGTCACCACAGATTCTCACTGACCCATCAGCCTTGACTGGTGTGACTATGGGTGTTCCCATCTGGAGTGGTCAGTAGGCTCTAAAACCCCTTGAGCAATGAGCTTATCTAATTGTGCATCAATTTTTTCCTTTAAAGCAAATGGGACCCTCCTGGGCTTTAAACGAATTGGGGGCACCTTGGGGTCTAGGCTGAAAGCAATAGGGGTCCCCATATACTTGCCCAGTCCTTCGCTGAAGACCTCTGGAAACTCAGACTTCAAGGACTCTTCCCAGTCAGAACTGCTCACGTGATGGATGCCAGTCACCTCGATGCCAAGTGGCTTGAACCACTCAAGTCCCAGCAAACTTGGGCATCCTTGTCCACGATGGTCAGGGGCAAACGTTTGGTGTGGCCTTTAAACTGCACGTTGAAATCTCTGCTCCAACTACTGGAATCTTGTTCCCTTGGTAGTCTTTGAGAGTCAGTGCTTGCTTCTGGAAATGCTTTTTCTGAATTTTGGGAAAGAGTCTGTGGATAGTGTCCCATGACACCATAGATAAATAAGAGCCTGAGTCCACTTCCATTTGGCAAGGCCTTCCTTCAATAAACACCTTCACATGTACTTTTCTGCTTTTTAAGGGTGAAGAATGACCAATAGTGATTGTTTGGTGAGTTTCATTCTTGCCATTTGCTTCTAAATTTTCCCCATTTTTTCAAGGAAATTGTTGGGCTTAAAGTCTCTATCAGGAAATTTCTTCCTAACTGGTGGAGTTCTGGATGATTTGCAGACTCTGGCTATGTGACCCGTTTCTCACAACGTAGGCAAATGGAGTCAAAGAACTTGCATTCAGTGGGGTGCCCCCCACAGCCTCTGCAATAGAACCCTTGCCTGTTTTTCCCAGAGTCTTTTCTTTTCTTTTCCATTCTGAGTTTAAAAATCCCTCCTCTGCCTCACTGCCATCAGAATCAGAGTCTATTTGTTCGCAATGAGCTGTTGTGGATTTTTCCCCATCAGAATGGCTTGAGGCTGGCTTGAGGCCTTGTTAATCTTTTCATGGCCGCAGCTGAGGACTTGGTGGCTTCCGCTGAAACAGCTTCTTCAATGGCCTCTTTAAACGTGATCTTAGGTTTCATTAAAAGTTTGCTTTGTAAGACCTTATCTTTTAGGCCTAAAACAAACCGATCCGCGCATGGCCTCTTCTAAGTTGGTAAAGTCACAAGCACCCCAATGTCCCTTAAACTTGCCACGAAGTCATTAACATTCTCGCTATCCCCTTGATCCCTGACGGTAAAATTCGTGTCTCTTAATGAGGCACGATACTTGTGGGGTGTAATGGGCTCTTAAAGTTTCTAAATCGGGCCATTCCATTACCTTCAGCTCTGCTGCTCCGCCAACGCCTTCGCCATTTTGAAGACTGCGGACGCAGTGCGTGAAAAGACCGCCCTCTTCCGTCTCGGGGATGCCGGCGAGATCGTTCCCTTCCAGATACATGTGGAACGATCCGCATACGATTCCCAGTCTTCCGTCGCCGGATCGAACGGTGCTGGGGGTGTTCAGCGCCAGCCATCTCGCTCAGTTGCTTGTTCTTGGCGTCGTCTTCTCTTCAGGGAAATCCCATCCTCGTCGCCAGTGTTAAGTTTGCATGAAGAGTCAGGCAGAGAATAGAGTTTATTAGTGACTACAGCTCGAATGGAACGGCTGTTATGCAGTCGTAGCTGCCAGCCAATGGGAGTGCAGGGTTTCTTCCAACCATTTGACATTTTACAAGAACAGTTCAAATAAACCAATAACATTCAAACCTACATACATAACACAGAGGATGGGGGTTCCTGCTGTGGTGGGCCTGTCCCTTCTTGTGTGATAAGAATCACTTAAAGCAGGCAGAACTATTGCGGGATTGTTATTTGTGTCAGAAATGAGTGGTACGTGTTTCCCCTGCTCTAATCTAAGCAAAAGCATTCTTTGAGCCTCAGCTCTTGCTGCTTGTCCTTCCTCTTTGGCCTCCCTGTGATTTTCTGGACTTTCACATAGAGTGTTTCTCCATCTCCTGCTCAGGACATTTACTGGACTCTGAGATGAGAGTGACCTGCACTCCTGATGGGGCTGGAAATGGAGATTGGCAGCTGCATTGCTCTACAGGGATCTGGGACCTTCAGGGTCGCATGGCCGCACCTCCTTCACCTCCAACCTCCCGCCTCAGCCCTTTTACAGCCAGCTTTCCTTCTCCTTGGCCATCCTCCCTGGCTCATGCGCCTCTGGCCTTCCACCCCACGCCCTTCAGCCTGGCCCATTCACCAAGACACCATTGGTTCCAGGTCTTTGGCTGCACTGGACAGTTAACCGCCAGCCAATCAGCAGAAGGCACGGTGTTGCTTGGGCAGTGTGCGATGGCCAATAGGGGATCACAGGCACTGATGGGAGTCAAAAATTTTACTACCGGTTCTGTGGGTGTGGCTTGGTGTGCATGGCAGGGGAAGGTTACTGCAAAATCCCCCTCCCCTCCCCACCCCACTGACCTGCTTTCCAGCTCCGTTCTCCTGGGCAGGGCAACCAAAGGAGATCCAGCCGATTAGCTGGGACTCAATGGGAGGCAGAGAAGAGATGGGGTTGGTGGGGCCAGTCAGAGGTGGGATTAGCCGGTTCTCCAAACTACTCAAAATTTCCGCTACCGGTTCTCCAGAACTGGTCAGAACTGGCTGAATACAACCTCTGATCACAGGGTCTGTGGGAATATGGGGGGGCGAGGCAGGAGAATGGCGTTGGTGTAGCTTCTGGTTGGGGAGTTGGTGCAGCAGGCCAACTTCCCATTCAGCCTCAGGCAGGCAGGATTAGGTGCACGATAGCCTGGGGTGGCAGGCCAACTGACAGGGGTGACAGGTCAAAATGGGAAGCCCTCCCTGCCTGTCTGTTGTCCTCTCTACCCAGATGGAGGCACTGACTGCTTAAACAACAACAACTGTGGAGCAGTGTCTGCCATTTTTTCTTCCCCTCCCCTCCCCTCTGTTGCCTCTGCTTATGGACACTGGCCTGCTGCCCCATGCCCCCCCCCGATCCTGCCAGCCTGAGACCAACCGAGCAGTTGGTCTGCCACGCCCCTCCGCCAGAAGCCATGCCACCACTGTTCTCCTGCTGTGCCCCCCCCATATCGCACAGCCCCTGCGATCCCCTATCTGCCATTGCATGGTGCCCAAGCAACACTGTGGCTTCTGTCTGCTACCTGATTTGCTGGCGGCTAACTGTCCCATGCAGCCAAAGGCTAGGACAAATGGTATCTTGGCTAATGGGCCTGGGCTAAGGGTGTGGGGTGGAGGGGCAGATGCCTGTTTCAACTCCTACCCTCAGAACGATGCTATAGAGCCCTGCACACTAGAACAACTAGACACAAGGACAGTTTTTTCCTGAATGCCATCACTCTGCTAAACAAATAATTCCCTCCACACTGTCCAACTATTTACAAAGTCTGCACTCCTATTACTATTAACCTTCTCATCCCTCCTTATCACCCATCCCCTCCCACTTATGACTGGATGACTGTGACTTTGTAGCTTATATCCTTACGATTTATATTGACTGTTTCCTCGTAGGATTTGATTGCTTATTGTACCCTGTGACCATTATTAAGTGTTGCACCTGATGATTCTTGACTCTTGACGAATGTCTCTTTTCTTTTATGTACACTGAGAACATTTGCACCAAGACAAATTCCTTGTGTGTCCAGTCACACTTGGCCAATAAAGTATTCTAATCTATTCTTTGAGCCAGGGAGAATGGCCAGGTGAGGCAAAGCAGAGGAGAAAAGCTGGCTGTAAAAGGGCTGAGGAGGGAGGCTGGAGGGTGAGAGCGTGAAGCTCCATCACAGAACTCCCAAGGCTGGGAAATGTGTTCTTGACATCTGAGGTCCAGCTGAATTCCACTCCTTCTTCCCAGAGGGGCCTAGGACCTTCCGGCTGGACCTCAGATGTCAAGAACACATTTCCCACCCTCGGGAGTTCAGTGATGGATCTCACCTCCCAAGACCTTGATCTGGAAGTCACCTGCACAGCAGAAAATGATGTCCAGGACATTCACCTTAAAGCAAGTTTGTGCTGGTAAGTTTTCCTCTCCTTCAAAGAGGCCTTGAGACCAAAGGCGAAGCTGACATTCAGTTGGGAGAGACAAAGTTTTGGAGAAGGAAGAACTTTCCACAATTATTCACGCAGGACAATGATGGGAATTGGAAAGGGCTTGGACTGCAACCAACAATCCAGGAGAATAAAAATTGTGCATTTATTTACTTGTGTGAAATCTTCACCGGCTGTAGAAGGAACTAAATTCAGTGCTGACACAGCTGACCCCGTCTTCCGGAAGCGGAAGCAGCGTATTGGCTGGTGGGGGGAGGAAAGCCTCCCAGGTTCCCCTCTCTGTGAGAAGACCAGCTGCAGACTGCAGAGAAAAAGGAAAAAGACCTGAAGAGCTTGAAGAACTAAAAGCAGCTGACACGACCACAGCTTTTACGATATTCAAAATTGTACGATAAATGTAGGTACAGGAAAAATTCCTGCAGACTCAGGAAGCCAAAAAAGTTTTAGTTCAGCTTGGAGTAGGTAAAAAATAAGCTATTTTTCTTACGGAAACCAGCAGAGTTTGTGATGGTTTGTGTGTGGGTGTGGTTGAGCGGGTGAAAAGAACACACAATATTATAACTGGGCTAATGGTATTGTGGGGTACACTTTTTGAATGAAATTTGTCCCAACCATTTGTAACACTATCTGAAGACTTTTTTCCTTTTAGCTTCCCAGAATATAAGAGTAATATTACCCTATATCAACTGAATAAATAAATGGATTGCAAAAAATACCAATCGGGCTTCCGGCCTGGTTTCAGCACGGAGACGGCATTGGTCGCACTGTTGGATGATCTCTGGAGGGCACGGGACAGGGGTTTTTCCTCTGTCCTGGTCCTATTAGACCTCTCAGCGGCTTTCGATACCATCGACCATGGTATCCTTTTGCGACGCCTTGTGGGGTTGGGGGTGGGGGCACTGTTCTTGGTGGCTCTCCTCCTACCTCGGGCGGTCGCAATCAGTGTTGGCAGGGGGTCAGAGGTCGTCCCCAAGGGCACTCACTTGTGGGGTCCCTCAGGGGTCGGTCCTCTCCCTCTTATTTAACATCTACATGAAACCGCTGGGTGAAATCATCCGTGGTTTTGGGGTGAGGTATCATCAATATGGATGATACTCAACTGTATATCTCCACCCCAAACCAGATCAGTGATGCCCTCTCCGTGATGACTCGCTGTCTGAATGCGGTATGAATCTGGATGGACGGCAACATGCTTCGACTCAACCCGGCCAAGACTGAGTGGTTGTACATACCGCATCCCGTTCCAGCTTAGAATGTCCATCGTTGACCATAGGGGAGTGGTGTTGCCCCTGTGGACAGGGCGAGAAGCTGGGGTCCTCCTGGATGCACGGCTCGGTTGGAGGAGCAGGTGGGAGCCGTCGCCAGGGGGCCTTTGCCCAGGTCCGGCTGGTTCGCCAGCCCGTTCCTGGACCGGGATGCCCTGCGACGATCACTCATGCCCTTGTTACCTCGCGACTCGACTATTGCAACGCTCTCTATTTAGGACTGCCCTTGCATACCATCCGGAGACTGCAGCTGGTGCAAAATGGCGGCGGGCGGTGATGGGAGTTTCCGTTCTCCCATGTTAGCCCCCTCCTGCGCTGCCTGCATTGGTTGCCGTTGCCCTCGGGTGAGATTCAAGGTTTTAACTTTAACATACAAAGTCCTACATGACATGGGTCCTTATTATTTAAGGGAGAGACTGCTGCCGACATCGAATACTAACCGCCCTGTATGAAGTCACAGACAGGGACTCCTTGGGGTCCCATCAGCGGGCAATGCTGGCTGGCGGTCCCCGACGACGCGTACTCTGTCGCGGTCCCTGAACTCTGGAACCAACTTCCCTGGGGCTCCGCTTGGCCCCTGACCTCCGCACCTTCCGCCATGACTTGAAGACCTGGTTATTTGACCAAGCCGGGCTGTGACCCATGGGTGGGGTGTTTTAGATTTAGCGGCTTTTAAGTTTTGTATTAATTGGGACCATTAATTTAATTCTTTTTTAAATATTTATTGTGTTTGTTTTTATTGTAAGCCGCCCCGAGTCTTCGGAGATGGGGCAGCATATAAGTCCCATTAATAAATAATAAAAATAAATAAATAAATTGAAAGCACGGTAAAAAGAGGATTGCACAATTTTTTTTGCAGCTGCAACCTCTCTCACACCAAAGAGGCCGTCCTTGCATATTTTGCAGAAGTTTGACCAAATTTGTCTCCAATTCTTGTTAAAACACCAGCCACCAACATGTCCTTCAAGAACATACTCGATTTGTGGTTTTCACTCGTTCTCTTAGGAGCTGGTAAGTTGTGTCTGTTTTACTGTATTTCTAGTTTTTTTTAAATTCATATTTATATGCCGCCCTTCTCTGGAGACTCAGGGCAGCTTACAATGTTTGGAGCACAACCTAATGTGCTCAGCAATAGCCTTCATTCCATTGTATATGCCTGCTTATTACTAAGCGGCATTTTTACAAGGTCAGCTAATTGCCCCCAACAATCTTGGGTCCTCAATTTACCTACCCCGAGAGGATGGAAGGCTGAGTCAACCTTGAGCCTGGTGGGATTCGAGCCTGAAGTAATTGCAGGCAGCTGGAACTAAGTGCTAGGCGTTTAATAGCCTGCACCACCAAGGTTTAGTTTCAAACCAGGACTGAAATTTGGGGCTCAAAATACAGTTTGTTTCCTTGACTTCAGCTTGGATCATTACAGGAATAGATATAAAACTCTGGAGGAACTTGGATCCCATTCAAAAATGCTGCACTGGAGGAAAGCGTTAAGAAAAAGGCAGATAAGACTGAAATTACAAACTCTATCAGAAGAGATAGATGATAATTTCTAATTTTTTTCTTTACAAAACAAACATAAAGATGACACCATTATCTATTTTCATATGGATGTATTGTTACTCAACAGCATAGTCTTAATTAACAGGAGTAAAAACCCAATTTCAGACAAAATTTAATAACAATGGAAGTCCAGAGCACATAAGTAAAACTGACAAAATCCCTAATAATTTTTCCATCAATAGGAAGATTGTAACTCTGTTATAAAGCCAAAGAGCCAGCGCTGTCCGAAGACATCTCCATGGTCAGGTGGCTGGCACGACTAAATGCCAAAGGCACATGGAACACTATTCCCTTCCCACCAAAGGGGTCCCTATTTTTCTACTGGCATTTTTAGCTGCTTTTGAACTGCTAGGTTGGCAGAAGCTGGGACAAGTAACAAGAGCTCACTCCATTATGCGGCGCTAGGGATTCGAACTGCTGACCTTTCTGATTGACAAGCTCAGCGTCTTAGCCACTGAGCCACCATGTCCCTTCAACTGGAACTTGGGCAGGCACTAGTCTTTGTGAAAATAGAGATTTGATTTATTTATTTATTTATTTATTTATTTATTTATTTATTTATTTATTTTATTAGACTTGTATGCCGCCCTTCTCCCAAAGGACTCAGGGTGGCGAACATATAAAAAGAAATATATTTACAATAAAAAGATATTAAATAAAGAACAAGTCTATAAATACAAGAAACATTAAAACAGTTAAAAATTACGGTAATAAACAGTAATATTAAAACAAACCCGCCCCCAGGTCAATCCAGGCCGGCCTGCTGAAACAGCCAAGTCTTTAGGTCTCGACGAAAGGAGCGGAGATCAGGGGCCAAACGAAGATCCGCAGGGAGCTGATTCCATAGGGTGGGCGCTCCCACAGAAAAGGCCCTGGCCCTGGGAACCGCCAGCTGACAATGCCTGACCGATGGTATTCCCAGGAGGCCCCTCCTGTGGGAGCGCGGGCGATCGGAATGTGATGCTGGCAGGAGCGTTCCGCAAGTACCCTGGACCCAAGCCATTTAGGGCTTTATAAGTTGTTACCAACACCTTGAAGGAAACCCGGAAGGCAACCGGCAACCAATGCAAGTCGCGCAGGAGGGGTGTAACATGGGAGTATCGGGATACCCCCATCACAGCCTGCGCGGCTGCATTCTGCACCAGTTGCAACCTCCGAGTAATCCGCAAGGGTAGCCCCATGTAGAGAGCATTGCAGTAGTCGATTCTGGAAGTGACGAGCACATGGGTGACCGTTCGAAGGGCATCTCGGTTCAGGTAAGGGCAGAGCTGGCGAACCAGCCGAACCTGGGCAAAAGCCCCCCTGGCCACAGCTCCCACTTGCTCCTCCAGACTGAGCTGTGCATCCAGGAGGACGCCCAGATTCCTCGCCCTATCCACGGGGGGTAACAGCTGGAGTCTGTTACTCCCCATCCAGGCCTGCACCGCCTCCAGGCATCGGGACATCACCGAGAGAGCATCACTGATCTGGTCTGGGGTGGAGATATACAACTGGGTATCATCTGCATATTGATGATACCTCACCCCGAAACCTCGGATGATCTCACCCAGCGGTTTCATGTAGATATTAAACAGGAGAGGTGAGAGAACAGACCCCTGTGGCACCCCACAAGTGAGGGGCCTTGGGGCCGATCTCTGCTCTCCTGCCAACACCAACTGTGAGCGGCCCGAGAGGTAGGAGGAGAACCACTGCAGAACGGTGCCCCCCACTCCCAACCCCCGGAGCTGCCGCAGAAGGATACCATGGTCGATGGTATCGAAAGCCACTGAGAGATCTAAAAGGACCAGGACAGAGGAAAAGCCCCTGTCCCGAGCCCTCCAGAGATCATCCACCAGTGTGACCAATGCTGTCTCGGTGCTGTGTCTGGGCCTGAAACCTGATTGGTACAGGTCGAGATAATCAGTTTCCTCCAGGAACAGCGGAAGCTGTTGAACCACCACGCTCTCAACAACCTTGGCTAAAAGAAGGTTGGAGACTGGGCGATAGTTGTTCAAAACGGTTGGGTCCAGAGCAGGCTTCTTGAGGAGGGGTCTCACCACCGCGTCTTTCAAGGTGGCGGGAAAAAACCCCTCACTCAAAGAGGCGTTGACAACTGCCTGGAGCCAACAGATGTAACCTCCCTGGAGGCATAAACCAACCAGGAAGGACACGGGTCCAATAAACACGTGTGGAAGACAGCCTCTGCATGATCCTGTCCACTTATCCAGGGAGACAGGGTCAAACTCAACCCAGATAGGATCCACAAGACTCATCGCCACTCCATCATCCAAACCCTGCCAATCGGAGTCTAAGCCGGCCCAAATCTGAGCGATCTTATCCGCCAGATGTAAACTAAATTCCTCGCTCTGCCCCAGAGGTCCCCTCTCTCCTCCAATTGCAGGAGGGAGCGAGTGACCCTGAACAGGGCCGCAGGGCAATCATCTGCGGACGATCAGAGCGGAGAAGTAAGCACATCTCGCTGCTCTAATCGCTTCCAGGTAAGTCCTAATATAGGCTCTTAGCTGGAGACGGTCAGACTCGGAACAACTGGTCCTCCACCTGCTCTCCAGGCATCTCCTCTGCTGCTTCATCCCCCGAAGCTCCTCCAAAAACCAAGGAGCCAAACGAGGTCTGCGGCGAGGGAGAGGCCTCAAGGGGACAACCCGGTCGAGCGCTGCCGAGGCTGCCTGTTGCCAGGTGGTCGCCAAGGTCTCGGCCGGGCTGTGGTCAAGGGAGGTGGGCAAGAACCTCGCCGGGTCCATCAGGCGCCTGGGGCAGAACCATCGTATCGGCTCCTCATCCCAGCAGCGAGGAGCAGCCAATTGGAAGACCAGCCTCAGGAGATAGTGATCTGTCCATGATAGGGGTAGAGTAACTGGAGATCCACCCCCCAGATCACTACACCACTGCCCCGAGATAAAAACCAGGTCGAGCGTGTTCCCCCCCTCATGGGTGGGTCCCTGAATCACCTGGGTCAGGTCCATGGCTGTCATGGATGCCAAGAACTCCCAAGCCAATCCAGACGTCACTCCCAGAGAGGGCAGGTTGAAGTCCCCCAGGACAATAAGCCTGGGAAACTCCACCGCCAGATTTATTGGCTTTTATCAATTTCATTGATCAATTTAAAAGACCCATGTCTCCTGCTTTTAAAGAGTTGTATCTTCTATATATTAAGGTTCTTGACCCAATCCTATATCGGGGTCTCCAACCTTGGCAACTTTAAGACTTGAGGATTTCCACTCCCAGAATTCCCCAATCAGCATTCTGGGAGTTGAGGTCCACACATATTAAGGTTGCCACAGTTAAGAAATGCTGTTCTAAGGCATAATTCCCTTAATTCTTGAAGACAGCTAAAGGTTGACAGGAATGGACTTTGAGACTATGACGTCACTTGAATTCAATTGATTATTGCTTGGGACAAAATAAGGTAAAAGTAAAGGTTCCCCTTGTACATCCGTGCCAGTTCTTTCTGGCTCTAGGGGCCATTGCTCGTCTCTGTTACAAAGCCAAAGATCCAGTGCTGTCCGAAGACATCTCCGTGGTCATGTAGCCAGCATGACTAAATGCCGAAGGCGCAAGGAACGCTGTTTCCTTCCCACCAAAGGGGTCCCTGTGCTGGTTAGACAGTATATAGTTAGTTTGGGAATGGGAGCTGTCCCCTCATGGGAAATGTAGTTAATGCCTCATGGGAGATGTAGTTCATGTCATTTGGTCACATCTGTAATCCTGATTGGTCACTGAATTGACCTGTAGTTGGGTTGGGGGGAGTTTTATTCATTCCTACTTGGACCCCAGCATCGTGCTGGAGTCTTCCTTTGCTGTATCATTATGGGATGAAGAAACTATCTTTTCCCACTATGAAGACGACAATACAAAGACTGGACATAAGATGAATCTCAGCATAACTGTGAGTTATACCTTGAGGATGCCTGATATAATCCAATAAAAAAAACTTTGTATGGAACCCTTTGTAGAGTTTAGCTCCTTATCCTAGGTATTTTGAGAATATAAGATTACCTAGGACAAGATAGTCCCTGTTTTTCTACTTGCATTTTTTTACATGCTTTCGAACTTCTAGGTTGGCAGAAGCTGGGACAAGTAGCGGGAGCTCATTCTGTTATGCAGCACTAGGGATTCGAACTGCCAAACTGCTGACCTTTCTGATTGACAAGCTCAGTGTCTTAGCCACTGAGCCACCGCATCCCTCACTCCTTCATAGATCACTGACTTTTTGTGGCAAAAGGTCTTGCTTAGAGCTATGAACTATGCCATGCAGGGCCACCCAAGATGGACAGGTCATGGTGGAGAGTTCTGATAAAATGGGGTCCGCTCCAGTATCCTTGCCAAGAAAACTTCCTGGACAAAAGGCTAAAAGATATGATGCCAGAAGATGAGCCCCTCAGGTTGGAAGGTGCCCAATATGCTACTGGGGGGAGAGTGGAGGACAATTACAAATGGCTCCAGAGAGAGTGAAGCGGCTGGGCCAAAGCTGAAAGGACATTCAGGTTTGGATGTGTCTGGTGCAGGGATGGGCTCCAAAAATTTTAGCAACCGGTTCTCTGCCTGGTTGCTGAGTGGGCGTGGCCATGGTGGGTGTGGCCTAGTTGGCCTCCTGCATCACTGTGGTGGGGGTGCATTTTCAACCTCCCCAGGCTCCAGAGGCTTTCCTCGAGCCTCCGGGAGAACGAAAACTGCCTCCCCCAGGCTCCGGAGGCCCTATGGGGGCATTTACGGCCTTCCAGAACTTCTGGAACCTGGAACTACACAGAGCCTTAGCTAGAGGAATGCCCAAACCCATGCAAATCCGTAGCAGCCCACCCCCTGGTCCGGTGATAAAAAGACAGTTTGATGCTGTAAAGAACACGGTTGCACAGCAACCTGGGATGTAAGATCTACAAATCAAGGTAAGCTGCAGGTGGTCAGACATGAAATGATTGAACCTAGACTTCTTGGGAATCGTGAACTAAAATGGACAGGAATGGGCAAATTTAATTCAGATGGTCATTATATCTACTACTGTGAGCAAGAATCCCTTAGAAGAAATGGAGTAGCCCTCATAATCAATAAAAAGTGGGGAAAACTGTACTGGGATGTTGTCCCCAAAACTGGGCTCTTGCTTGGTGTCGAAGCCGATAAGTCACCCGGCATGAGATGTGGTACAAAATTATGCTTTTATTTTGGTACCAAGGTATTTATTATTCATTCATTCATTCATTCATTCATTCATTCATTCATTCATTCATTCATTTATTGGATTTCTAGGCTGCCCCATCTCTCTAAGGACTTGGGGTGGCATACAAACATAAAAACAATTACAAAGTATACAATTAAAAAAAGATTAAATAAGAAACCCAATTTAGAATTAAAACGCTAAAAACAATCCTTAAAACACCCATCCCCCCCCCTCAGTCCAGGTCAGCGAGTTGGAACAACCATGTTTTTAGGCCCTGGCAGAAAGAGCGGAGGTCAGGGGCCACCCAAAGCTCCAGGGGCAGTTGGTTCCATAGGGTGGGTGCTCCCACAGAGAAGGCCCTACCCCTCGGGGTCGCCAGTTGACATTGTCTGGCTGACGGAACCCCCAGGAGGCCCTGTCTGTGAGAGCGCACGGGACGATGGGAAACAGTTGCTGGCAGCAGAGTCTCCCGTAAATATCCCGGTCCTAAGCCATGAAGGGCTTTATAGGTCAAAACCAGCACCTTGAGGGCTCAAGGACCCTGAGGGCTCAAAAGCTAACCAAGGGCCTCTACGAGAATCCTACAGCCATTTTTATAGCCAAGGGGTGGTTGCATTCAGCCCTTTGCCCTTCCCCTCATCATGCATGCATAACAGATAACATGGACTGGTTATTTGGATCTCAGCCCCCTACATAGCTAAATGTCTCACCACCTGTGTTTCACCCCAGGTCACGGGTATCTTACAAAGTGTCCTAGTTTCATGTGCCAGCTATGTGGCTTTTGGGGTTTTTCTTACAAGCCAGCTATTCTTGTTTAATATCCTGGCTAGAGGTTTAAGGTGCTAGCTTCTGCCTCACTAAGAGTGTGCGGTTCCAACCCCTTTCCTATTGCAGAGCAGCTCAAGGTAGCTCCCTCACTCCCCGACCCCCTCCTTCCGAGAGAAAAGTAAAAGCAGTTTTAAATCTTTGCCTGAGGCAGCACCCCCACCCCTGCGACCCCCCCTCCTTCTGTGGAGAGAGAGAGAAGACAGGAAGGAGCAAGGCTGCTCAAGGCAATGAAGACGAGAGCAAATGTTTTTATCAGAATTCATATTCCTCCCTCTCATGTCCATTCCACCCACACCTGGGTCCTATCTCCACATATGCCCCTTCCTCTGATCCCCAGGGCCTCCTCTGTACATACATGCCATCATCTGATCCTTCAGGGGTACAAACTCAAGAATGACAGAATGATCAAAATCCAGGACCCTTGGCAACTGGCTCATATTTAAGTGTCTC
The DNA here is from genome assembly GCA_009733165.1 of Naja naja. Taxonomy (NCBI): domain Eukaryota; kingdom Metazoa; phylum Chordata; class Lepidosauria; order Squamata; family Elapidae; genus Naja; species Naja naja. Next base: position 3,600,440 of record CM019166.1, read on the forward strand.
CCGGGGATCATGTGGTCCCTTTTTGCAACCTTCTGACAAGCAAAGTCAATGGGAAGCCAGATTTGCTTAACAACCATGTTCCTGTCTTAACAACTGCAATGATTTACTTAACAACTGTGACAAGAAAGGTGGTAAAATGGAGCAATTCTCATTTAATAACTGTCTCGCTTAATGTTGTGGTTCTCTGGCAGCAGGTGCAGATGGCTGAGGTCTCGGAGAGCGAGGACTCAGATGAGGGGCCTGTGTGTGATGGGGGCCAGGACCCTCAGGGAGTGGGGTGCTGCCTTCGGAGATTGTGGAGGCTGGCAGCAGTGAGGAAGAGGCCCCCGAGGAGCCCGTGCCCAGTGCGCGTGCATGCAGGGCTGCTTGAAGGAAAGGGCAGCTGCAGCAGCACAGGCCACTCGGGAGTAAGGCTGCAGGGTAATGGCCCCTCCCTTAACGGATAAAAGCCAGCTGAGAAACCGGAGTTCTTTGCAGGAAGCAAAGAAGTTTTTGCACTCGAGCCTTGTGGACGTTCGGAGTATCTCGGTTGGTGTTTGGAGACTCTTGGTGTTTGAAATATCTCTTAGTAATTTAATCTAGTGTTCTTGGCAGCCTTGCACCACCTTGGCAAGGCTCGTTCTTATCAGAGGCAATTAGTTTAAAACAGCCTTTTAACCGGGAAGGAACGGAATTCGTAAAGAATCATTAAAAGGTTTTGCTGTTACTGCTGTTTCGTGTTTCTTTCCTTGGAACAAGGTTTGGGTCAGAACAGCTTAGCAACAGAAATGTTGAGCTCAATTGCGGTTGTAAATAGAGGACTACCTATCCCCAACTGAATGCACATTTCCAGCATGGGCAACAGCAAAGGGAGATAAGGAAGCCTTCTTAAATGAACAATGCAAGGAAATCAAACTACCATATCATTGTGCTCATTTCACACCTAGCAAGCTCATGCTCAATCCTACAAGCTATTTGTGGTTTGCCGGCAGCTGGTGCGGATGGCAGAGGTATCGGACAGTGAGGATGAAAGGGAACCAGTCAGGGAGTCTGGTGAGGACTCGGATGAGGGTCCTGTGTCTGATGCAGGGATGGGGCCAGGACCATCTGGGAGTGGGGTGCTGCCTTCGAAGCCTTTGGAGTCTGGCAGCAGCGAAGCAGAGGACCCAGGGGAACCTGTGCCCAGTGTGCATGTGCGCAGGGCTGCTAGAAGGCGAGAGCAGCTGAAGCAGAAGTGGCGATTTGGGAGTAAGACTGGGAGGTGATTACTCCTCCCATAAGGGATAAAAGTCAGACCTCAATGATGAAACCTTTGCAGGAAGCAAAGTAGTTCAATCGGTTCTGAGTCCTTGAAGCTCTGTGTATTCTGGTCAGTTTTTTCTGGTACTGTTATAATTAATTTGGATACTTCTGTTTTTGGCAGCAGTCCACAGCACTGACAGGTGTGTGCTTATCTTGGGGAACTGTTTAATAGCAATAGCACTTAGACTTATATACCGCTTTATAGTGCTCTACAGACCTCTCTAAGCGGTTTACAGAGTCAGCCTATTTGCTCCCAACAATTTGGGTCCTCATTTTACCCACCTCGGAAGGATGGAAGGCTGAGTCAACCTTGAGCCTGGTGGGATTCGATCTGCCAAATTGCAGTGGGAGTAGCTTGCAGATTAAGATTAGTTCTGGCTGTGAAGGAAAATAATCCACAGTGTTGCATTAAAATAGGTTTTGCTTTTAAAACAAGTTTGTGTTTAATTACATTTGACGAAGCCTGGGTCAGAACACAAGCTAGACTTCAGCAATATGTGAACCCAGAACTACCAGAAGTACAAACTGGGTTGGGTCTCTTGGGGCCCAACATTGATGGCTTCCTCTATTTTCTCTCTGGTCTTGCAAAAGCTTCTGGAATAGAAACTGAACAGTTTCTATTCCTTTTATTCTGGGGAAAGTCTGTCACTTTCAAAGTGAAGACATTATTTGTAACTATTTCCTGGACTAAAATTGCCAGCAGCAAACCTAGAAATATTGCTCTGGTGATTTTTGGGGAGCCATGCAGTCTCCTGGTTCCCCGCGTAGCCTTTCAAAACTGAGTGAGTGGTCTCCAAGGACTGCAGAGAATTACACCTCCTCAGCCATCTAGAGAAAAAGGACATTGGCAGGTATGCAGCAGGAATTGTATTACCAGTTGGTGGATGAGACCTTTGATCAAGCAAGTTTCTAGCAAATATCCCAGACACAGCCACAAATTCCTGGTCTCCCCCTCCCACCGGGCAAGGGCCAACATGTGATGCATCTGGCCCATGGGCTGGGAGTTTGACAGCCCTGCTCTACAGGGGTGTGGGAAGGGGGGGTTAAATTCAGCTTCAACCATTCTAGCCCCCCTGGCTTCCTCCTTCCACTCTAGTTGTGGTGAAGAAAATAGATTAGTGCCAGCAAGTAACAGGGACATTACATGGAGTCCCAGGAGAAAGCCAACCTGGTGCCAGAGAGAGGCTAAACCCAACTGGTACTTCAAATGACCTCCAGGTGTCTTTGGTCAGCCTGAGGCTTGGTGGAACTGTGGGTCTCTCGTGGGGCAGGTCTTCCTTATGAGCCTCAAGGAAAGGACTCGCTCCCATGTAATTACCCGAGCATTTGAACCTCTCTTGCTTCTCCTCAAAGGGAAGGCCCAGAGAGGTCCCACCATGTCCCCTATTCTGGAGCCATTTTGTCCTTTCTCAGAAAAGATTTTCCTGGAATCTGAGGGTCAGAAATGGGAGGTACGGAGAGTCTCTTGTGACCCAACTTTGATGGCTTCCTCCCTTTTCTCTCTGGACTTGCAGGAACTTCTGGAGCAGAAGAACTGACTGGCATTCTGGGAGAGTCTGTCACGTTCCAAGTGAAGATCTCTCCACCATTTGAAGCCATTGCCTGGAATAAAATTGTCAATGCCAATTCTAGAAATATTGCTTTGGTGAGGTTTGAGCCATGTAGCATCGTGTTCTTCCACCCAGAATTTCAAAGGCGAGTGAACATCTCCAGGGACTGTAGAGAATTACATCTCAGCCAACTAAAGAAAGAGGATGCCGGCAGATACACAGCAGAAATTGTTTTGTCAGCTTCAAAGTTAGTTCGTGAGTCCTTTGATCTGAAAGTGTTTAGTAAGTATCCCAGCCATAGCAGTAGATTCCTGGCCTCCATCCTTTGCCCCGGATGATAGGGGCTTTCCTGTGGGGGGAGCTTTAGGTGTCCAGTATCTGAAGAGAACCACTTTCTGGATGGAGCTAAGAGCTGCTCGCCTCCTGCTCCCTTCTTTTTAACTTCTGCCCCAGGACAGACTTTCACCAGTTTTTTTAAAAAATGCAGATAATGAATGTAAAAATGCAAATATATTAGCCAAATATCCTAAACATATTCTGCCCAAGCCTAACCTTGATTTCACACACTCACCTTAAATACAGTACTAACATTTCCCACCCTGTTCCTGTCCAGCCCAGCTCCCTCCTGGCTGCCCTCTCCATGGGGCAGAGGCTGGACCGGAACAGGCCAAGCAGGTTCCCAAATGGGCTGTCAGGAAGAGAGAGGCAGGTGGGCTTTGAGGCTGGAATCTCCAGAGAGGCAGTTCAGGATCTGGTGGGACCAGCTAGATCCACAAATTCCTTGGGGAAAAATCAAGGGGTCCTTTAGGGTCTGAGCCTGGAGCCTCATCCTCTTGCCCCCAATCCCCAAAGAGGAATTGGGGTACCTGCCCCCCTCTATCATGGTGGGCCTGTCCCTTTGCAAAGAGTGTCATATGTGAGAGGAGAGAATTATTCTGGGATTGTTATTTGTGACTGAAATGCTTAACCCATTATTTTCCTGGCTCTAATCTAAGCAAATCCATGGATTGAGCCAGTGCTGTTGCTGTTGTCCTTCCCCCTTGGCCTCCCTGTGATGTTGTGTTTTTTTCACAATGTGATGCATCCATCTTCTTCTCAGGGCGTCTGCTGGACTCTGAGATGAAAGTGACCTGCACTGGAGTTGGAAATGGAACTTGGAAGCTGAATTGCTCTACAGGGACTTGGGAAGACGGGGTGAAATTCAGTTGGCCCTCAGATGTCCAAAGCAAGAATCCCCCCCTCGGGAATTTGGCGATCTTCACCTCCCACGATCTTAATCTCAAAGTCACTTGTGCAGCAGAAAACCTGGTTAGCAATGCATCCACAACAGTCTCCTTAAAGAAAGTTTGTGCTGGTAAGTTTTTCTCTCATTGAAAGAGGTCTTGGGCCCAAAGCAGAGGTGGTATTCAGCAGGTTCTGACCAGTTCTGGAAAACTGGTAGCGGAAATTTTGAGTAGTTTGGAATCCCACCTCTGACTGGCCCCGCCAACCCCATCTCTTCTCTGCCTCCCATTGAGTCCCAGCTGATCGGCTGGCTCTTCTTTTGTTGCCCTGCACAGGAGAACGGAGCTGGAAAGCAGGTTAGGGGGGTGGGGAGGGAAGGGGGATTTGGCAGTAACCTTCCCCTGCCATGCCTACCTAGCCACGCCCACAGAACCGGTAGTAAAAATTTTTGAATCCCACCACTGGGCCCAAGATAAATTTAGTTGGGTGAAAAATGGTGCTGGAGAAGGTAGACCTTCCTACACTTATTTGTGGAGGAGAACGATGGGAGGTTGAAAGGGGTTGGGCTGCAACCAACAATCCCGAAGAATAAAAATTATGCATGTATTTAATTCAAATTATGGGGTACCCTGTAACATTGCTGGAAGTGTCTTGTTACAGTTGATCTGGAGATAATTATCAGGTCACGGATGGAAAGGACCAGGGTTGGATTTCAGCCTTAGCAAGGCTGGGTGACAGTGGACTCAGGGGTCTTGTTTGCAGGGTCCTCCCAATGAGGTTACTGAACTTGTGTTGGACCAGCCTTTGAGGGCCATGCAAGAGCTTCAGCTGGTCCACTGGTGGCGGGGGGGGGGGTCTGCATAGCTTGGTGTGCCCTAATAACACCTGCCCTGGTTGTTTGATGGAGTCTTGGTGGGATTCCAGGTCCGGTCACATGTCTGGGGTTGGGGGAACGTCCATTGCGATGAGGCCAAGTGCTGTTCTCCATTCTGGGAGGTCTGCTGAAAGGGTTAACAGGGGCTGTTGCTCTCTTTCAGGAAAGGCAGCCAAGAGCTCCTCCGGGCTGCCTCTCTGGGCCCTGCTGTGCCTTAGCAAAGTGGGAAGCCTTCTCCTTCTTGGCAGTTCGGGGCTCATTCTGAGGGTGAAATCCAGAAAAGGTACTGTCTCTCTTTTCTTCTCCTGCTCCTTCTGCCCCAGAGGAGAACCAGAGGAACAGGGTGGAGTTTGCAATGAAAAGATTAGAGAATAAGGCACACCAGAGCTACTGAATCAGTGCCCTTCCCCTTCCCCTGCCTTCTCAGAGGTAGAAGCAGACCAAAGTAGGTATTTGGAGTTACCAGTCTCCCTTTGCTGCCATCCAGGGGTCATTTCAATTATGGAAGCTGGAATGCAGGGATGATGGTCTTGGGATTTAGCAAGCAGGCCACATTCCTGCCTCCCCTTGGAGAAATGCCTAACCTGAAGGGGTCTGTGTGTGTGTGTGTGTGTGTGTGTGTGTGTGTGTGTGTGAATATTCTACTCTGATGGATTGCATGTCTGCCTTGCAGCAGAATCACTGACCACCAGGACATGGACAGCTGCTGAACCTAATGGTTCCTACCTGGTCATCTGAGCTAAGTGCAGGGGTCCATGGGTTCAAATCCTGGTAGAAGGCTTGAAGCCCAGAGAACAGGATCTGGCCATGTATGTCTGATGATTCCTAACGTAGATAAAACTGATCTCACACTGCCTTCCGGTCAATCCAGGAGGACCACCTGGTCAATGGAATCGAAGATGCAAGAGATGCAGTGGATAGGTGCTCTCCCTCCATCCTAGTCCCAGTAAAGGTCATGACTGAATGTCCATTCAGTCCCACATCCATTCCTGAATCTTGACTCAAAGCATCTGTTCTGCTTATTACGCTCTGGATGGGTATAAAGCAGACAGAGCAACTCCACAAAGCATCTATACAAAGTCTTTTTTATTGGTTCATCAGGCATCCTGTCAACTCACAGTTATGACAAGGTTCTTCTTAATGTCCAATCCTTTGCATTTCTGAATTGTGGTGTAGAAAGATATTAAACTCTCATCCCTATGATGATGATTGTGATGATGATTGTAGCGACTACATGGTATAAGATTCAGGCTAGAGTGAGGAATCCCCTCCCAACCCAACAAGGGTCAATTTAGTGACCAATCAGGATTACAGATGTGACCACATGACATGGACTACATTTCCCAGGATACCTTAACTACATTTACCATGATGCATTCCGTTAAGGGGACACCTCTCAATTCCTAACTACCTATCCCAAATCCTATTAACTCTAAACTGGCTGGACAGCACAGCATCCAACACTGCTCCATGCAGGGCTCTGTCTAACTCTGGTCTAACCAGCATCTCCAAAAGGGAAGATTGGACAGCATATCTTCAACAAAGGGTGCATTTAAGAGTTAATTTAAGAGTTGTTAACCTAATCCTACATAGCTTTTTCTCTGGTAACATCACACTATTAACTAGAGAATACAAAACATTTGCCAGACCAATACTCGAATACAGCTCATCAGTCTGGAACCCGCATTACGTATCTGATATTAACACAGTTGAGAAAGTCCAGAAATAATTTACAAGAAGAGTTCTCCACTCCTCTACTCATTGCAGAATGCCTTATGCCACCAGACTTGAAATTCTAGACTTAGACAATCTAGAACTACGCTGCCTTCGGTACAATCTAAGTATAGTATATAAAATTATACATTGCAATGTCCTACCAGTCAACGAATACTTCAGCTTCAACCATAACAATACAAGAGCACATAATAGATACAAACTCAAGGTAAACCGCACCAAACTTGATTGCAGGAAATACGACTTCATCAACAGAGTGGTCAATATCTGGAATACTCTACCTGACTGTGGTTTCTTCCCCAAACCCAAAAACTTTAACCTTAACTTGTCTACTGCTGACCTCACCCCTTTCCTAAGAGGTCTGTAGGGAGCGTGCATAAGCGCACCAATGTGCCTACCGTCCCTGTCCTATTGTTTCTTTTTATTTCTCTTATATGTATCCATTTCATGTATTCATAACTATGTTTATATTTATACCTGTTATCTTATAATGGCTTGACAAAATAAATAAATAAAATAAAATAAATTTACCACCACCTGCATCCACCCCCCAGCATATTCCTGGCCATCCTGGTCAACCAGTAGGACAGTGGCACATCTAAGAGCAGGGAGAATCTTCTGTATTCCTCAAGATCCAGTATTTTAGGGTGGTCCCAAGCACCTGCACAATGCAAAGCCTCCATCATCTCAGCCAGATTCACCCAACTCAAGAGGCCATGTAGAGTAGCTACTCTATGTAGAATCACTCAGTAAGATCAAGATGGATTTCCAGCCCCTTGGATGTCTGCCTTCTGGTACTTCCTGTTACCTAAAGCTCAACCATCTTCTTTGTTTCCTTCCTAGCAGCTGGAAGAGGGAGGCTGACAGACTCCCAGAGGAGCCCACCACCATCGGATCCTACAGACAGAGGCCTCAGATGAGTCATCCCTCCTGCCTCTTAGCATATCCATGGTCTTCTTGGTGGCTTTCAAGAGGAACCTTTGGGACAAAGATGCTTCTGTGGCCCCCCAATGGACTCTATTACCAATGTGGCTAGTGGGAGGGTGTTAAATATTAATTGAATTTGGCCTGGATCTTTAAACCTATATCTATTTCACAGAGTCATTCAATAAATTGCAATGCCAAGTTGTGTCAGATCAAAACAGATTTATTTATAACAGAACAATCAATAAATATATCATTCTTAAATATATTCAGAGTCTTCTCAGTATCTCCAATCTCCCTCATTCAAAAATGAGCCTCCACAGAATCTCCTCTTTGAATCTCCTCTTTTTTTTTGAAAATGACAGTTGACAGCCCCTTTTATACTTAGGGGCATGTCCTACAGTATCACAGTGGGGTGCTCAATGCCACCCTGTCATTGGTGGATTTGATCATCCCATCAAAATCCACAAAGTTGTAAACTGCATAGTAACTCCAGAAAGTTCTACTTTCTGACAGAGGGGCTCACAGGGTGGCCGCAGGGCTGTTCCATGACACTTCTCTGTGGCTGCTCCATGCCTTCCTCTCCTGCATCTCAATTGCCTGTCCATCTGTTTTTGCTACTCAAAATTTCTGCTACTGTTTCTCCAGAACTGGTCAAAACCTGCTGAATACCACCTCTGCTCTAGCTGAAGTGATTGCCCTGGGTTTTGTTTTTCTGCTTTACTGGGTTAATCCTGGTCCAAGGTCTTTTGTTTTTTTCCTATCCTGTCAGGGAGGCAGGAAAGAGGAGTACTGGTGTGCTTTAGTCAGTTATTTTTAGCCTGATTCCTTAAGTGTTTTCTGGACTGCTTCGTGGTTAGGGTGTAGCTTTTGGCAGCACACCCAGACTTACAGTTCAGCCTGAGTACTTGCTTCAGGGTCTTTCTCTTTTAAGGAAAAAAGGCTGTTTTTATTTTCTGCACTGCTTTAGGAGTTCCTGGCACTGTCTTTTTGGGGTGTACTTTCCTCAATATATATAATTAATAGAACTTTATTTTTGTTTATCTGTCTACCTGCTGATTTTTATTATTGATGGTTATTACAGACTCCAGGGTTATTTCATTCAAAGCACCTTACCTGATCATGTGCTATCAAGGTGCCAGTACCGGGGGAAGAAAGAACTTGGGGATGCTGCCAGGAAAGCCTTCCCCAGGCCTCTCTCCATCCTGGGCAAGGTTGTCCCAGACAGCCATGCAGGGAGGGGCAGCCTCAGTCAGGGAGACCAGAGCAGTTCATGATGCGCCCCCATACTCCAGGGACAAGAAAGGATCAGAAATTGTGTGATCTTCTAGAAGGTATTGTTTATGTTCTAATTTTGTGAGCTTCCAAGAATATAAGAGTAATATTACCCTATATAACTGAATAAATAAATGAATGGCAAAAAACAAATTGCAAGCACAGTAAGAAGAGGGCTGCACAATTTTTTTTGCAGCTGCAACCTCTCTCACACCAAAGAGGCCGTCTTGTATATTTCAGATGTTTGTCTAGATTTGTCCCCAGTTCTTGTTAAAACACCAGCCACCAACATGTCCTTCAAGAACATACTCGGCTTGTGGTTTTCACTCGTTCTCTTAGGAGCTGGTAAGTTGTGTCTGTTTTACTGTATTTCTAGTTTTACTTTCAAACCAGGACTGAAATTTGGGGCTCAAAATACAGTTTGTTTCTGTTAAGTTTGCATGAAGAGTCAGACGCGAGGAATTCCAGCAAAAGACTTTATTAATGACAACAGCTCGAATGGACCCGTCCGGGTAAGGCTACGGCTGCTTCTTATAGCCGGCAGCCGTAGCTGCTAGCCAATGGGAGTGCAGGGTTTCTTCCCGCACTATTTAAACCAATACCATTTGACATTTTACAAGACCAATTCAAATAAACCAATAACATTTAAACCTACATACATAACACCCTCCCCACTAGGTTCAGTCCATACCAAACCCCAACCTATCTAATGTATTCCCTTAAATAGGTGGGGCTCTTACGCAACGTTGAGACCTTCGTGGTTCAGAATCTTTATTGTTCTCACCAGTGAGAGGGGAAATGTGTCTGCAGACATTTCCCTGTTAGGACTTCCTGTGAAAGAAGACCCTGTTAGACTGTTAGAATCTGGTCTCTCCTCCCAACCCATCTCCATTCCAATGTCAACACCCAAATCTGGTAGTGATGTACAATCTTCCACTTCTAAGGATGGATCTAGGCATTGTGACAGGGTTCGGGATGGTTCCTGTCGTAATGACTCTACTTCTAAGGATGGATCTTGGCATTGTGACAGGGTTCGGGATGGTTCCTGCCGCAATGGCTCGTTACACAAGGGTTGATTCCTGTTTGCTGATATTCCTCCTGTTCCTCCCCTTCCCCCTAGAAGAGACATCAGGTGAGGGACCTAGAGAGAGACAGGGCGATGTTCCTGAGTGAACCGGGATCTAAGTTGGTCAATGTGCCTGCTCCAGAGGAGGCCATCCTCTGTTTGAACCCTGTAAGAAAGAGGGCCAGTGATGTGAGTTATTTCAGCAGGAATCCACAAAGGTTCACCTGTAAGGTTCCTAGCATAGACAGAATCCCACACTGAAAGAACGAACTTTGGAAGTGGAATCCAGTGGTGTATTGGGTGCATAAGTGGGATGAAGTCGGTCAAGGGAAGACCTAAGTTTCTGCCCATTAACAACTCTGCTGGGGACAAGTTAGTTGATGGGCTAGGAGTGATGTGCTGAACACTAAGAAGCTTTTCAAGCTTCTCAGAGATGTCCCCAGGACCCAGCTGCTGAAGCTTTTCTTTGGTAAAGCGTACCATACGTTCAGCCCGGCCGCTGGCGAAGGGTGCCCAGGGGCTGTAAGGGCATGTCTGATGCCCTGTTGAGCTAGAAAGGATTCAAAAATGTTAGACGTGAATTGAGGGCCATTGTCAGAGACAAGGACATCTGGTAACCCATGGGTTACAAAGAGCTTTTGAGCTGCTTGATAACAGCCTCAGTAGTAGTAGAAGTCATGAGAATAACCTCTAGCCATTTGGAGTATGCATCAACAATTACTAGAAACGTGTGCCCTCTTGTAGGACCTGCAAAATCAATGTGGATTCTAGACCATGGGCCCCTAGGACATTCCCATTCCTGTGTGGGGGCGTGAGGTGGGGCAGGCCTGACTACCTGGCAATTGGGACAAGATGCAACCCAGTTTTCAACCATTTTGTCAATACCTGGCCACCATACATAACTCCTGGCCAAACCTTTCATCCTTACAATCCCAGGATGACCTCATGTAACATTTCCAAAACCTCCCTTTGCAGTTTTGCAGGAATAACCACCCTGTTACCCCACAAAATACATCCTCTTAATACAGATAATTCAGTTTGCCTGGATTTGAAAGGTTGAGCAAAGTGAGGTAGATCTTGAAGAGGCCAACCTTTCTTAATCCAGCCCATAACAGGTGCCAACACAGCATCTTTGGCAGATTCTCTGGCAATCTCAGCAGCATGGACTGGAAGCTTAGCAACGGTCTCCAGGAAAAAGGTGTGAGTCTCAAGTTCACAGTCTTCCTTGTGGCAAGGTAGTGGGCAACGACTCAGGGCATCAGCATGTCCAATGTCCTTGCCAGGCCTGTGAATCAGTTTGTAGGAGTAGGCTGCAAGAAATTCAGTCCACTCAGCATTCTTGGTGACAGGATAATAGGTGTAGGTTTGTCTCCTGCCACGATGCCAAGCAAAGGTTTGTGATCTGTAACAATGGTGAATGACCTGCCATACAGATATTCATGAAATTTCTTAACAGCTGCTACAACTGCTAAAGCCTCCTTGTCCAATTGGCTGTAGTTCCTCTCTGCTTTGGACAGCGTGCGAGAGTAGAATGCAATTGGGGCTTCCGGCCATTGGGAAGCCTATGGCTCAAAACCCCTCCCACTCCAAAAGGGGATGCATCCAAGTCAGAACAACAGGTAAATCTCAGAGAATTGAATCAACACAGTCAGACGTGATTAGTCTCTTCATACTGTTAATGCTGACTGTTCCTTCCGCCCCCAGATCCAAACAGCCCTTCTTATCAAGTAAACGATGTAAGGGTTCAGCAATAGATGCTTTGTGAGGTAGAAACATGTGATAAAATTAATAAGGCCAGGAAGGCTTGCAGATCTGACTTGCCAGAGGTTTAGGGGCTTCTTGATCGCTTTAACCTTGGCATCAGTGGGGTGGATGCCCTGTTTATCAATCAGTACCCAGGAATTCAACTCTGTCTGTTTTGAGAGTGCATTTGCTTCCTTGACTTTCAACCTGCTTTTCTGAATCTGGTAAGGACTTCTCTGAGTCTATCTTGAAGCTGAGTGTCATTTCAGCAGGAGATTAACACATCATCAAAATAAGGCACTACCCCAGGCAGTCCTTGCAACATTCTTTCCATAAGACTGAAAAATGCCAGGTGCCACGCTTACTCCAAATTGTAGTCTTTACATTTGAAGGCACCTCTATGAGTCACAATTGTTTGTGCCTCTGCAGTGGCATCATCAACTGTTAATTGTTGATATGCCTGAGCTAAGTCCAGTTTAGCAAATACTGTACCCCTGCCAAGGGAATGGAGCAGATGATGCACAACAGGTACAGGGTATGCGCTCTGCTGCAGCGCTATGTAAGTGTCCCCTTGTAGTACCACAGATTCTCACTGACCCATCAGCCTTGACTGGTGTGACTATGGGTGTTTCCCATCTGGAGTGGTCAGTAGGTTCCAAAACCCCTTGGCTATGAGCTTATCTAATTGTGCATCAATTTTTCCTTTAAAGCAAATGGAACCCTCCTGGGCTTTAAACGAATGGGGGCACCTTGGGGTCTAAACTGAAAGCAATAGGGGTCCCATATACTTGCCCAGTCCTTAGCTAAGACCTCTGGAAACTCAGACTTCAGGACTCTTCCCAGTCAGAACTGCTCCAGTGATGGATGCCAGTCACTCGATGCCAAGTGGCTTGAACCACTCAAGTCCCAGCAAACTTGGGCGATCCTGTCCACGATGGTCAGTGGCAAACGTTTGGTGGGCCTTTAAACTGCACGTTGAATTCCCTCGCCTCAACTACTGGAATCTTGTTCCCTTGGTAGTCTTTGAGGGTCCAGTGCTTGCTTCTGGAAATGTTTTTCTGAATTTCTTGGAAAGAGTTCTGTGTATAGTGTCATGACACCCAAGAAATAAGAGCCGGAGTCCACTTCCATGTGGCACGGTCTCCCTCAATAAACACCTTCACATGTACTTTTCTGCTATTTAATGTGAAGACTGACCAAAAAATGGATATTGTTTGGTGAGTTTCACTCTTGCCATTTGCTTTTGGATTTCGCCATTTTCCAATTAAATTGTTGGGCTTAAATCTTCCTCAGGAAATTTCTTCCTGAATGGTGGAGTTCTGGATGATTTGCAGACTTGGCTATATGGCCCCCGTTTCTCGACAACGTAGGCAAATGGAGTCAAAGAACTTGCATTCAGTGCGGGGGTGGCCCCCACAGCCTCTGCAAACGAATCCTTGCCTGTTTTTTCTCAGAGTCTTTTTCTTTTCTTCTCCATTCTGAGCTTAAAAATCCCCTCTTCTTCCTCACTGCTATCCGAATCAGAGTCTATTTGTTTGCAATGAGTTGTTGAGGATTTTTCCCCATCAGAAATGGCTTGGGCCTGGCTCGAGGCCTTGTTAATCTTTTCATGGCAGCAGGAGGACTTGGTGGCTTAAGATTCAGGCTTAGAGTGAGGAAGCCTCCCCCAACCCAACAAGGGTCAATTTAGTGACCAATCAGGATTTACAGATGTGACCACATGACTGAGACATTTCCCAGGATACCTTAACTACATTTACCATGATGCATTCCGTTAAGGGGACAATCTCAATCCTAACTACCATCCCAAATCCTATTAACTCTAAACTGGCTGGACAGCACAGCATCCAACACTGCGCCATGCAGGGCCTGTCTAACTCTGGTTCTAACAGATCTCCAAAAGGGAAGATTGGACAGCATATCTTCAACAAAGGGCACATTTACCACTACCTGCCTCCAGCTCCCCAGCACATTCCTGGCCATCCTGGTCAACCAGTAGGACGTGGACATCTTAGAGCAGGAGAACTTCTTGTATTCCTCAAGATCCAGAATTTAAGGCTGGTCCCAAGCACTTGCACAATGCAAAGCCTCCATCATCTCAGTCAGATTCACCCAACTCAAGAGGCCATGTAGAGTAGCTACTCTATGTAGAATCACTCAGTATAGAGGTTGTATTCAGCAGGTTCTGACCAGTTCTGGAGACCCAGTGGTGGAAATTTTGAGTAGTTTGGAGAACCGGTCAGTCCTGCCTCTGACTGGCCCCGCCATCCCCATCTCTTCTCTGCCTCCCATTGAGTCGCAGCTGATCAGCTGGGTCTCCTTTGGTTGCCCTACACAGGAGAATGGAGCTGGAAAGCAGGTTTGTGGGGTGGGGAGGGAATGGAGATTTTACAGTAATCTTCCCCTGCCACGCCCACCAAGCCATGCCACACCCTCAGAACTGGTAGTAAGTTTTTTTTGACTCAGTAAGGTCAAGTTGGATTTCCATTTTGACCCCACCTCCATTATGGTAGCAGAAAAACACAGGATGAATGAATGAATGAATCTTCCTGCCAAGCTTCTCCTCCTCCTTTTGAGTCCTCCAATCTATCCCACTTGATGGCCCCTTGGATGTCTGCCTTCTGGTGCTTCCTGTTACCTAAAGCTCAACCACCTTCTTTGTTTCCTTCCTAGCAGCTGGAAGAGGGAGACCAACAGACTCCCAGAGGAGCCCACCACCATCAGATCCTACAGACAGACCTCAGATGAGTCATCCCTCCTGCCTCTTAGCATATCCATGGTCTTCCTTGGTGTCTTTCAAGAGGAACCTTTGGGACAAAGATGCCTCTGTGGGCCACCCAACTCTGTGGGATTTTGTGGGCCCCAATGGACTCTATTACCAATCTGGCTAGTGGGAGGGGCTCACAGGGTGACCACAGGGCTATTCCACATCACTTCTCTGTGGCCACTCCATGCCTTCTGTTATGTATGTAGGTTTGAATGTCATTGGTTAAGTTTGAACTGTTCTTGAACTGTTCTGCACTCTGATTGGCTGGCAACTGCGGCTGCTGGCTATAAGTAGCAGCCGCAGCCCAGCCAAATCGGGTCTGTTTTTTTTTTATGAAAAGTTTTATTTTTCCAAAAACACAAACATAACAAACAAACATACAACACATAGATCCATATCAATTTCAAGTATGTCGGTCGGTCAAAAATCACAGTGCCTACCCCTCATTATTCATACTCAATATTACAAAAAGGATAAGCTATAATCATTATTATTAATCCTTTATCATATTATAATCTCTATATTGTTTCAACAGTTCTATCTATCTTTATATTCCCAAAATACATTACCAAACTTTTTTATCTAACCATTGGTAGAACATATTCCATATCTTATAAAACTGCTTTTCTTCTTGATCCCTAATTTCAAATGTTAATCTACTCATTTCGGCACAATCCAAAATCTTCTTAATCACTTCCTCCTGCGTAGGTGTCTTATCATTTCTCCAGTTTTTAGCAAATACAATTCTAGCGGCTGTCAGTACATTAACAATCAGATATTTCAGTTCTTTGTTAAATGTCTCTGGTACAATTCCCAACAGGAATATCTCAGGTTTCAAGTCTATATGTTGTTGTGTCATTTTTCCAACCACATGTGGATTTTAGTCCAGTATCTTTTAGCATCACGCAAGTCCACCACATGTGGTAGTAGGAGCCAGGTATCTGATAACATTTCCAACACTTATCCGATTTATCCTTGAACATTCTTGCAATCCTTTCGGGATAGGTGCCACCTGTAAAACATCTTATACAATTTTCTTTATATGCAGTTGACATTGTCATTTTATAATTCTGGTCCCACAGTGTTTGCCATCTCTCTAAATCTATCCCATAACCAAAATTTTTCCCAAGCAATCATTGTTTCCTTAACCTGCTCCTCTTCCATTCTAACTTCTAATAGATAACCATAAAGTTTTTAATCATTTTTCGTTCGTGCCCATCAAGATTTTATCTAATTCAGTTTGTTTTTTATAAATCCCTTCAGTCTTAACATCCTCATCATATCTAGATTGTACTTGCAAATATGAAAACCAATTCATTTTATACCTTGTTCTTGTAGTGTTTGCATCGATTTGAGTTCACCCTTTTCATTTAAAATCTCTTCATATCTAACTGTTTGTTCCTTCTTGTATATTATTGCATATGAAAAGCTTCAATAGTAGATACCCATAATGGAATTTGTATATAATGTTGTTTTCTGGTTTTCCCAATTTAAAACAAAGCTTCTCGAACATAGTGTCTTCTAAAATATCCTTGTTTTTAGTTCCCTTATACCATAAGAAAGCATGCCATCCTAGTAATAGATCATGACCCTCTAAAGTTAACAATCTATTGTTTCTCAATGTTATCCATTCTTTCACCCACATCAGGCTTGCAGCTTGATAATACAATTCCCAATTTGGTAGTCGAATCCCCTCTTGACCTTGCATCTTGTAATAGCTTAAATTTAATTCTTGGCTTTTTGCCCTGCCATATGAATTTTGATGTGATTTTATTTAAATCTTCAAAGTATTCTTTCCCAAGTCTAATTGGAATTGTCTGAAATAAATATAAGATTCTGGGTAAAACATTCATCTTAACTGTCGATATTCTGCCAATAAGAGATAATTGCATATTTTCCCATCTTTCAAGATCTGTCGCTATCTGCTGTTTGAGTTTTATATAATTATCTTCTTTCAATGTACTGCATCTTGGTGTTATATTTATTCCCAAATATTTAACTTTATTTGCAATCTGAATCTCTAATAAATCTTCTAAATCTTTCTTGCGTTTTGCTAACATATTCTTTGTTAGGATCTTTGTTTTGTCTTTATTAATTTTTAAACCTGCCACCATTCCATATTCTTCTATTTGTTCTATCAACTTAGGTGCTGTTTTAAGTGGGTCCTCTAGTATGAATACCAAATCATCTGCAAACGCCTGTAGTTTATATTCTTCTTTTAATTTTCATTCCTTTTATTTCTTCATCTTCTCTGATAGCTCTATTCAGTACTTCTAGTGTTAAAACAAACAGTAGGGGTGACAGAGGGCAACCTTGTCTGGTTCCTTTTCTTATCCCTATAGATTCTGTCAGCTCTCCATTTACCAATATCTTTGCTGTTTGATTATTATATATTGCCTCAATAGCTTGTATAAAGTTTTTTCCAAAGCCCATTTGCATCATTTGCAATATCATAAACCGCCAGTTCACATTGTCAAATGCTTTTTGAGCATCTAAAAACATCAGTGCCATCTGTTTTTCAGAATGTGTTTCATAATACTCCAAATCGGGTCTGTTATGAGCTGTAGTCACTAATAAACTCTTCACTGAAGCTCTCCGCATCTGACTCTTCATGCAAACTTAACACCTTCCTCTCGTGTATTTCAACTGCCCCTCGATCTGTTTTTGCTGTTGCCTTGTCTGGATCCCAAAGAGACCATGTTGGTTTGTTTGTTTCATACTCAGGAGCTTGTATAGTTCCCTGCCCTGCGAGGTAGGCTGAGGGAGCTTCCATGGCTGATGGTGACTGTGGGGTCTTGGGAGAACTGTCCCCTTCTCTCCCCTTGGAGCTTGATGAGGGGTTGCTACCCTGGTGTCAGCCTTTGGAAGCCATGTTTTACTTGGAAGCTTCAAGGCTGCCACATTTAGTGCCTGGGAATTTGGGAGTAGAGAGGTGGAAGATTAGATTCAGCAACCTTCTTTCTTAGAGAGTCAAGGACATGTTGCCCTGCACCTGGATAGAAGTGTCTTCCAGTTGGGAAGATGGTTTGATTGGACCATGTGATGGGTTGGTGGGTGCAGGGGATGGATCTTTGAATTTCTTTTGGGAGGAGAAAAATGGAACTTTGAGAAAATGCTTGTCTTGGAGTTTATTGGTTTGGAGTTTGCTAGTTGGAATGCTGACACCTGGTTTTGCTCCTCCCTTCTTGCAGACCCATCCTCTTCCCCTGGTTTCAAATCCAACTGTCAGGTCCCTGCCAGAATGCTGCCAGTCCAAAGGGGAGGGGAGAATCTTTTTGGGGCTGATTGCTTTGAATGCTTTCGCTTTTGCTGTAACTGCATGGGAATTAGGGAGGGGGAGTAGACCATCAGGATGGACTCCCTCCCTGCCGGTTCCAACCTGTTACCCAAGGTCACACTATTCCAAGGCTCACCTGCTATCACCATCCTGCCTCAGAGTTCTCATAACATCTTTATGGCATCATATTGGCTCCATGGGGCATTGGGTGGGGGCTGAACAGGGGAAATTAGCTTAATGATTTGCATGGGAATTTTCAGACTCCACCTGACTTCTCCGCAATCGCTTCTGTCATGCCCCTGTTGGAATCTGATTCCGAGGGGCAGGTGGAACAGCTGACAGGGAGTGGGAGTGTGGCTCCAGTGGCTGTGGAGGAAACTGAGGAAGACCCAAGCCCACCCCCTCTTCATCCTAGGGCATGCAGGGAGGAGTGGAGAAGGGAGCAATGTGGGTTACAGGGGAGAAAAAGGCCCCGATTCCTTTCATTAGCTGCAACTGGTAAAACAGGATATAAAGGGTGTTTGCACACAGCACCTTGCTGGAAGCAAAGCATGCATTATTTTGGTTTGTCAAGTCTTATCTGAGTTCTGGCATCCACCCTGTTAAGTTTGCATGAAGAGTCAGACGCGAGGAGTTCCAGCAAAGAGTTTATTAAGTGGCTACAGCTCGAATGGACCCGTCCTGGCTTGGCTACGGTTGCCTCTTATAGCCTGCAGCCGTGGTTGCCAGCCAATGGGAGTGCAGGGTTTCTTCCCGCACTATTTAAACCAATACCATTTGACATTTTACAGGAACAGTTCAAATAAACCAATAACATTCAAACCTACATACATAACACACCCAACTGTGTGTGTTTTGTTATCCTTTGAAGTCTTCAATTCCTTATCCTGCCCTGCTTCATTAATTGCTGCAGCGTGGTTTGTGTTGGTTTTTATGTATAATTTATATGTATTTTGGGTTCGGATGGCATTTCTTCCCTTTAAAAACTGTTCTTGGGAGAGTTTTTTTTCCAGCTGATGATAACTGGACACTGGGGGCCAAGTTGGAGGAATTAAAGGGACTCTCCTTACTTACATGACTGTGTTGCCGTTGTGCCACGCCCCTTTGGGTCATCACACCTTCTCTCAGTAAAAGCTCCTGTGGAAATACCACTTGTTTCCAGGAGTCATGCTTTCCTGAAAAGTTAACTGACAAAGGTCCTTACACCAATCCTGATTGCAGCCATAGGGCAGCCCACCCCCGTCCCCATTTCCATGGGGAACTCAGGAAGCCACTCCACAGCACGAAGATCAATTTGCCCCTGATGGCAGTGAAGAAGCTGACTTAGGGAATTGAGTATAGCACTCTTAGTAATCCAGCGTCTGTAATTAAGTCTGTTCATATGGAATCTCAAAGCAATCTGTTGTGTTTGCAAAGAGCGATGTGATTGTAGGGGAGATGCTTTCCTGGTTTCCAATGAAACTTCTCTATCGATACCTCCTCCTCTTGTTGCCTTGTCTGGGGAAGGGCTGTTTTTCTGAGAGGGCTGCCACTTTTTAAGGTTTTTCAACTGTTTCCCTGGGTCTTTGATCTTTTTTTTTTTTAAATTACATTTATATGCCGCCCTTCTCCGGAGACTCAGGGCGGCTTACAATTTTTGGGATGCAAGCCAGTGTGCTCAGCAATAGCCTTCATTCCATTGTATATGCCTGCTTATTACTAAGCGGCATTTTTACAAAGTCAGCTAATTGCCCCCAACAATCTTGGGTCCTCAATTTACCTACCCCGAGAGGATGGAAGGCTGAGTCAACCTTGAGCCTGGTGGGATTCGAGCCTACAGCAGTTGTAGGCAGCTGGAACTTAAGTGCAGGCAATTAACAGCCTGAGCCACCAAGGCTTCTTCCATATCCTGAGTATGGGATTTACCCAGGTCTGCTGTAAGCACGTTGGTGGTGGGGTCTGCAGCCCGATGCTGTGCTTGCAGAAAGACAGCGATATCTTTTCTTAATGTCTCTACATCGTGTTGGATGGTTATTAATTGTTCAAATATTGAGACAACTGTTTGTGCTGTGAGAAGGCATTGTTTTGCCATGAACTCTGTTGTATTCTCCCAGGGTAAGCTCTCCTCACTTTGAGTTAGATTATTGTTAATCTTTTTAGTCTTTATCACAGTCTCCATATCAGCTGCAACTGGCTTAGTTGTTTGTGAAGAAATCTGGCAGTCATTTTGCTCCTCCCCCCCCTAGATCGGGAAAGTCTAATATCTGCTGTTTTGTCAGATCTCTTTGCAGGTCCCGTTCTAACTTCTCAAGATTGTTGGGGATGGAGAGGGGGTTAGTTTTACTTTCAGTTCTCTTGCCAGCAAAGTGCTCCTCAATTCTTGGTTGTTTTGCAGTCTTCACTGGTGGGAGAGATCCTGGGCTAGTGCCATGGCACTTCTTTCTTTTCCCCATGCCTTGTTAGTCCTCCATGGGGGAATCTAGTACCCCTGGGACATGCCCTTCCTCCCCTGGCCAAGCAGAGGGCTCACGGTCTCAAGGGGGAGAAGCTGAGGGCCAATCGATCGATCCTGCTTTCCCAAGAGTGAATCCACAGGTTTTCCCATGAAGAGAGGGGCACCTTCCCCAACCCCCCACTCCAAAAGGTCTCAGAGACCCCCTCCTCCAAATAAACACCCCATCCACCCCCAGACAGGCTCTGATCTCCCTGATCATCTCCAATTTTTTTTTGTAAAAAGTTTTTTATTTTTATGTTTCAAAAAACGCCTCTTTTGGTGAGCAGGGTGGTTCCAGATTTTTACATTTCCATACAAACATGACCTTAGTTACATATTCATCTTTCACATTCAATTTCATATCATATCATTACATGATATATTGAATAGATTAATGTACTTGAAATAATAAATGAACTAGAATGTAACCAAGGGGAAAATACCATGCAGAATCTGCCTTAAAATATATGTGTGTTATGCAGTAGCTAGGAGATTATTGTTATTAACTCAAAAAGTGATAACTAAAATATGATTATACTGTGATAAATAATTACTATGAATTAAAGGGGAGTTACTGGAATGATGTATAAGACAAAGGGGTGGTACACTCAAATTAGTAGTAAAAGGGGGAGATCTTTGAATTTTTGAATTATTAGAACTATGATGGAATTTTTTGAACAATGAACTAAGAGTTTGCGATGAATTTGCAAATGTGACAGATAAAAGTATAAGTACAATGAGTATAGAACAAGAAACAAGATTTTTAAATATTATATAAAGAAGATATGAGAATATTTGAAGAAAAATGAAAGAAGTTAAGCTATGAATAGAAAATATATGTAATGTGTGAAGAATATAAGAATGTTTCAGAAAATTTATAGAAATCACCACCAAATTAAAGGGTCAATTTATTGCTACATTTTCTCTTTATTGTTTTTTAAGGGATGAGATTCCCACACTTACATGTCAGGTGGACAAATATCTTCACCATGTGATACAATTGTGTAAAACCCCTAATTAGATATGTTGCTTTATAGTCCTCTTGTTCATTTTCCCCAATAAAAATGTGTTGTGTTAAACTATTTCTCTCTTTTTACTTTAAGTAAGATAATGGATTTGATCACCATTGGCAGCATCTTTTCTGACCCACAAATGCTTCTGCCTTTCAGTAAAACATGTGATTCAGAAAAGGTGCTATACTTCTTTCCGATGTTTGATAAAATGACCCTAAGTTGCCCACTTCCTCCCACTTCACTTTGAGGAGATTAACCAAGGGTGTGTGATGGTTTGGGGGAATGGCCTTGGGAGAAACAAGAGGATGCAATTTGGGACGTGCAAGATTCTGTGAAAGCAGGCATGCAATGAAGTTGTGCTTCTAGTCTGGACTACCTTACAGGGCTAATGGGGGGAGACGGGGAAGATAACCATGAAAAATGAGAAGGGTTGGCCATGAAAGAGCAAAGGTCATTAAACATGGGATAATGGCACAAGTAGGATAGGGTGGGAAGTTTGAAAGAAATCAAGGGGGAAAGGCATTTTACTTTTACTTTTTCTATTTTCTATGTTCTGTAAATTTTTACATTCCCTGGTCTCCAGTTCAAATGTACGTGGGAAAATTCCCCTGCAGGTCTGTTTCCTGTCTGATGAGAACATGCCCCACACTGCATTTTGCTATTTTCTTTCTTGGGTTTTTCTACCTTTTAAAAAAAATTGTTTAAATGTTTTTTCATCCCTTTTATATTTTGCTTTTGTTTTGGTATTGTTTATGTTCTAATAGATGTAAGCTACCCAGTCCAGCAAAAGGGACATGGTGGCTCAGTGGCTAAGACGCTGAGCTTGTTGGTCAGAAAGCATATAAAAATGCAAGTAGAAAAATAGGGACTCCTTTGGTGGGAAGGGAACAGCGTTCTGTGCACCTTCGGCATTTAGTCACGCTGGCCACATGACCACGGGGACGTCTTCAGACAGCGCTGGTTGGAATGCTGACAACCATTTTCATTATATGGTTGTGCTATTTAAGCTGGTTTCACAACAGAACATATGGAGGGCAAAAAACAGAAGCGGTTTAATCTGTCTGGTTTCTTAGCTTTATTTAGGACTTTACTTTGCAGTTTCTCTGTACAAAAAGATGGATTATTTCTCCTTTTACAACTTGTGTCACAGTTGAAATAGAATTGGATCTTCTATCTTTGCCAGAAGAAATATTCCCTTTTCATCAAAGTTGAACAATTAATAAGAATAATTATATAGTGTTCTTACTTATTTTTCATTTTTTCCAGGTCATTTTTTTCTTTCTCATTTTTCCCCATTTTAGGAAAGCTTATACAGTAACTTCAAAATATTTTATTGTCTGGTTACTTAATTAATACAGTGAGAGTCATGTTTGTAGACAAACGCTGCAAACTCTATAGTTGTTGCTGTCCAAAACTTGTCAGCATTCAAGTAATCTGAAAATCTCAGGGTTGTAGTTTCAGAATTTCTGAAAGAGAGAGGTAAATCTGGAAGGGACCTTGGAGGTCTTCTAGTCCAACCCCCTGGTCAAGCAGGAGACCCTATACCATTTCACACAGGTGGCTGTCCAGTCTTTTCTTAAAAACTGCCAGACATATAGCACCTACAACTTCTATATCTGTTTTACTAAACATATTGCAAACTAGAGTTTAATATAATTTAGTATTTTTTTTATTCACATTTATATGCCGTCCTTCTCCGGAGACTCAGGGCGGCTTACAATTTTTTTGGAGCACAACCCAATGCGCTCAGCAATAGCCTTCATTCCACTGTATATGCCTGCTTATTACTAAGCGGCATTTTTACAAGGTCAGCTAATTGCCCCCAACAATCTTGGGTCCTCACTTTACCTACCCCAAGAGGATGGAAGGCTGAGTCAACCTTGAGCCTGGTGGGATTCGAGCCTGCACTAATTGCAGGCAGCTGGAACTAAGTGCTAGGCGTTTAACAGCCTGCATCACCAATTATTAAGATGAATCTACATAATGTGACAGCTTTATTTATGCCATTGCCTTTTAGGCCCAGTGGATAGAAGACCAGTGGGATTTGGGGATTTTTTGTGCAGTTGGTTGCTTACTCTGAGAACATATTGCTAAACTAGATATGTCAGGGACCAAATTAAATAGGGCACTGCTTACCTTCTTTCTAGAAATATTTAGAGGCTGGATGACCATTTGTTAGTGATCCTCTATGTTGGATTCTTGCATTTGGTAGGAATTTGGACTGAATAATTTCCAAGACCTTTTCCAACTCTAACATTAAAATTCTGTCAAACATATCCTATGATCTGAATGCATCCTATGTTTTCCTTTTCATGCCTAATCTCTTGTTCTAGTGGTAAAAGAGAATAGAAATACAGCAGAGTACCAAATGTTTCTGTCATGCTCCAGTTGGAATCTGATTCCAAGGGAGAGGTGGAACAGCTGACAGGGAGTGGGAGTGTAGCTCCAGTGACTGTGGAGGAAACTGGGGAAGGGCACAGGCCAGCTGGGCATTCAGAGGAAGACCCAGGCCCACCTCCTCTTCATCCTAGGGCATGCAGGGAGGAACTGATAAGGGAGCAATGTGGTTTACGGGGGAGGAAAGGGCCCTGATCCCCTTCGTGGGCTGCAGCTGGGAAGACTTTAAAAGGGCAAACTGCGCATGGCAAAGTTGCTGGAAGCAAAGCATGCATTAACCCAGGCTTATCTGGGTTTTGGCATCATCCCAACTGTGTGTGCCTCATTATCTTTTGGAAGTCTTCAAGTTATTATCCTGGTCTGTAGCGTTAATTACTTCAGCATGGTTTGTGTTGGTTTTTTTATTTCTACTTTATCTATATTTTGAGTTTGGACTGCATTTCTTCCCTTTGTAGACTGTTTTTGGAAGAGTTTGATCTCCTGCTGAGGATAATTGGACATTGGGGGCCAAGTTGGAGGCATTAAAGGGAATTTATCTACTTTGGTGACTTTGTTATTTTTGTGCCACACCCCTTTGGGTCATCACAGTTTCAGTTGTGTAGAATAGTACCAAGAACTGGGCTGTAAGTGAGCCGGAGTCCCCAAACTTGGCAACTTTAAGACTTGTGGACATAGCTGGCTGGAGAATTCTGGGAGTTGAAGCCCACAAGCCTTCAAGTTGCCAAGTTTGGAGACCTCTGCACTATAGTTTTATTTTGCAGTAATTCTTCCTATTCCTCCATTTACGTGAAGTACTCAGAGCAGTGCTCTGCAGCTTCCAATATAAAACCCTCTGAATAATATGTTGTGGAACAAGGATAACTGCTTAAAACAATAAATAAGAAACAATGATGTAAACAATAAAGAATTTATTGGTTATTAATTTTACTTATTTGCTATTCCTCATAAAGAGGATAAACTGATACCAAAGCAGAAATGTAGAATAATATTACTTCATAAATAAAATAAATTTATATTTCTGCCTATAAAGAGAATACTTGAAACATAGTCCTATTTTTAAAAAAATAAAAATAAAATTTTTTATAATAATAAAAAAGAAACATAGTCCTATTAACTATGGTACACAAAATTTGTTCTGCTAGGAATATGAGAATCTGAAGTCTATGAATAGTCTGGATAAAATAGTTCAGTATTCAATATGCCACAGTATTCAACACTATTGAACAATCAAAGGAGAGACATTTCTCGGTCACTTGTATTCTGGGTATGATTGCTGGTCATAGCACAATCTGGAATAGCAGTAGGCACTCCACCATTATATTTGCCACAATACCCACAAGCACATGTGAATGAAATGCACCTGAGAACCAAGTGGGAAAAGTACTTTCTGAATTTTTCGCCAGCAAAAACATAGATGATTGGATTAAGACAGCAGTGGCTGAAAGCTACTGTCTCAGTCACTTGTACAGTGTAATCCAGAGACCTTAAGGAACTGCAGTCTTTGAAGACTTCAAAGTACTGTAGCACTTGCAGAAAAAGTGATATGTGATATGGAGTCCAGAAGAGAAAAAATACGATTACCACAAGTGAAATCACTTTCATAGCTTTTTGTTTGCACTGGTTTTTGCAGGACAGCAATGTTCGGATGATCTGCAGATAGCAGTAGCTCATGATGCACATTGGGAGAAGAAATCCAATGACATTCATTTCCAAGTAGCTGAAAACAGGCCATATTATATTAAGATGTTCTGGATACAATGAAGTACACTTTCTGTCTGACTCTTGGATGAATATAAAATGGGGGCTTGCAAAAAAACTGCTAGGGCCCATATTGATAGACTAGTAAGATGTCCATAGGTGACAGTCCTCGATTTCATAATACATGTTGCCCGAACGATAGCCAGGTATCTGTCAATGCTTATGATGGTGATGAAAAACATGCCACCGAAGAAGCCCACAGAATAGAAAGAAGAAACCATTTTGCATGCGAAGGTCCCAAGTGTCCAATCACGTATAATATAAGAAGCCCAAAAAGGAAGAGAGATCACAAAAAGAAGGTCAGAGATGGCCAAATTCAGGAAAAAAATATCAGTGATGCTCTTTTGATGTCTGGCTTTCAGAATGGTAAGAACCACTAGAAAATTTCCTACCATCCCAATGGTGAACACCAGGCCATACAATATAGGCAGGAAGCTTTTTCCAAACATCTTGATGTCCATTTTATCACATGGAATGGCTCCATCCTCATAAATTACTTCAATATTTTCTTCAGTCATGGCAAATATATGCTTAAAATAAAAATATAAATGAGAAACAGATGTGGATATATACATATATATGTACAGTACTACTAGGAATTTTATATTATAGCACCTTTCTGTAATATATAGGCAAGCATTATCAAGCTACTAAGTCAAACTTAATTTTACTAGTTAAATTTGTTCTGGGGAGAAATTTGAAGGGACTTATTTCTGAGTAAAACATAGAGGAAAATATTGTTAATCAACAGATTTCAGTAGGACTTCAGTTACATTTAGGTTTCTCAGGTTTGTGTTTTATGTTTTAGTCTGGGCAACCTCTGGATGGGCAAGAGTTGTATTTAAATTGTTAGTATGTGATTGTAGTGAGCAGAATTACAATATGAAATGGAAAAGGACATGCCACATATATGAATATGATGTATTTCTTTTTTCACTGGCAGGAACTGTTGATTAAAAAACCCACAATAATATTTAGATATAGCAGGTGAGTTCTATTACAGTAGGTCATGAGAAACTGCTAATGATTTGGGGTGATTTTGGCTGAGGATTGAGACATTAAAAAGAGTTGGGAACCATGAATGACTAGAGGGATGTCAGAGGGGTGGCTTCTCTTTTAACTCTTTCTAATAGATTGTATTGTGACTGCCCTTTTGGTAGCTTCATAAACATTCATTGTCTTATGTTATGAAAATAATAGATAATATAATACTGTATTCCAACATTAAAAATATTTATCCAATCTTTGGCATCTAGCACCAGCGAGATTGGCCAAAATCTATCCAAATTTGAAATCAGAATGTTGGAAATGCAAAAAGAAACCAGGTACCTTCTTTCACATGTGGTGGACCTGTCCAAAAGCAATAAAATTTTGGAATAAGGTAAAGATCTGGTTACAGGAAATAACAGGCTTAAAGATAGTATCCAAACTTGAAACATTCTTATTAGGGATAACTAAAGGGGAATATGCAAAAGATATCAAATGTTTAATAATACATATATTAACAGCGGCCAGGATATTATATGCTCAAAATTGGAAACTAGACAATAGCCTCACAGAGGATATATTAACAGTGGCCAGGATATTATATGCTCAAAATTGGAAACTAGACAATAGCCTCACAGAGGATATAATCATAAAGAAAGTAATGGATTGCGCTGAAATGAAGAAGCTCACAATGAAATTGCAGGAGAGGGAAGAAAAAGAATTCAATACGGTCTGGGAAAAATGGTATGTCTGGTTAGACAATAGAAAGAAAAAATAACGTAAAAGGGCAAAGTGCAATTGAGAATTATATATATCTATATACATACACATACATACATACATACATACACACACAGAGACACACATACACACACACACACACGCACATACATACAGGAAAATGGAATAACTGATGCTACAAACTGCAAAAATGTATATAGAATTTGTTTTTTAAAGGTGAAAATTCAATAAAATTTAATATTAAACAAATTTATCCAATCTTGGCTAATCTTGAAAAATGCAGCAGAATTGGAGAGTTAGTGTGTGGATGGGAGACTAGCAGTGGATCTCAAAGATGGAGTGTGGAATGGAACTGCATCCTGGAAGAAGGCAGTGGGAAATGACTTTTGTATTGCTATCGACTAAATATTAAAAAATGATCTGTCTACAAAATAAGTATGTATATATGTGTATATGTCTATTATGAGATATATGAACACTGGTGAAGTTGCAAAGTTTGTATAGACACACACACACTTAAGCATGGGTTATTAGGATGTTCAAGTTAGGCAGTAATTGCCATAAATATACATTTTCTGTTTCATCCCCTAAAAGCTTCAATGGAGCACTGGAAATTGTTAAAATTCTTCAGTCTTAGTCAACAAGCTCAGTGACTAGGGTGATAGGACATATATACCTGGCCTGTCCCCAATTCTTCCGCTTCTTCAGATGAAGCAGACAGATACCTAGACAAGATGCATAAAACCTAAGGCGAGGCAAGCTATTTGGGGTTTAAAGCTGAAGATTTCACAAATGTCACTGTCCCCCCTTCCACCAAAGTAGAAATACAATATTAATAAATTTTAGAAGATAAATACACAGAGTGAAATGTAACTACTATTTGTTTCACTGATTTACCCATGCACCTTTCTTGACTACAGTATGGATGTGATTAGCCATTGATTGCTTCCAAAATGTTTTTCTATTTCCCAATTTAGCCCACAGCCCTGGAATTCTCTGGTTTTTTTCCTATCCAAATACAGGTCAGGTCCAACTGCTTCATTTCTGGGATTAGGAGATGCTGCTACTTGCTGAGATCAATTCTATCTGGTGCCTTTTACCGATATCCCCAAGTCACCTCTAATCATAGTTGGGATCCTTGGAGTTTCCGCTGAGTTATGTTACAATTTTTTGTGTTACAGTTGTGTTACAGTTGTTGTTTCCCAACAAGTTGCCTTGTGTTCTTTGAGCAGAAAATTTATGAAAAACAAACAAACAATCACAGAAATAGAAAGCCCCCCACTCTGAAGTAATACAAACATCTCTGAGCTGGCTGACTAAAAGAAAATACCAAAAAGTATGTAGATTTGCACATAATTTGCCTAGTAAGTAAGCATCTTGGGTGTTTGTACAGCCTCTTTCATTTTTTCTTATGCTTCTTTTTCCCACCTGTCTTGTTGGTTTCAATTAGACTGGCACGTGCTACAACTGAATTCATGAACTCTTGAGAAGAGTTCTGGCATCTATTTTCAGGAGAAACACTATGAAGGGTAGAGTGGTTTGTGATAGTAACACTTTTCTTGATTTTGCAACTGGTAAACCAACTTCTGTGTTATTTCAACATTCAAAACAACAAAAGTTTCTGATCTGCTGGCCAGGGGTCATGACAACTAAAGTCAGAGGTATGCTGCCTGTTTCTTAACGAAGAAATTATCCACAACAAAGCAATGGGGAAGTTGGCGAGAAATGTTTTCAGTGAAAAGCAAGACATCCTGTTTCCCTTGGTGCTGTTCTTTTGGAGGGGTGAGCCGCGCGAGAGATCATTGCTATCTCCATTTCTTCCTCAAATGATTCCTTGCTGGCATTTCTCATGCAGGTTTAACTTGTGGTGCCTACCTTAATTCTGTCACCTCTGTGGATGAATCAGATGGTTAAATAATAAAAATGGAAGTTAGAAACAGGGAAACAAAATAAAGAAGATATGTTAAAAGAGATAAGTCAATATTATGACTAGTATGTTGAATATTATTATGTTAACATTGTAGAATTAATATGTGGAATACAGAGAGAGAGAGAGAGAGAGAGAGTTCCAGGTATACTTGTAAGAGAAGAAACAGACATCTTGCGATCTCCGGAACTAAAATTATATTTATTATACTTACTAAGCTTTCGTCAGCCTCTGCTGACATCATCAGAGTATTAAGCTACCATTTCAGCTTATATACCGTTATACCGTTATACCGCCTCGAGTTCCCCGATGGTGGAAGAGAGGCGGGATATAAATCTAATCAATAATAATAATAATAACAGACAGGAATAATGAAGAATGAGCCAGGCTGACCACAAGGTCATGAGCAAAGCAGCAAATTGCAAATAGCTGGCAGGTTAACATCACTTCTTAAAGATAAGCAGTCCAGGCTGGGTTTGACAAGGGGGGAAACAAGAAGAGTTAAATCTCCTTCAACCAACATGACTGAAGCAAAAACAACAGAGTTAATTACAGGTGGGAGGCGGTTGGAAGGACCTATTACCCCTGCAAGGGCTAAATTGATTAATGGTATAGATCTCTGTAATGGTAGCTTAATACTCTGAGGATGTCAGCAGAGGCTGACGAAAGCTTAGTAAGTATAATAAATATAATTTATTAAATATAAATAAATATAAATATAATTTTAGTTCCGGAGATCGCAAGATGTGTTTCTTCACTCACACACACACACACAGACACACATAGACACACACACACATATATGAAATGCTGGAAAGAGAAAAACCAGACTGTCCCCATCTTTACCAGCGTGCAACTTAGAATTTCCTTACAAATAAGAGTGTCTTACTGTGTATGTCAATTTATGTACAAAATACACTTTAATGTAAAAAAAAAGGAATAGATCCTTCTGCAGAGTTTTTCTCCAAGTTATCTCCATGGTTGCAAAGTGATGCTTGATGAATCATTAATAAAACCAATGGATCTGCTATTCTCCCAAAATTTAACAAGAAATTTCCCTAACCCTTCTCTAGTATTAAAGTTCAATTCAGTTCAGGGAAAGCCTGATTCATTGCAGAGGAAGCTCTCAAAGGCCCTTCAGCTTGATTCTTAAATGTTTGTTCTTTAGGATATGACAGATTCCCCTGATCTTTTGTCTAATGGTTTTATTTTGACTATCAAGTCAAATGCATAAGGCATAATACATCTAATAAACTGTTTGCAGCATATGTCAAGGAAAAGAAGGATTAACAGAAGAAGCTGGGATGGGATGGGATTGTCCCTATGCTGATGGAAAGGAATTAGTTTACCTTATTGTCATTGCACCTCATACAATGAAATTAAATGCATCTTCAGTGGACGTAATGACTATAAAAATAAAACACAAACACACATCCTTCACATTCTATACAATTGAATGGAAAACCCCTGATATTGCATTCATACTGCACTCTACAGTAGAGTTACTGCCCTGGGATACTGCCCTGTTTTTCAGCCTATTTGTCCTTGTTTGTATTGTCCTGTACCATCTGCCAGATGGTAATAGTTCAAAAAAAGGGTTCCCAGGATGAGATGGATCTTTGAGGATGTTCTGAACTTTCTTAAGGCAGTGGGAGCTATAAACCTCTTCCAAAGAGGGGAGAGGGCAACCCATGATCTTCTGGGCAATGACATTAACCCTCTGGAGTGCTGTCCTATCTGCCACTGTGCAATTGACAAACCATACAGAGGTGCAGTAAGTTAAGATACTCTCTATGGTGCAATGGTAGAAGGTCACCAGCAGTTTTCCATTCGGTTGTTGTTTCCTGAGAAGTCTCAGGTAGTCTAATCTCTGCTGGGCCCTTTTGACCAGGGCTGCAATGTGAGCCCCCCAGGTTAGGTCCTCTTTTAGGGTAACACCCAGAAACTTAAAACTGGCCACTTGCTCCACTCGGTCTCCCTTGATAAGCAAGGGCTGGATGTCTGATCTGTTCCTTCTATAGTCCACTATCAGCTCCTTGGTTTTGTTGGTGTTGAGGACCAAGTTATGGTCTCCACACCACAAAAGCAACCGGTCCAGCAGAGGAGTTTCCATCTTGAAAGCCCCCATTATGTCAATGGAAAGATCTATGTAGGATACTCTGGGTCTTTGAAAAGGCCGTAACCTCATACTGAAAGTGTCTCCAGGCTTTAAAGGGCTTATTAAATTAATTAATAATTAATAAAATAATAGTGAAATGCTTTATTTCTCTGACAGTTTAATAGACAATGCTGTCATATTCCATGTTTCATTTTGTGACAATTTCAATTTCCATAAAATATAGGCTGATGAAATTTAATATTATGACATGCTCTACCACTTCCCTGAGTACACCAATTCTGGTTAGATTGATTATATTTATTTACTTATTTATATATCCAATTTATGTAGTTGCCCATTTTACTAGCAAGTGGTTCTGGGTGGCATATAACAAAGCTAAACAGTTTACAAATAGATAAAACCAACATTATTATTTAATTATTAAAAAAGGTTAAAATCCTCAAAAACACTATAAAAACAGCAAGAACAGAAAAATAGCAGATGAAAGAATGTAACAGAGTCACCTCATTAGTTCAGCCATTCCGTGGAGGCAATGACCAAATAACAACACATTCAATATGGGGAGCCAAGATTGGGTTTATACAGGCAAATATGTATATTTAAAGGAAATAAAACTTTATGTTCCTTTTTGCTTTTATATCTGAATATATACATTCTAAATCCGAAGAAACCGTTCATCAAGGAACTGAATGACTTCAGACCAGTTGCTCTAACATCTGTAGTTATAAAGACCTTTGAAAGGCTAGTGCTGGCCCACCTGAAAACCATCACGGATCCACTGTTAGACTCCTTTCAATTTGCCTACCGAGCAAGTGATGATCGACAGATGATGCTGTTAATATGACTCTGCATTACATCCTGCAACATCTTGAATCTCCAAAGACCTATGCAAGGGTCCCCTTTGTAGACTTCAGCTTGGCATTCAATACCATCATTCCAGATATTCTTCTAACTAAACTAAATCAGCTAGCTGTACCCAACCCCACTTGTAAATGGCACATAAGCTTCCTAACAGACAGGAAGCAGCAGGTGAAGCTAGGCAAAATCACATCAGACACCTGTACAATTAGTACAGGAGCCCCCAGGGCTGTGTGCTCTCTCCACTTCTCTTCTCTCTAGATACCAATGACTGCATCTCAAAAGATCCCTCTGTTAAAAGTACTGAAGTTTGCAGATGATACAACAGTGATTTGTCTCATTCGAGACAACGATGAATCTGCATACAGGAGGTTGAACAATTAGCCTTGTGGCGCAATCAGAACAATCTTGAACTAAATACACTCAAAACTGTAGAAATGATGGTAGATTTTAGGAGCAACCCTCCTATACTACCACCTCTTACTATACTAGACAACACAGTATCAATAGTAGAAACCCTCAAGTTTCTAGGTTCTATCATATCTCAAGACTTAAAATGGACACCTAATCAAAAATGTCATCAAAAAAGCACAATAAAGAATTTTCTGTGTATAATGTTTATATAATGTTCTTTCTGTGCCAAGTCAGAAAGCTCAAACTGCCCCAAAAGCTGCTGATTCAGTTCTACAGAGGAATTATTGAGTCTGTCATCTGCACCTCTATAACTATCTCATTTGGCACAGCAACCAAACAAGACAGACCCAGACTTCAGAGGATAATTAGGACTGCAGAAAAAACAATTGCTGCCAACCTGCCTTCCATTGAGGACCTGTCTACTGCACAAGTCAAAAAGAGGGCTGTGAAAATATCTACAGACCCCTCACATCCAGGATATAAACTGTTTCAACTTCTACCCTCCGATGCTATAGAGCCCTGCACACCAGAACAATTAGACACAAGGACAGGTTTTTTCCCAATGTCATCACTCTGCTAAACAACTAATTCTCACAACACTTTCAAATTATTTACTAAGTCTGCATTACTATTATTCTTCTCATCCTTCCTAGTACCTATCTTTTCCCACTTATGACTATAACCATGTTGCTTGTATCTTCACAATTTATATTGTTTTATTTTGTTTCCTAGTATGGTTTGATTGCTTATTAGTAACCTCTGACTGTCACTACGTGTTGTATCTTATGATTCTTGACGAATGTATTTTATTTTTTCTTTTCTTTATGTACACTGAGAGCATATGCAAATTCCTTGTGTGTCCAATCACACTTGGCCAATAAAGAATTCTATTCTATAAAGAATTCTATAAAAAGCAAGTGCATCATCAATCTGATGGTGATTAGATGAAGAAGGGTAGGAAAACAATTACCCAATAATTATAGGAAACGTTAAGAAGAGAAAGACCACATTTCCCACAGATAGAGAGAAGAGTAGAAAGAACAGTAATTCCAGCTTCAGATTTGGGCCTTCATGCTAACTATCCAAACAATATGATCATGCTTCACTAAGAAACCACAAAAGAAGAAGGGAAAGTGCTCTGCTTGCTTTTCCCAGTTTCTTAACAGATATGCAGAAAGCACACACAGTACATAGTAAATGGAACATTTATAACTTTATTTTCTAAAATTAGCAAACAGCAGAAAAAGAAATATTAGTGCATACTGGATATAATTTGCAAACAATGTTGCATTAATGAAATAATATGATTTATTTTCTAGCTACCACCAAACATAGTGCTTCAGCAAAAACACCTACATCTGCTTTCAGTTTCAAATTGTAATTTTCATATTTCACTGCACTGTACAATGTATAGAAATTAACAATATTTAGAGACTATAGGCTGACATATCATTATACTTTGCTAATATCTTTGACAAAAGATATTGTAAGCCGCCCTGAGTCTTCGGAGAAGGGCGGCATATAAATGTAATTAAAAAAAATATTATAATTTTAACTTATTATGTATGTTTTCCAATATGAATCCATATTTTAAAATTTGGGTAGGAAGTTATATAATACTTTCCTTCCAAGATTGATGAAATGAGGATCAGGATTTCAGGGGGCAATATGCTAACTCTGTAAATGGCTGTAAAGCATTGTGAAGCAGTATATAAGTCTAACTGCTATTGCTATTATTAAAAACTTTAACAAGTATTTTAAAAAGCTGAAAATTGAAAAGACTATCTTAAACAGACACCTCATTCTTCTTTTCTGGAGAAGAATATATTGCTCACTTGTATTCAATTTATAAGCAAAATTGCATGCAAATTTGTAGCCAATTAATCAACTAAAGTATGATTCATCTACCATATCTATGGAATAAGATCACAATTATGGGATGCTGATACTTTGGAGGACACCTCAGGGGAAAAACAGGGATGGGGAACCCTGATTTTCTTTTTTGAGATATTGTATATATACAATCTTACCTTAAATAATTCTGTCTTGCTCTGAAAACAGACTTTTCGTATCTGGTTTGGATGAGTCTCACATCTGCTTTAGCTTACAGTCAGTGTTTATATAAATACTCTATTTCACAGTTGCAAAATAAGCAGAGGAAATAAATTGCTTCCTTAAAAGAAATTGCATACATTAATAACCACAAGCATGGAAATGTGAGCTACTGCATGCTTTTTTCTTCTGGTATTTCCTTAAATCTCATGAAAGCCTGTGTTTGGCTCCTTTTTTCTCTCTCTTTTAAATTTTGGGTTTAAAATTTACACACACACCCACACCCTCAAAAAATGTTTCTCTCTATTCATCTCAGGTTTCACTTCAAGTGCTCTGACAACTCAACGTCCTAATTTATACGCAGAGTGGATTATCACCTTCTACTGCTGTTGCGGACATGTAGACCAGGCAGTGACAGAGACAATTCTGAAACAG
Source organism: Naja naja (assembly GCA_009733165.1). Classification (NCBI taxonomy): domain Eukaryota; kingdom Metazoa; phylum Chordata; class Lepidosauria; order Squamata; family Elapidae; genus Naja; species Naja naja. Next base: position 3,635,329 of record CM019166.1, read on the forward strand.
AATTACAAAATGAGTTTGAGATAGTAGTCTGAACAGGCAGATCATTCCATGCTTGATTAAGAACTGATACTCTCAGTCTTGACTGTGAAATATGCTCAGCCACTTAAACCATGCCTTTCCTTGCCCTGTTTCTAGATTTTTTAAAAAAAGTTTTTTATTTTGGAACAAAGACAAAGACAAATAAATAAAACCATCTTTCTGTTCAACTGTGTGTCAGTTGGGTACATATCTCTTGTGCTCATAATCATATTATCATACATTTCTTACTTGTTTATATTTATAGCCATTCTAATCAATATTTTATATTGCATTTATCAATTGTTATATTATCATTAACATAATTATTGTCTTTCAAGAATATATTTCATCTTTATTTAAATTGTATTCATTTTTAACTCACTCTAATTCAATCAATTATATTATACTATTATTACATATTTCAATTTTACTCTTCTATCTAGCCGTTCATAAAATAGATTCCAAATTTTATAATAATCTTTTTCTTCCTGTTTTCTAATTGCCATTGTCAATCTACTCATTTCTGCACATTCCATTATTTTCTTAATTATTTCCTCTTCCATTGGAATTTTATCATTTTTCCAATTTTGTGCAAATACAATTCTAGCTACTGTTAATACATTGATAATCAAGTACGATATCTCTTTATTGTAACCTTCAGGCAAAATCCCCAATAAAAAGGTCTCTGGTTTTAAGTCTACGTGTTGTTTTATCATTTCTTCCAACCACATGTGTATTCTAGTCCAATATTTTTTAGCGTCAATGCTGTTTCTAGATTTCAAGGAGGCCTTTGACTCCATCTTTAGAAAAACTCTTTGGAACAAACTCAAAGCATCTGCATCACATTGACAATATTACAAATGCTCCAGGGGAATATCAGTTTGATAGTGAGATACACTATAGCCAGGCATTCTCAAATATAAAGCCAGAGTAAGGGAGTCAAACAAAGGTGTACTTTGGCTCCTGAGCAAGGAAGAGTGTCTCCCCCCCGCCCCGCAAACTGGCCAGTAGATCTACTGTACATCTATACTGCTTTATATAGAGGGATGGGATTCAATTTTTAAATAACCAGTTCTGTGGTTCTGTGGGCATGGCCATGTGACTGGGTGGGCATGGCTGCTGCTTCTTCTTCTTCTTCTTCTTGTTCTTGTTCCTCTTCTTCCTCTTCCTCTTCTTCTTCTTCTTCTTCTTGGCTTTCCTGAGGCCCAGCAGGCAAAGAACCCTCCCCTCATTTTCTTTCCCGCCCCCACCCCTGCGTGCCCCATTTTGCCTCCTGGGCCTCAGGGAAGCCTCCTGGGTGAAGCAGTAAGACAGTGAGGGGGATCCTGACACAGCTGATCATTGGAACAGCTGATCGTTGGGAGGGGAAAAAGAAATACCTTCAGGAATGACTGGGCAGGGGAGAACACAGTCAGCAATGTCAGGCATGTATGATAAGGACTGACTGGGTGGGGAGTGGAGGGACAGGCAGAAAGGGGCGGGGACAGCCAGGGGCACAATTTGCCAGTTCTCCAAACTGTGCAGTACCATAACAACCGGTTCCATAGAACCAGTCTGAACTGGGAGAATCCCACCTGTTTATACAGATGTTGCTGTTATACTATTCTAAGATCTATATCTTAGAAGAGCCATGGGACACTGATGGTGTAAGATTCAAGGTGCTGGTATTAACCTATGAAGCCCTGCATGGCTCGGGTCCGGGGTACTTGCAGGAGCGCCTCTTACCAGCATCGAGGTCCGATTGCCCGGTATGCTCCCATAGGCAGGCCCTCCTGGGGGTGCCGTCGGCCAGACAATGTCAGTTGGCGGTCCCCCGGGGGAGGGCCTTTTCTGTGGGGGTGCCCACCCTTTGGAATCAGCTACCTCTAGAGCTGCATTTGGCCCCAGACCTGCGCTCCTTCCACCGTGATCTCAAGACTTGGCTGTTTGTACAGGCTGGCCTGGACTGAGCAGGGCTGGGAAGTTTAATTTAAGGGTATTTTAATTGATTTTATAATTGGATTGAATTTGATAAAGACGTATTTATTGTTTATATATTGGGTGTAAGCCGCCCCAAGTCCCCTCGGAGATGGGGCGGCATATAAATCCAATTAAATAAATACAATAAATAAATAAAATATCTTTTTGTAGGAAACACAATTTACAACTTAATTATGAGAAAACAAAGGTGATGTATTTGGACGGATTTCTAAGAACTAGCCCTAAGCCTTGAAACAAACACCCAAATAAAAAGAATTCCTTGTTCTAAGTACTTCATGGTACATTATTTAGGGAATCAATACACTCATGTCCTTTTTGGTAATCATGTAGCTTATTTCTTGCTGTGCCCTTTTTCATTTTATTGTTCTATTGTCTTATTTCTGTTCTGGTCACTCTCTTTTAATTTCTTTCTTTTTGTTGTAATGTGCTTAGATAGCCTCATGGCAAGGTAGGCAGCAACTAAAATTAAAAATAAATAAATACATTTATCTGAATGCTCACAGGAATTTAGCAGCAATGCATTCTTTTTCTCTGGAGGCTTGCTCTTTATGTTCCTGTATATACTAGTTACTCTGAAATTCATTGAAGCCAAGATGCTGGCAAATCAAAGTAGGATAAGTACAATTTGATGCCTTTTTAGTGCGCATACCATACTACTTGGTATTATATACTGCATTTTTAAAATTTTCTTTTACGTAGTCTGGTTTTAGGAAACATTGTTCATTGGATTGATAAGTTAAAATTTTACCTTTATGGTGCTTCAGTTATCTAAAGGGTTTAAAACTATGAACTCTAATGCTAGAGTACACTAGAAATTTAACAATTAGCTATTAGGATTATAACCATTCGATACCCCAAGTTTGAAGCTCAGGAATTCTGGGAGTTGAAGTCCACAAGTCTTAAACTTGCCAAGTTTGAAGACCCTTAGTCCTAACAGATTGCAAGGGCAAGGAGTGCCAAATCAAGGGACTAGAGGGACTTGGTCATTCATGGATACATCATGCAATGCTCAGCAGCAGGAACTGTTACAATCTTCAATCCTTCTCTTTTTCTTCCAATTAGTTGAGTCTCTGTCACCACAAGTCAACTTCAATAGCTTCAGAAAATTCCCAATGCAAGCCATGAGCAAACTTGCAAAACAGTGCTGCTCACCCAATATCCAGAAGACTGTGGCTCACATCACCAGAACCATACTGAAGCAAAAAAAAACAAAACCAAGGAACAAAAAATGCACTAAGCTATCACATCCAGATGCTATCTACAATACATCCTCTTTTTACTTCCTATTCCTGAGATTATTCCTATTTCCCAACCCTAAATGTATTTCTGAGATAAGAAGTAAACTGCAGTATTTTGTCCTTTATTCAGCTTAGTGACTGATTACAGATGTTAGGTAACATTTACTTTTTGTTGATCTTGCCAAGTCAGGAAGATTAAGTTTTTGATATTGTTTCATACAAATTGTTCTTCTTCCTTCTTCCTTTCCTTTTGGAGAATTCTTATGTTCATAATGCAGTAATGATAGTGTTCTTTTACCTCCATCTACATAATAAAGAATGATAATTTTACTAGCAATCCTAGTAGGGAATGGAGGACAGAAAACAACAACCAAAGGTACAATGCCTGACCTGTACTTACATCACATCTTAGTTACTACTATTGCCAGTCAAAGGAACAGAAGTGTACACCCTGAATTAGCTAGAGACAACTAAATGCTATCAATGTCCAAGATCTTCAGGCCTAATAAAAAAACAACAGAACAAGAATGCATATGTTTCTGTAGAAATTTAGTAAAACATATTTAAAATACAGGCTGTAAATATTGTCACTTTTGTAGCTACTTTTAAAGATTACAGATAAATGGGTCTAAAACAGATGTCTGTAACTGAACAATCACAAGTGGCTCTGTAGTTCAAACAAATGTTGAATTAATGCAATAATAATACATGCATTCCTATAATTTTACTTAAAGTCTCCATCTTTATCTCTAATGAGTAAACTTTGTGACCTTATCAACCTGTCCATGTGTCAGATCCATGTATCTGCCATCCTTCAAAGGAAGAAAGAAGGGGGGGTGGTTTTTGATAGACGTAATCCTTTTTTGATGTGAACCTGAATATCTTAAGTCTTGTATTGAATCTGTATAACTTGCACATGATATACAACTGGGGATTGGAGCCCAGAGGCCTGGAAACTTGTCACCTCTTGGAGAGATAGCAAGAGGAGAAGGGGCCATAAAATTTCCAGCTCTGAAAGAAACTTCCTGGGAAACTTTTCTCAACTAAGTTCCCAGAAAAAAAAAAGGGGGGGGGGTGGAATTAACATGTTGCTTCTTTGTATTGACAAAATCCACACCGGACTAAGGGGGTGGGGGTTCCTGCATAAGATATTAAAAACACGCACCATCTCCTGGTTATTTTTGCATGAAGCTATCTTTCTTGTATAAGGTCCTACAAAAACTCACCATGTCCTGATTATTGGTCCAAAATCATGAAGCTGCTTTCCTGTATAAGATTCTGCAAATACAAACCATCCCTTGGTTATTTTTCCAAAATCTTCAAGCTTTCCTGCATAAGATTCTGCAAATACTCACCATCTCCTGGTTATTTTTCCAAAATCATCAGGCTTTCCTGTATAAAATTGTGTAAATACTCACCATCCCTGGTTATTTTTGCAAAAGCTTTCCTGCATAAGATATTTAAAATATTCACCATCTCCTGATTATCTTTCCAAAATCATGAAGTTGCTTTCCTGCGTAAGATATTAAAAATATTCACCATCTCCTGGTTATTTTTTCCAAAATCATCAGGCTTTCCTGTATAAGATTCTGCAAATACTCACCATCTCCTGATTATCTACTGGAAGGAAAATTCTATACCACCTGAAGGCTTAATAATCAAAAAAATTTTAGTGTGTGGAAATGGATAAATTAACTATGGAACTAAAAGGGAAAACAGACACAGAATACAACGCAGTATGGGAAACATGGTTTATTTGGATAGATAATAGATATAAACACAGAAATTGTAAATAATGTATATAATAAATGAGAGGCTATGAAAGTATTATGCATTGTAAGTTTTGATAGGACACATAAATGTATATATAATGTCACAGCACTGATTAATAACTATTGGTAATATGTATAAATGGAAAAAATTCAATAAAGCATTATTTTTTAAAAATATTAAAAATACTCACCATCTCCTGATTATTTTTCCAAAATCATCAGGCTTTCCTGTATAAGATTCTGCAAATACTCACCATCTCCTGGTTATTTTTTCCAAAATCATGAAGTTGCTTTCCTGCATAAGATATTAAAAATACTCACCATTTCCTGGTTATCTTTCCGAAATCATCAAGCTGCTTTTGTGTGTGTGTGTGTGTGTGTGTGTGTGTGTGTTCATGGCTGTTAAAACACCCAAAACTGGTCAAGTAGCTCTGGGGAGGTCAGTCCTGAATTAGAACACTTGCTAAGCAACTGGCCATTATGCGAGGACCACTTACATTTGGTTTGCCAGTCACATGACTACCAAGCCACTCCCACCAACTAAACCACGCCCACAGAACTGGTTGTTAAACAGTTTGAATCCTGACCAAGTCGAACTTACCACACCTGTTGCAGGGAGAGAAGCCGCCGTGTGCCGGTTATTGGAGCCCAAAGTCTGTCAGCTGGCTGCCACCTGTCCCGCAGGACTCACCCTCTCCGTGCCTGTTGCTGATGTGGGACCCACCTGCTCCTCCTGGGGTTTGGCCCAGGCGCCCTCCTGGCTCCCCTGACTGTTGCTGGGCTAGAACTCTCCTCCACCTCCTTCCTCTTCCTCTTCCTCTTCTTGTAAATTTTTTATTTTATTTACGCAAACATTCCACCTTTCATTTGAACAGCGTGTCCTCCAAGTTCACACATCTCATGCAATAACCATTGCAGTTTATGCATATTCATCGCTTTCACTTTAATTTTCTATTCTTACGTCGTACTCATCTACATCATCGGCCCAATTCTTCTGACATTCCCCAACATTTTAAATTCTTAGCACATTTTTACTCTTTTACGCTGGTCTCCTCTAGTTTCCAACTTCCACGTTTGTTTTCCAACCACTGATAAAATAAACCCCATATCGTATAATATTCGGTTTGTTCTTTCCCTTGAATTGCTCATGCTAACCTATTCATTGCTGCCAGTCTCATATTTTTCTAATCGCAGTTACTTCCTTCGGAATCTCTTCACTTCTCCCATTTTGTGCAAATACAATTCTAGCTGCTCACATCCTTCTTGGTGGGGGGCGGGGAGGGGGTCCAAAGTTCCCTGGGAGCAACAGCTGCCCTCCCAGAGGCCCCTGGCGGAGTCCCTGCAGGGGGACCCCAATGACCCTCCTGGATTGTTGTGCTTGGAGCATCCTCTCCACTGCTTATGAGGCGGACTGCTACCCCCCCTCCCGATCCCTGGCACCCGGGAGGAGGAGCAGGAGGAGAGGGGGGCAGACCCTTGGGGGGGAGGGACTGGGAGGCCAGGGGGGCAAAGAAGGAGGCTGAACAGCCAGGGTCTTCCTGAAGCCACGAGGAGGAGTAACTGACCATAATCTAAGGGGGATTCCCATATATACCAAGATGACCCCCAACCCAGGAATTCACCCTGGCTGCACTCATAGCATGTGGCCCACCCTGAGAGTTAAGCCCAGCATTTTAGGGTGGGCTCCCTGCATCACACAAAAGCAGATGAGGTGACTAAGAAACAAATGCAAAGATTTTAAAAAATAGATGTATTCTTTATTTTGGGGGTTAAAATATTACAGTAAAATTAGCACGTCACCAGGGATATTGTCAGATCCGTGTATCTGCCATTCTTCAATGGAAGAAAAAGAGGGGAGGGAAGTTGGTATTAGTAATCCTTTTTGATGTAACCTGAATATATTAAATCTTATATTGAATTTGTATAACCTGCACCTGATATACAACTGGAGGATGGGAACTAGATGTCCAGAAACCTATCACCTCCTGAAGAGACAGCAAGGGAAGAAGGGACCATAAAAATTCCAGCGCTGGAAGATACTGCCTGGGAAACCCTTCAAAAGACCGTTCCCAGAAAAGGGGAGGGAGAATTAACATGTTGGTTCTTTCTTTGACAAAATACACATCAAGATAAGGGGAGGGGTCCTAACCTCCCTTATCTACCACTGCATGCCTGGGAGCCGTTAGACTTTGCTTTGAATCCTGCTGGAATCATCTCATTTCAATAAAGAAAAAACTCTTAGACACTAAACTATATGCAAAACTCTCTAAATGCAAATTGCACCAAGAAAAAATTGATTACTTGGGGTATAGAATATCCCACAAGGGAATAGAGATGGACCCACAAAAAGTAAAAGCTGTGGTCGATTGGGAACTACCCCACACTCGCAAACAACTGCAAAGCTTCCTGGGGTTTGCAAACTTTTATCGCCAGTTTATTCCAGCTTTTGCAAATATCGCCCTCCCCATCACGAACTTGTTAAAAAAAAATGGGGCGGGGGAGAAACCCAACCAAGGCAATGGAATGCCAAGTGGCATTCGAAAAACTCAAACGTCTGTTCTCAGCAGAACCAATCCTAAAACACCCAGACCCCGAACAACCTTTTGTAATCCAAGCAGATGCTAGTGATGTAGCAGTTGGAGCAGTCCTACTCCAAAAGAATGTAAGTGGACAGCTACAACCATGCACCTATACCTCCAAGAAATTGATAGAAACCGAGCAAAGATGGGTCATATGGGAGAAAGAGGCCTATGCTGTAAGATGGGCACTCCTCACATGGAGACATTTCCTAAAAGGGAACCAAATCCCCTTTGAAGTCTGGACTGATCATAAAAATCTAGAAGCCCTGAAAACTCCACGGAAACTCTCAGAAAAACAAGCAAGGTGGGCTCAATATTTTAAACAGTTTAATTTCACTCTCAAATATCTCCCAGGGAGGAAAAATTTCTTGGCAGATGCCCTGTCCAGGAAACCCCAATACAACAGCAAAAAGATTGAAGTTATAAAACCCAAGATCCAACCAACCCAACTTGCAGCCAAAGTAATCCCCCGGGCACAAGAGGAAAAAAAATCATGACTGACTGAAGACACAATAACATCAATATCTAAGGAGGCACTACTTAAGGACAACTGGCTCCAGGCTAACAAAAACACTTGTTTACTCAAAGATGGACTGGCCTGGATAGAGAACAAACTTTACGTCCCTGCCAGCCAGAGAATGGACCTCATGAAATGATGCCACGACTCAAAAATAGCGGGACACTTCGGTTTTGTAAAAACCCTGCACCTCATCAAAAGACAATTTCGGTGGCCATCTCTCAAAAAGGACATTGAAAACTATGTTGTGAGCTGCCCCATCTGTGCTGCTGCAAAAAGAAGACAAGGAAAATCTCCTGGACTTTTACAAACAGTGGCAGAACCTTCAGCACCCTGGCAAGTGATCTCTATGGACTTTATAGTGGAGCTCCCTGAAAGTGCAGGAAATACTGTTATTTGGGTTGTAACTTATCTTTTTTCAAAACAGGTTCATTTTGTACCCTGCCAAAAGATCCCAACAGCCAAGGCCTTGGCAAAGATGTTTTTAATACACATTTATCACCTTCATGGAGCTCCCCAACAGATTATCTCAGATAGGGGTGTTCAGTTCACATCCAAATTTTGGCGGGTGTTTTTAAACCTATTAGGCTTCACCCAGGGGTTGTCATCATCAAATCACCCCCAGACTGATGGCAGGGCTGAGAGAGTTAACAGTGTATTAGAACAATATTTAAGATGTTTTATTAATTACCAACAGGACAATTGGACTGACCTTCTTCCTTTGAAGAGGTAGCATACAATAACTCGGTCCACAGCAGCACGGGTTTCACCTCATTCCAGGTAGCCACAGGCCAAGAATTCAACCCCATGCTGGAACTACCCACCAAGGAACCTGAAATCCCCTCCCTTAAGGAGTGGATTAATAACTTGCAAGCCATGTGCCCAGTGGTAAGATTAGTTTTACAGGAAGCTAGAGCAGCTTTTAAAGTTCAAGCGGACAAAAAATGCTGTGATCCTAAACCTTTCAAGATTGGGGACCATGTATATTTGTCCACAAAATTCTTAAAATCATTACAACCCTCTAAGAAACTGGGGCCAAAATCCATTGGGCCATTCCCCATCTCCAGAATTATTAACCCCGTTACAGTAGAGCTTCTACTTCTCAAAACACTTAGGCAGATTCATCCAGTATTTCACTGTAGCTTGCTCAAACCAGAGATCACTTCAAACCTCAGACCCCCCGCTTCCCACACCCCCAACACCCATCATGGTACACGGGGAACAATATTTTGAAATTAAAGATATTCTTGATTCACGCACACACCATGGATCTACACAATACTTAGTAGCTTGGAAACACCTTCCTACCTCAGAAAATGAGTGGGTAGCCAAATGACATGTAAAAGCGCCCACATTACTATGAAAGTTCCACCTGAAATACCCTCACAAACCATCCTAAGTTGTAAATGTAACACATGCTTTATGTCTTCCAGGTAGATCTATCTGCTTTTTAAGGAAGGCAGGATGTCAGATCCGTGTATCTGCCATTCTTCAATGGAAGAAGAAGGGGGGAGGGAAGTTGGTATTAGTAATCCTTTTTGATGTAACCTGAATATATTAAATCTTATATTGAATTTGTACAACCTGCACCTGATATACAACTGGAGGATGGGAATTAGATGTCCAGAAACCTATCACCTCCTGAAGAGACAGCAAGGGAAGAAGGGACCATAAAAATTCCAGCGCTGGAAGATACTGCCTGGGAAACCCTTCAAAAGACCGTTCCCAGAAAAGGGGAGGGAGAATTAACATGTTGGTTCTTTCTTTGACAAAATACACATCAAGATAAGGGGAGGGGTCCTAACCTCCCTTATCTACCACTGCATGCCTGGGAGCCGTTAGACTTTGCTTTGAATCCTGCTGGAATCATCTCATTTCAATAAAGAAAAAACTCTTAGACACTAAACTATATGCAAAACTCTCTAAATGCAAATTGCACCAAGAAAAAATTGATTACTTGGGGTATAGAATATCCCACAAGGGAATAGAGATGGACCCACAAAAAGTAAAAGCTGTGGTCGATTGGGAACTACCCCACACTCGCAAACAACTGCAAAGCTTCCTGGGGTTTGCAAACTTTTATCGCCAGTTTATTCCAGCTTTTGCAAATATCGCCCTCCCCATCACGAACTTGTTAAAAAAAAATGGGGCGGGGGAGAAACCCAACCAAGGCAATGGAATGCCAAGTGGCATTCGAAAAACTCAAACGTCTGTTCTCAGCAGAACCAATCCTAAAACACCCAGACCCCCGAACAACCTTTTGTAATCCAAGCAGATGCTAGTGATGTAGCAGTTGGAGCAGTCCTACTCCAAAAGAATGTAAGTGGACAGCTACAACCATGCACCTATACCTCCAAGAAATTGATAGAAACCGAGCAAAGATGGGTCATATGGGAGAAAGAGGCCTATGCTGTAAGATGGGCACTCCTCACATGGAGACATTTCCTAAAAGGGAACCAAATCCCCTTTGAAGTCTGGACTGATCATAAAAATCTAGAAGCCCTGAAAACTCCACGGAAACTCTCAGAAAAACAAGCAAGGTGGGCTCAATATTTTAAACAGTTTAATTTCACTCTCAAATATCTCCCAGGGAGGAAAAATTTCTTGGCAGATGCCCTGTCCAGGAAACCCCAATACAACAGCAAAAAGATTGAAGTTATAAAACCCAAGATCCAACCAACCCAACTTGCAGCCAAAGTAATCCCCCGGGCACAAGAGGAAAAAAAATCATGACTGACTGAAGACACAATAACATCAATATCTAAGGAGGCACTACTTAAGGACAACTGGCTCCAGGCTAACAAAAACACTTGTTTACTCAAAGATGGACTGGCCTGGATAGAGAACAAACTTTACGTCCCTGCCAGCCAGAGAATGGACCTCATGAAATGATGCCACGACTCAAAAATAGCGGGACACTTCGGTTTTGTAAAAACCCTGCACCTCATCAAAAGACAATTTCGGTGGCCATCTCTCAAAAAGGACATTGAAAACTATGTTGTGAGCTGCCCCATCTGTGCTGCTGCAAAAAGAAGACAAGGAAAATCTCCTGGACTTTTACAAACAGTGGCAGAACCTTCAGCACCCTGGCAAGTGATCTCTATGGACTTTATAGTGGAGCTCCCTGAAAGTGCAGGAAATACTGTTATTTGGGTTGTAACTTATCTTTTTTCAAAACAGGTTCATTTTGTACCCTGCCAAAAGATCCCAACAGCCAAGGCCTTGGCAAAGATGTTTTTAATACACATTTATCACCTTCATGGAGCTCCCCAACAGATTATCTCAGATAGGGGTGTTCAGTTCACATCCAAATTTTGGCGGGTGTTTTTAAACCTATTAGGCTTCACCCAGGGGTTGTCATCATCAAATCACCCCCAGACTAACGGCGGGGCTGAGAGAGTTAACAGTGTATTAGAACAATATTTAAGATGTTTTATTAATTACCAACAGGACAATTGGACTGACCTTCTTCCTTTGCAGAGGTAGCATACAATAACTCGGTCCACAGCAGCACGGGTTTCACCTCATTCCAGGTAGCCACAGGCCAAGAATTCAACCCCATGCTGGAACTACCCACCAAGGAACCTGAAATCCCCTCCCTTAAGGAGTGGATTAATAACTTGCAAGCCATGTGCCCAGTGGTAAGATTAGTTTTACAGGAAGCTAGAGCAGCTTTTAAAGTTCAAGCGGACAAAAAATGCTGTGATCCTAAACCTTTCAAGATTGGGGACCATGTATATTTGTCCACAAAATTCTTAAAATCATTACAACCCTCTAAGAAACTGGGGCCAAAATCCATTGGGCCATTCCCCATCTCCAGAATTATTAACCCCGTTACAGTAGAGCTTCTACTTCTCAAAACACTTAGGCAGATTCATCCAGTATTTCACTGTAGCTTGCTCAAACCGGAGATCACTTCAAACCTCAGACCCCCCGCTTCCCACACCCCCAACACCCATCATGGTACACGGGGAACAATATTTTGAAATTAAATATATTCTTGATTCACGCACACACCATGGATCTACACAATACTTAGTAGCTTGGAAACACCTTCCTTCCTCAGAAAATGAGTGGGTAGCCAAACGACATGTAAAAGCGCCCACATTACTATGAAAGTTCCACCTGAAATACCCTCACAAACCATCCTAAGTTGTAAATGTAACACATGCTTTATGTCTTCCAGGTAGATCTATCTGCTTTTTAAGGAGGGCAGGATGTCAGATCCGTGTATCTGCCATTCTTCAATGGAAGAAGAAGGGGGGAGGGAAGTTGGTATTAGTAATCCTTTTTGATGTAACCTGAATATATTAAATCTTATATTGAATTTGTATAACCTGCACCTGATATACAACTGGAGGATGGGAATTAGATGTCCAGAAACCTATCACCTCCTGAAGAGACAGCAAGGGAAGAAGGGACCATAAAAATTCCAGCGCTGAAAGATACTGCCTGGGAAACCCTTCAAAAGATCGTTCCCAGAAAAGGGGAGGGGGAATTAACATGTTGGTTCTTTCTTTGACAAAATACACATCAAGATAAGGGGAGGGGTCCTAACCTCTCTAATCTACCACTGCATGCCTGGGAGCCGTTAGACTTTGCTTTGAATCCTGCTGGAATCATCTCATTTCAATAAAGAATTCCTTTTGAAACATCCAGTGATCAGAAGTTCATTCTTTTCGGTTGAATGGGAAAACCCATTCATTCATTCATTCATTCATTCATTCAAGCTGACAGATATGAGATCACAGACTTGAGAAACACACATACACACGTGCAAATGCATGTGGACACACATACATACAAAGTGAAGCCGTCTGAAAAGTGATTTTTATTGAAAGAGGAAAAAGTAAGAAATTTTAACTGCTGTTAATTTAATACAACCTTCCTTCCCTAGAACCATCTAGAAGGTTTTCAATGCATTAGTGCAGAGTTTCTCCACCACAGCAACTTTAAGATGTCTGGACTTCAACTCCCAGAATTCCCCATGCTGACTGGGGAATTCTGGGAATTGTAGCCCACCCATCTTAAAACATAATGCTGCTGATAGGTTGTGCTTCCTTAATTAGGGGCAGTGGTAGCCTCTTGGTTTGATGTACCGGGAATATGTGAAGCTCAGCTGAACTGAATGTTGCTTCAATTAAGGTGCTTAAGCATTGAATTGCCAGCAAATCATGGCCATCAAATGCCTTCTTCAGCGAGACATTTACTATCTACAGCAAGGGTCTTCAAATTTGGCAAGTTTAACACTTGTGGACTTCAACTCCTAGAATTCCTGAGCTAACATGACTGGAGGAGGAATTCTGGGAGTTGAAATCCACAATTCTTAAACTTGCCAAGTTTAAAGACCCTTGGTTTATGTTCTCATGGGGGGCAGCTGATGTCACGACCCAAGGGGCCTCTTACTTACCAAGATAATGGAGACGGGATATGGAGGGTCCCCTTGATACATCCCTTGATAACATTCGTGATACCATGGGGATCAAAACCAGGGGTCTCTTACTGAGCTTGTCTTGTTTTTAATTTGTTTTATCATGATATCACATCACATCATTAATTATATTATTAATTATATTAAATTTAAAATCGTCTTTTTGAATAGTTTAAAGAATACAGTCAAAAGATGAACAGAGGCAGATGCAAGCATTTGGTACTGACTCATCAGTACCTACATTAATTAAGTTAATTAAACCTCTAACATATGCAGGAAAGCAACCAATGGTAAGCCTTACGCCCATGGGAGGCATTGATTGACATAAAACCATTTCTGCAACCGCAAGGGGTTAATGGCAACTGCCTTAGCAAACTGCAGCAAACGAGAGTTCCGATGGCATAGAACTTTAAATGCAGAATTTTGATCCAGCTGGTGGCCAGTAGATAGTAACTGTCTTGCCAAAGAAGGCATTTTATGGCCATGATTTGCTGGTGACTCAATGCTTAAACACCTTAATTTTTTTGGGCTATACCTGCTGACAGACAAAGACTTAAAGGCATGAAACCAACAATTAAATCAGTGAAGACTTGGAATCAGGAGGCAAAGCTAAAGCTACAGGCTTGCCTTGACTGCACTGATTGGAATGTTTTCAAAGATACCTCTGCAGTCTTGGATGAACTCACAGATACTGTAACATCATATGTCACTTTTTGTGAAGACCTAGGTGTGCCAACCAGAAACCTGAGAATATACAGTGACAATAAACCTTGGTTCACAGATCAACTTAAGCAGCTACGTCGTACCAAAGAGGAAGCCTACAGGAAAGGCAATAGAATGCTGTACAATCAGGCCAGAAACGTATTAACAAGGGAGATCCGAGCAGCAAAAAGAAGCTGCTCTGAAAAGCTAAGGAATCAGTTCTCAACAAATGAACCAGCAAACATGTGGAAAACTCTTAAAAATATCACCGGTTACAGCCAAACCTCCTTCCCATGCTGAAGGAAATCCACAACTGGCAGATGACCTGAACGTGTTTTACTATAGGTGTGAGAGAAAACGACTGCCACCCATCTTCACAATCCCCATCTCAGACACACCAACAACAGCCAAGCCTCCTCCAACCTACCCCATCCCATTGGGCCCACCACCTCTGGGGATTACAGAGAATGAAGTGCAAGGTCTATTTCACAGACAACAGCCAGGAAAAGCACCAGGCCCAGACAAGATAACTCACTCCTGCTTGCTTAAAATCTTGTGCCCCCATCTTCAGCCACATCTTTAATAAATCACTAGAGTTGTGCTATCAACACCAAGAGCGAAAGAGAGAGAATCAGTTTGCTGTGTTTTAGCTGACTTACATCAAAAAAATACTGCAGGAGGTGGGGGATGAGAACAGCGACCTTGTACCCGTATATCCTGACATCCAGCTGCCCGAACAGGATCTTTAGTGTCCTCAGCGCTTCCTTGGCTAGACTGCTATGGTGTTGTATGGCGCAGTTCACGACAGGTCCTAATATGGGCCGCAAAACCTTAGTCTGGATGAAGCAGGGAGAGAAAGGAGCCATTAAACGGAGTCCCTGCAGTTCTCTGAGTCTAGCAGAGGTCATGACAGAGAAGCCCACAGAACATGGAATCCCAGGGTTGAAAAGGAACCAGGAGATCTTCCAGTCCAACCTGCTGTTCAAGCAGGAGACTCTGAACCCTGATGGAGCGAACCTACGCCATGTGTGCCAGATGTGCCACGCAGAGCCCTCTCAGTGGGCATGCACCCCCTTGCCAGCGGCTCTCCTGGTTTCTGGCACACCGGCCAGCTGGACTTCGTGGGTGCCAGAGTGCCGGGAAACAGCCCAAAAAGCAGCCAAAAAACAGGCCATTTTTCCAGGCTTTTTGGGTGGCTGTTTTCAGGCCATTTTGAACCTTTTTCTGGTCCTTTTCCAGGCTGTTTTCCAGGCTGTTTTTCATGCCATTTTTGGGCCTTCTTGGCCATTTTCAGGCCTTTTTTGGGGCTGTTTTCAGGCCATTTTGGGCCTTCTTCTGGGCCATTTTCAGGCCTTTTTAGGGTTGTTTTCAGGCCATTTTCAGGCCTTCTTCTTGGCCATTTTCAGGCCTTTTTAGGGTTGTTTTCAGGCCATTTTCGGGCCTTCTTCAGGGCAATTTTCAGGCCTTTTTTGGGGCTGTTTTCAGGCTTTTTTTGAACCTTTTCCCAGTCCGTTTCCAGGTCGTTTTCCATGCCATTTTGGGGCCTTCTTCTGTGCTGGGGTCTTCATCCTGGAGCCTTTTGAGGAGGGGTTTCATGATCCTCAGGTTGGCGTATGGATCTGCCACCAGAGCCCTCCATAGCTCTCTTGCAGTTCTGTGGAGATGGAAAAAATCAGCCTCTTTCCCCATTTCAGAAGCATCCAGATATATTAACTGCCCCGCAACGGAAGAAAAGATTAGAAAACTGAGGGCCAAATGAACTGCTTTCATGCAAGAAAAATAAATATATATACAGGTAGTTCTCGGCTTACAACTGTTTGCCTAGTAACCACTCAAAGTGACAAAGGCATTGAAAAAAGTGGTGTGACCTCTCCATCACAAGACCTACTGGCCACACAAAGCCCTTACAAGCCGGAAGACACCAACACTGGCCTTCCCTAACCTGGCCTTCCCTTCACCTAGCCTGGTAATGAAACGTTCGGAAACCAACCCACAAACTTTTTTTTTTAATTACATTTATATGCCGCCTTCTCCAAGACTCAGGCGGCTTACAATTTTGAGCACAACCCAATGTGCTCAGCAATAGCCTTCATTCCATTGTATATGCCTGCTTATTACTAAGCGGCATTTTTACAAGGTCAGCTAATTGCCCCCAACAATCTTGGGTCCTCAATTTACCTACCCTGAGAGGATGGAAGGCTGAGTCAACCTTGAGAACCAACCTCCACCTTCATCCTTCACCTGAGCTACAGGTATTTGCCTCGATCGCGAAGGATTGAGAATCTCCAGGTGGCACACTGCTTTTATGACGTCTTCCTTGGTGGCAGGGTCCAAAATATTTGGGAGACACGTGTACATTTCCCTTAGGATCATCGGTAGCTATGGCAAAACAGAAGTCAGAGGGATGAGATCCATCATTGGTCTCCACTGGAGTTGCAGTAGAGCTGATAATTCCCACCCATTGGGGGAAAAATTGGCCCCCACAAGGTCAAAGTTTGCCTGACATTTTTGAAAAAACACCTGATTTGTCCAGCCCCGTGTGATGTGGACAGCACTGAACCAAATTTGCACGGGCCATGATAGATGGGCAGACACTCTCTGTATATGGGTCCAAATATCATCACTGAATTGTGACTGCGGGCCCCAAGAACACACTATCCAACGTATATAGGTAGTCCTCAACTTATGACCACCATTGAACCAAAATGTCTCTTGCTAACCTCCTTCTGAAGATTTACCCAACTTTATCGACAGCCCAGAGGTCACTTGGTGGTCTGCCATCTAGTTATTTATTTATTTATTTATTTGGATTTGTATGCCGCCCCATCTCCGG
Organism: Naja naja; assembly: GCA_009733165.1. Taxonomy (NCBI): domain Eukaryota; kingdom Metazoa; phylum Chordata; class Lepidosauria; order Squamata; family Elapidae; genus Naja; species Naja naja. The sequence continues at coordinate 3,652,399 of CM019166.1, forward strand.
GGGGACTCGGAGCAGCTCACACGAAGAATCGAAATACAAAACATAAATACAGGGCATTAAAATATAAAAGCCATCCAAATGAATCCCTAAAATACAATAAAACCTAATTAATTAAAAGAAAACCCCAACCAACCACAATCCAGGCTGGCCTGTAAAAACAGCCAAGTTTTAAGATCGCGGCGGAAGGAACGAAGGTCAGGAGCCAGCCGCAACCCCAGGGGCAGCTGGTTCCACAGGGTGGGCACCCCCACAGAGAAGGTCCTCCCCCGGGGGACCGCCAACCGACATTGGCTGGTCGACGGCACCCCGAGGAGGCCCTGCTGGTGGGAGCGCACTGGGCAATTGGAACTCGATGGCGGTAGGAGGCGCTCCTGCAAATACCCTGGACCTGGCCATGAAGGGCTTTATAGGTTAACACCAGCACCTTGAATCTTACCTGGAGGGCAACTGGCAACCAATGTAGATCATGCAGGAGGGTGTCACATGGGAGTATAGGGTCACTCCCATCACTACCCGCGCGGCCGCATTTTGTACCAGCTGAAGCCTCCGTATAGTCCGCAAGGGCAGCCCTAGGTAGAGAGCATTGCAGTAGTCAAGACGGGAAGCGACGAGTGCATGGGTGACCATGCATAGGGCATCCCGGTCCAAATAGGGGTGCAACTGATGCACCAGGCGAACCTGGGCAAATGCCCTCCTGGCAACGGCTCCCACCTGTTCCTCCATACTTAGCCGTGCATCCAGGAGGACACCCAAGTTGCGCGCCCCATCCACGGGGGGCAACACCTCTCCCCCCATGGTCAGTGATGGAATTTCTTGGATAACCTGAGATGCCGGTAGGCACAGCCACTCAGTCTTGTCCGGGTTGAGCTGGAGCCTGTTCCTCCCCATCCAGATTCATACCGCCTCCAGGCAACGGGACATCACAGAGAGGGCATCACTGAGATGGCCTAACCTTCTTAAAACCAGCCAAAGTTGTGTCATCAAGTGGGACACCAAGTTGTGACACCAAGGTCTCACCCACTCTCATCTTTGTTTCCTACAAAATCTCCTATATCCCTTTCGCTCCAAACCCTGCAATTTTCTTACTTCCTCCATCTCCATTCCACATTCCTTCATGAAGGAATTGAGAAGAAGCCCGGCAGCCTGTGAAATATTTTTGTTGCTGTTTGTGACAGCTTCCAGGGCTTTCATGATCACATCCGTTAACTGGGAGGGAGGGAGATGCTCACCAAAGGCCTGTTGGAAAGAAGGAAAGAAGACCATGCAGAGATGCATCAGGGATTTGATTCCTTCTCTCGACAAGCCAGAGACTTTGACCCAGGTTTGGGGATAGCCCACCATGTAGAGAGGCAGGCCTGATTCCATGTCATCCATCACGTGAAATTAGGAGGTGGGTCGAAGAAGCCAACGTGGCAGCTGCACTTGTCTGCTCCTGGACATTGTGGGGGATGGACATCCAAACTCCAGCCTTTGGAGCGTGCTGTCCCCACTGTTACGTTGACTTTTTTGAGTATCTCCAGATCATGAGAAGGACTGAAAGGACGGTCAACAAGAAGCAAGGCAAAAGGCTGAACTAAACATACCTTGGCCATTTTGGGGGTGTTGTCATAAAATATTGCTGGGCCCGAGACGAAGAAGTCCTCCCTCAGCCATTCGACGATCTTCCCCTTCCTGGTTTTTCTCTTTGTCTCCATTTCTTTAGCTTTGTAGGGAGGAAGAGAACACAACGTCAGATTCTGGCATTCTGAACTTCTGAACATCCTTCCTCTGCCTGCTGGTTTAGTCGTTCCTATAGAGGAGAAGATCTGTAGCTCAGGGTTGACCAGAGGGGGTCCTTGGTGCCCTCTGAACTTGGTGGTTTTTTTGCAAACGTTTGTGATGATCGCTTGATGGAGAATTTCGACAGACAAGGCTCTCGCAGGCTCCTCATCAATGATTTCCTGAAAGGAGAAGGAGACACAGCTAAGAAAGCTCCTGAGATATGGCCACCACCCAGCTGGCACTATTCAGGGGTGGGATTCTACCGGTTCGGATCGGTTCTATAGAAGCAGTTGTTACGATAACCCTGGAGCAGGATTCACTTAACAGATGTCCCACTTAGCAACAAAAACATTTTGGCCTCCATTGATTGGTATTCAATTCAATTCAAAAATAAATACGCCCAGGAGCACCTGCCCCACCTCTCCCCACTTACAATGATGTTTATGACCAGTTCCGGTTTATGGGGTAAATGGACATCTTGCCTCCTGCTGTGGGCAACAGCTTTGACTATCATGATCACGGACATCATGAAGGCTTTCTTCAGGCTTTCGTCCTGGAAAACCCAAGTGGGAAGAGGGTGGGGTCAGAAGAAACCAGAAGGAAGAGGAAGTATTTATTTATTTAAACCTTTATGTAGCTGACCATCTTCAGTTGAACTCTGGGGGCTCCCAATCCAAATATCACCAGTCATTCTGGCTTCTAGTCCTGCCTTAGGAACGAAAGCCAGCTGGGTGACTTTGGGCCAATCACCAGGTGACGGTGAGTTCTAGTCCTGCCTTAGGCATGAGAGGCAGCTGGGTGAGTTTGGGCCAGTTCTTCTCTCTCAATCCAACACAAATCACAGGGTTGCTGTTGTGTGGAAAGGAAGAAAGAGTATAATGCATGTATGCCTCCTTGAGTATAATAAATGCGGCATGACCATAGATAAATAAACACCTGCATTTTAAAACGTACAGTGGAATTGGAAGAGGGAGCTAATCTGAATGAGAGGCATAACCAGGGGCTCAAGGTTGTCTGCTGAGCCAAGATTCTTCCAAGCAACCTCTAAGAACTGCAGTCAGATTGTAAATGTTCAGTAAAAGGGGATATTTGTAGCTCAGGGATGAAGTGTGGAGTCCTTGGTGCTCTCTGAGCTTGGTTGTCCTTTTGCAGAGGTTCCTTGTATTTTGTCACCAGTAATTGAAATCCAGATAAGCAGGGATTAACACCAGACAAACAGTGCAGTGTCAGAGTATATTCATGAACTTTAACAGAGCTTAGTAAACAGGTCAGCCAATGAGAGCTGGATTGAGGGCTGAAGCTTAAAGAGAGAATCTGGGCCTGGTTTATCTCTGTTCTGTGCTCAGCTCTAAAAGTGAAAGAAAAACTAACTTGCTTGCTGAACTCAAGTGAAAGGGATGTCTGTTTCTGAGCTCCTGAGTTGCTGTTCTGCTCTGAACCTGTAACATGTCTGCTTCTGTTTGAGTTTGCTAAATGTTGGAGAAATCTACAACTGGTATTGTAAAATTTACTTGATCTGTTTATAAAGAAGTTAAATGAAGCCTCAGCCATCTGTCTTTACTTTTCTGGCACTGAATTTACGCTGCAATGCTCTGAACATGCAGACTTTGGTCAAAACAGAAGAAGCTTCTTGGCTGAGAAGTGAAATGTCTTCAGGGAAAAACAAAGTCCAGTTGCCTTTGGAAAAAGCACCTTTGGGTCTCCTTGGGATGTTTGTTGCGGCAACTCATCATCTTCTCTAGCATTATAAAATACTTGACCAGGAGATGGAGATGGAGAATTGCCAGCACCACCTACAATCTCAGCCTTGGGTCTTTGAGGAGGCCGGACAGCCTGGAGCACAAATCCTCCTAAACATGCTGGACTTTCCTTCCCAGAATCCCCAGCCTTCTTCTGTACCAAGTGTCAGACTCCACAACTCCATCCCTGGTCTCACCTGAAAGGGGGCTTCTAGCAGAGAAGGTCCCCTTGCGTGCATAAAGTGACCAACATCTCTCAGGACCACCAGGATTTCAGGGAGGTGGCAAAATGCAGCCATGCCAATGGTCTCGGCGATTCCCTAGGCAAAGCGATGCTTGTGAATGAGGACATTTGCACATTTTCTTTTTCTTTATCTTCCTCTTCCTCCTCCTCCTCCTCTCTGCAAATCCCAGACCCTTCTAGCACTGATGAAATTACCTACCTGGGTAATAAACCATCTACAAGAAAACAACCAAAGACCACACAGTTCTCCTCCTTCCCATCCTCCTCTCCTCCCTTCACCTCCACTCTGCAAAACATGTTCCCTTCTAGCACTGATGATGTGACCTAGTTGGGTCTCGAAATGTCTCTCGAGAAAACAATCAAGCTCAGAGAGCACCAAGGACCCCACAAAGATGGAGGGCTCGGCCCCCGCAGGCACCCCACTCCCACTCACCTCTCTGTCTGTTTCTTCTTCACATGAAAAACCTAGAAGCGTCTTCAGTTGTTCTTTGATCAGGTCCTTCTGTCTCGAATTCCTCAGTTTCACCCCATAGTATTTGTACAGGGAAATCTGAAGGTTGGAAGAAGAGTCCGGGAGTCCTAGGGAGCTCCACCAATTGGCCAGGAAAAGGAAATATGGGACGAATGGTGATTGCCGTGCTTCGTGGGCAGCGGTGAGTTGGCCACGGCAAGTTGTCCTCTTCTGACATTGTGTCTAAGACAACTGCGGCCCTAAAAGTGTAAAACCTCAGCATCTTTACCTTCTCTTTAGACAAGAACTGGGAAGTGCTTTGTTGTTTTGGAGGCTTCTGGCTGATGGGCGGCAATCCACTTATTTTGCTCCTGGGCAGCTTGTAGTCTACAGGAATCTGCTTTGACAACAACAAAAACAACAACAAAAAGAAGTTGTCCAGTTCTGCAGAGGAATTATTGAGTCTGTCATCTGTACCTCTATAACTGTCTGGTTTGGCACAGCAACCAAACTAAAAGTCCACTAAAGAGAGAAGACATCAAGGAAGTAACAAGCAACAGAGAGAAAGCAGAGCTGCTTAACTCATTCTTTCTATCCGTCTTCATGCAAAAAGAGACTATAGCCCAAACTACCAAAAACATAACTGTAAAAGACAGACTAGAAATAAAAGTTAAAATAAGGGGAAAAAATGAACACCTGTCTGATGTTGAGAAATATAAATCACCAGGACCTGACGGATTACGTCCCAGAGTTTTGAAGGAGCTGGCAGATGTTATCTTAGAACCACTGTACCATATCTTTCAAAAATCTTGGAGCATCAGGAAACTACCAGAGGATTGGAAAAGAGATGATGTGGTTCCCATCTCCAAAAAAGAAAAACAAAAAAATCAGACCCAGGAAACTACAGACTAATCAGCCTAACATCAATACCTGAGAAGATATTGGAAAAGGTAATAAAAAACCAGATCTACCAACATCTAGAAACCAATAAAGTTATAGCTAGAAGCCAGCATGGGTGTGTTAAAAACAGATCAGGCCAAACCATCTTATTTCATTCTCCGACCTAGTGACCAAATTAGTAGACCAGCGAAATGCTGTGGACATGGTATACTTAGACTTCAGCAAGGCATTTGACAAAGGCTGACAAACCGTATTCAACAAGTAGTCCTTAATAGGACTATGTCTAGATGAAGGGGAAATAAGCAGCGGGGTGCCACAAGGTTCCGTCTTAGGCCCAGTACTCTTCATAAATGTCTTAGATGGGGGAATAGAAGGGAAACTTATCAAATTTGCAGATGATACTAAAGTGACACAAATAGCCAACACCCTAGATGCTGGCTATTCCTACCAGTATAGGCTCAAAATCCAGATGGATCTTGACAGATTTTAATACTGGGCCCTACCTAACAAAATGAAATTTAATGTAGAGAAAAGTAAAGTCCCACACTTAGGCAAGAAAAACCAAAATTACGCATATAAATTGAGTGAAACCTGGATTAATAGCAGTAAGTGGAAGAGGGATCTTGGAGACTTAGTGGACAATCCCTTAATTATGAGCCAGGAGTTTTTTGGCAGCAGCCAAAAAAGCCAATGCAATCCTAGGCTGCATTAACACTCCCTCAAGATCACGTGAGGTACTATTATAAAGCCTTAGTAAGGCCACACTTGGAATCCTGCATCCAGTTTTGGTCCCCATGAAAAAAAACCATTGTGGAGACTCTAGAAAGAGTGCAGAGAAGAGCAATCAAGATGATTAGGGGACTGGAGACTTAAACATACGATGAACAGTTGCAGGAACTGGGCCTGGCTAGTCTGGTGAAGAGAAGGACCAGGGGAGACAGGAGAGCATCTTCCAGTATTTGAGGGGCTATCACAGAGAAGAGGGGGTCAGGCTATTTTCCAAAGCACCCGAAGGCGTCTTTGGGTCATCTTCTCATCTTTCCTACTTCTCCTATTGTTAACTTATGTCTTATCACTTGTTGTTTGTATCTTTTGATTAATGATTGAAACTCCGATTTATGAACTATGATCTATCACTTTGTTGTTTGTGGGTACACTGCAAGGTTATGCACTGGAGACAAATTCCTTGTGTGTCCAGTCACACTTGGCCAGTAAAGAATTCAGTTCTACTCAATTCTAATTTTCATTCTATTCTATTCTATTCTATTCTATTCTATTCTATTCTATTCTATTCTAATTTATTATTCTGTTCTGTTCTGTCCCATCTCATCCCATTCTGCAGACCAAGGTGCAGTCTTACCTGATATCCTAATATTCCAAACTTTGCAAGCGTCTACACTTTGCTTGTGGATTTCCACACTCATAAAAAAGAGCTTCTCCTCTCCTCCGTTCAGCTTCACTCCGCTCTGCTCCTCTCTCCTCTCCTCTCCTCCGCTCCACTCTTGTCTCCTCCGCTCCATTCCACTCCAATGTTCTCTCCTCTCCTTCACTCCACTCCACTCCGATGTTCTCTCCTCTCCTCCGCTCCACTCCAATGTCCTTTCCTCCACTCCACTCTCCTCCACTCCAAACTGTACACTCCACTCCACTCCACACAACACTCCTCTCCTCTCCTCCACTCCTTAACTCTCCATAGGAGAGTTCTCAGTCTTGTCTTTATATACCTGCCCCAGGGGCCATGACATCATGGCATTGTTTATATTCTCATGGGGACAGCTGATGTCTTACTTCCCAAGATAATGGGGATGGGATATGGAGGTTCCCCTTGATACCCCCCTTGATAACATTCATGATATCATTGGAAGCAAGGCCAGGGGTCTTTTATGGAATGGTCCAATGGGATGGTGTTGTCAGCCCTGTAGCCATTTTCCCTGGCACCTTCAGGGTGCCACAGCAGAGCTGAGTTGAGCTGTGGGAATGCGAGGAGGGAGGCACAGATAGCTGGGGACTTGTAGGCAAACTTGTTTCCTCTGGGAACCAAGGACTTTCCCACCAGGTGCTAAGGAGGTGGGACCTGAGACCAAGATGGACTGTGACCTGATTGGACCATGTGATGGATTGCATGGGCCGTAGAAATAAAACCTTATTTTTAACTGGGGGGGACCCAAGGGGAGTTTAGAGTTGGGTCTCCTCCAGGTGTACCAATGTGACATGCCTAATAAATCTGTGCTTTGAGGAACACGCCTGCCTTGGAGTTCTGATTCTGTTGGGTGTGTGACTTGGAACCCTGACAGGTGTCTCTCCACCTGCTAGATCTCAAAAGAACCTAACCAAGATTAAGGCTGATCAAGATTATCCCTTGGCCAAATCTCCTACTGAGCTTGTCTTGTTTTTAATTTGTTTTATCATCATATCATATCATTACTTATATTAAACTTAAAACACTTAGTCTCTTTGAATAACTTAAACAATACAATCAGAAGAACAGAGGTAGATGCAAGCATTTTGTATTGACTCATCAGTACCTACATTACAACACCACAATTAAAATCAGCCTCAAATATAAGATCTAGCAAGAGCATTAATGAATGAAGCCTTAACGTATGCAGGAAAGCAACTGATGGCAAGCCTTACGCCCAGGCATAGATTGACATAAAGCCATCTCTGCAACCACAAGGCGGGCTTCAAAGGGTTAATGCCAACTGCCTCAGCAAACCACAGGAAATGAGAGTTCTGATGGCATAGTAGAACTTTACACACAGAGTTTGGATCCACCTGGTGACATAAGTGTCTTGCCGAAGAAGGCATTTTATGGCCATAATTTTTTGGCAACTCAATGCTTAAACACCTTAATTGAAGCAAAATTCAGTACAGCTGAGCTTCACATATTCCCGGTACATCAAACCCAGAGGCTACCACTGCCCCTCATTAATTGGTCTTATTCGAGGCAACAATGAATCTGCATTCAGACAGGAAGTTGAACAACTTGCCTCGTGGCGACCGGAACAGTCTGGAATTGAACACACTCAAAACCATAGAAATGGTGGTAGACTTTAGGAGAAACCCTACCATACTACCGCCTCTTACAATACTAGACAACACAGTATCAACAGTAGAGACCTTCAAGTTTCTAGGTTCTATCATATCTCAAGATCTAAAATGGACACTTAACGTCAAAAACGTCATCAAAAAAGCACAACAAAGAATGTTCTTTCTGCACCAACTCAGAAAGCTCAAACTGCCCAAGTGCTGATCCAGTTCTACAAAAGAATTATTGAGTTTGTCATCTGCATCTCTATAACTGTCTGGCTTGGTTCTGCAACCCAACAAGACAGACACAGACTTCAGAGGATAATTAGGACTGCAGAAAAAACAATGGCCACCAACCTGACTTTCATTGAGGACCTGTATTCTGCAGGAGTCAAAAAGAGGGCTGTGAAAGTATCTACAGATCCCTCACATCCCGGACATAAACTGTTTCAACTCCTACCCTCAAAACGACGCTATAGAGCCCTGCACACCAGAACAACTAGACACGAGGACAGTTTTTTCCTGAATGCCATCACTCTGCTAAACAAATAATTCCCTCAGCACTGTCAAACAATTTACAAAGTCTACATTACTATCACTATTAATTCTCCCATCTTTCCTTTCACCCATCCGCTCCCACTTGTGACTGTAGGACTGTAACTTTGTTGCTTGTATCCTTAAGATATTGATGGTGTAAGCGTTCCAGCAAACCTCCATTCCAGTCAGGAACTCTGAGACAAGCATAATCCCAAAAGTACCTTTATTGGAATAGCACCTGGCACATCTATGGAATCTCGAAACTAAAAGTTTCCCGGACTTCCCACAATGTCCCAAACTACAATCCATCCCCTTTTCTCCCATCATCACATGGACCAATCACGACCTGTCTCAGAGTAAGATCCTTTTCCATCCTGTGCCACACTTAAGAACTTTGAACTAAGAAAAGAATTTTATTTTGTCTACTTAGAACTACTCAATTGAAATCACCCCCTCCCACTTTCTCAGGCTAGGTGGCAGCGTGGAATATGGCTTCCCCGCTTGAGAAGTTCACCTCCTAAAGAGATAATAAACAAAACACAACCAGGGGTTAATGCAATGCCCTTAATCCCCTCTCCCCACCCAAGGGGACCCTTTGGTTTATCAGGGAATTCACTGTGGAATTGGTTAACCAATCTATCTGCATATACACCCCCAACTTTTTACTCAAGTAGCATCTGACAAAGGGTAACCGTTCCATAATATTAAATTTTGTAATTTCTCTTGGTGCAATCTAGAATCGAGGATTTTCTTGATTTCATAATGTGTCTCACCTTGTACGATCAAAGGTTTGGTGGGAGCTGTTGGTATTGGCCTTAGATTTGACCCTACAGCTGCTTTCAATAAACTACTATGGAACACTGGGTGTATTTTCCCCAAGAGCCGGGGAAAACTTAATTGGACTGTGACTGGATTGATTATTTTTTTTTAAACAAATTTTATTCAATTTTTAACAATTTTTTAAAACAGCTCTTTTCAGTAGACAGCATGTTCCCGGTCGTCACTTTTACATGCAAATATGACAGTAGATCTATATCCATTTTAAGCATTTAACTTCACTTCTATTCCATTTTAACAGACAAAGGGTCAAAGAAGTTAATCCTAATCTCAAATCTTAATCTCAATCTATATAACCCCCAGTTCATTTCAAGTTAATTGCAAACATATATATATATTTTAAAAACATCATTTATAAATCTTACAAATAACAATATATTTGCCCATCATATTAAAGATAAAGTTCATCCATATCTATCCTTTAATTATCTTCACATTATTAATACTCTTTTATCATTTACAGAATTCTTTTGTCCGTCAGATTTGCCCTTTCATCACATATTCTCTCCATAATTCTAAATCCGTACAGCTGCTTTCAATAAACTACTATGGAACACTGGGTGTATTTTCCCCAAGAGCCGGGGAAAACTTAATTGGACTGTGACTGGATTGATTATTTTTGATATAGGGAACAGGACCTAAGAATTTAGGGCCCAACTTCCTACTGGGAAGTTTCAATGTGAGTTATTTAGTTGACAAAAACACTTTGTCCCCTACTTTAATGGTGGTTGGAGGGATCTGTGTTCGTCTGCCTGCTTTTTATATTCCTCAGCAGCTTCAGTCAAAGCTTTTTTTGTATCCTCCCAACCTTTTTTTAATGAGTCCATCCATTCCGTTAAAGACATGGATGTTGGGGGTTCCCTAGGTAATTCCAGCATAGGGGCAAATTCAGTGGTGGGATTCAAATTTCCTAACAACCGGTGCTGTGGGCGTGGCCTAATTTGTGGGTGTGGCTTACTGGTCATGTGACTGGCTGGGCGTGGCTTACTGGTCACATGACTGGCCGAGCATGGCTTGGTGGTCACATGACTGGGTGGGTCAAAAGATAGAAATTCACTTTAACAATGCTCTTGGTGCGGGGTTGGACTAGATGACCTCTGAGATCCCTTCCAGCCTTGGATTTCTGTGCTGTTTCAAAGCAACCTCTGAAGCTGTATCTAGTACTAGAGTTTGTGGTCCTTCCTTCCTCTCCTTTTTCTTTCCCTCCCTCCCTCCCTCTATCCATCCATCCATCCACCCATCCTTCCATATCTCATTCACATTCCTTTCCTTCCCTTTCTTTCCTCCCTTTCTTTCTTCCCATCCCTCCTCTTTCTTTCTTCCTTTTAGAGAGAGAGAGAGAGAGAAAGAGAGAGAGAGAGAGAGAGAGAGAGAAAGAAAGAAAGAAAGAAAGAAAGAAAGAAAGAAAGAAAGAAAGAAAGAAAGAAAGAAAGGAAAGAAAGGAAAGGAAAGAATAGAAAGCATCTCTATGGTATTCATGGTATATTTTCAGCTGGAACCTCTTTACTTAAACTGTCTCAAACTTGGCACTTAAGACTTGTGGACTTCAACCAGAATTCTCCAGTCAGCTATGCTGGCTGGAGAATTCTGGGAGTTGAAGTCCACAAGTCTTAAAGTTGCCAAGTTTGAAGACCTCTGACTTAAATCTTAGTACAACACCCAGATATTTAAAGCCATTAAACATCTTGGATTAATCTTGAAACTTTTTGCATACTTGTATTTATACAGAAATAATTTTATTTTAACACATATGGCTTCAATTCCAAAGCTACTTTTTATGAAAACCAAGTCAAGAAAAGGAGATTGGAAACAAAGCAAAGCTTAACCTTCTCATTCTTTCTAACCCTTTCTAAATGGCAAGTAGAAGTGAGCCTTTCTTGCCATTTTATTACCAAGAATATACCACCATCTTCAAATTAAAGAGTTGCCTTCCAATAACAAAAAACACAAGTTTGCAAACTGCCTGAATAGAACACAGCACATAATTTTGTATGTTAAACAAACCATAAAGTGTAAGAGGGAAAATATTTGTGAGAAATTTTTGCTTGTCAAACTTAAAGGGCCATTGGACACTCCATAAAGGTTGTGACAGCAACAGAAGTAATGAAGCAGCAGCTAGGCAAACTGCTGAATAGTCTGAATTATGCTTTGGAAATTGTGTAAGGTGTGCTCTGAAATTGAGCAAATGAATGAGACCTAAAGGTAATCTGTTCTCTACAAAATCCACTCTGAACTTACCACACTAAGCCTGGCATTAAAAAGCAGCAACTTACTAGTTTTGAAGAGGAGGATATGGAAGAAAGAAAGAAGATTGGCTCCAACAGTTTTAGGAGACTGCATGGAGTTTTGCAGAACATTGGGGTCATTAGCCTAGAAGTTCCTTTTGGAACAAATCCAGGCATAGGGGATGGCTGGCCAGCCCACAGGTTTTCAGCTAGCAAGGAGGCATCTTGGGAGCAAAACGGGTTGGGAGGTGGGGCCTGACTAGCAAGCCTCCCTGGAGCCTCTTGGGAGCAAAACGGGTGGGGTGGCATTTTGGGCCTAGCAAGCCTCCCTGGAGCCTCTTGGGAGCAAAACCGGGATAGGGGGATGGCGCCGGACCCCCCCCACACACCCCGTTTTCAGCCTAGCAAGGCGCCCTGGAGCATGTTGGGAGCAAAAACAGGGTTGGGAGGTGGCATTTTTGGCCTGGCTAGCAAGCCTCCCTGGAGCCTCTTGGGAGCAAAAATGGGGTTGGGGGGCAGTGCTGGACCCCCTGCAACTCCCTGTTTTTGCTCCCAGGAGGCTACCCTATACTTACCTGGTAGCCAGATGAGCCTCGTGGGGACTTCTGGGAGGAGCTGGGCAGGGTTTCTAATGGGAGCCCCCCCTCCCATTAGAAACAGCTGCTGGGCAAACAGAGAAAAGCAGGATTCAGCCTATACAAGCCTCTCCACGTGTTTCTCAGCAGAAGGCAAGGGGTAAGGGAAAGGCGATCACCGGCTGTGGCAGCAAAAGGCAAGGCGACCGAGGCTTCAGAGCTTCACTCACCCAGGAAGATCAGTAATGGTAGGGCCATAGCGGAAGGCAGGCAGCAATGGCTGGCCTGGCGGGCAAAAGCAGGCTGCAGGCATCTCGCACATGTGCACAATGTTGCACATGTACAATAGGGACTGACTGGGCAGGGAGCGGAGAAGCGGGCTGAGAGGGGCGGGGCCAGCCAGGGGGCCATTTTACCGATTCTCCGAACTACCGGGAGCCCTAATATCTGGTTCTATAGAACAGGACAGAACCGGTAGAATCCCACCCCTGCTTGTATCCTTAAGATATTGATGGTGTAAGCGTTCCAGCAAACCTCCATTCCAGTCAGGAACTCCGAGACAAGCATAATCTCAAAAGTACCTTTATTGGAATAGCACCTGGCACATCTGTGGAATCTCGAAACTAAAAGTTTCCCGGACTTCCCACAATGTCCCAAACTACAATCCATCCCCTTTTCTCCCATCATCACATGGACCAATCACGACCTGTCTCAGAATAAGATCCTTTTCCATCCTGCGCCACACTTAAGAACTTTGAACTAAGAAAAGAATTTTATTTTGTCTACTTAGAACTACTCAGTTGAAATCACCCCCTCCCGCTTTCTCAGGCTATGTGGCAGCGTGGAATATGGCTTCCCCGCTTGAGAAGTTCACCTCCTAAAGAGATAATAAACAAAACACAACCAGGGGTTAATGCAATGCCCTTAATCCCCTCTCCCCACCCAAGGGGACCCTTTGGTTTATCAGGGAATTCATTGTGGAATTGGTTAACCAATCTATCTGCATATACACCCCAACTTTTTACTCAAGTAGCATCTGACAAAGGGTAACCGTTCCATAATATTAAATTTTGTAATTTCTCTTGGTGCAATCTAGAATCGAGGATTTTCTTGATTTCATAATGTGTCTCACCTTGTACGATCAAAGGTTTGGTGGGAGCTGTTGGTATCGGCCTTAGATTTGACCCTACAGCTGCTTTCAATAAACTACTATGGAACACTGGGTGTATTTTCCCCAAGAGCCGGGGAAAACTTAATTGGACTGTGACTGGATTGATTATTTTTGATATAGGGAACAGGACCTAAGAATTTAGGGCCCAACTTCCTACTGGGAAGTTTCAATTTGAGTTATTTAGTTGACAAAAACACTTTGTCCCCTACTTTAATGGTGGTTGGAGGGATCTATGTTTGTCTGCCTGCTTTTTATATTCCTCAGCAGCTTCAGTCAAAGCTTTTTTCGTATCCTCCCAACCTTTTTTTAATGAGTCCATCCATTCCGTTAAAGACATGGATGTTGGGGGTTTCCTAGGTAATTCCAGCACAGGGACAAATTCCATGCTGGTGTCGATTTGGAATGGAGTCAAGCCTGTGCTGCTGTATACTGCATTATTGTAAGCAACTTCTGCAAATGGCAACAGCTCCACCCAGTTCTCCTGTTGATAATTTACATAGCATCTAAAGTATTGTTCCACCATGGCGTTCGCTCTCTTTGTTGCCCTGTTGCATGCTGGATGGAATGCTGAGGAAAGCCCTTGGGATGACCCAATGGACTTTAAAAACTCCCTCCAGAACTTAGTGGCAAACTGTGCACTCAGGCTCAAGATCCAGATGGATCTTGACAGACTAGAACACTGGGCGGTATCTAACAAAATGAAATTCAATGTAGAGAAAAGTAAACTTTTACACTTAGGCAAGAAAAACCAAAAGTACACATGTAATAGACTGGGTGAAACCAGGCTCAATAGCAGTCACTGGGAGAGGGATCTTGGAGGCTTAGTGGACAACCAGCTAAATATGAGCCAGTAGTGTGCAGCAGCAGCCAAAAACGCCAATGCAATCCTAAGTTGCATTAACAGGGATACAATCAAGATCAAGTCATACCACTCTATAAAGCCTTAGTAAGACCACACCTAGAGTACTGCATCCAGCTTTGTTTACCACATTATAAAAAATATGTTGAGACTCCAGAAAGAGTGCAAAGAAGAGCAACCAGGATGATTAGGGGACTGGAGACTAAAACATATGAAGAACGGTTACAAGAACTGGACCTGGCTAGTCTAGGGAAGAGAAGGACTAGGGGAGACAGGAGAGCAGTCTTCCAATATTTGACGGGATGCCACAGAGAGGAGGAGGGGTCAAACTATTTTCCAAGGCCCCTGAAGGCCAGACAAGAAGAAACAGATGGAAACTGATCAAGGAGAGATTCAACCTGGAAATAAGGAGAAACTTTCTGACAATGAGAGCAACCAACTAAAGGAACAGAAGTTGCCCTCGGAAGTTGGGGAGCACCTTGGTCTGAGATTACGAGGTACTCCATGGAGCCTATAGATATGCTTCATGAACAGTTTTGCAAGTTTTTTAGCTGAAGGTAGTTCGTTACAGGCTGTAAAGTGGGCTTGCTTAGAGAATAAGTCGATAACAGTCCAAATCACTGCATTCCCCCCACCCTCAGGTAACTCTATGATAAAGTCCATCGCGATTTCTTCCCACAGCTTCATTGGTTCAGCTACTTGTTGAAGGAGACCAGGGCTTTTTCCAGTTCTGTGTTTCATCATGGCACAAATTGAGCAGCTTTTCACATAGTCTTCAACATCAGTTTCATTTTTGGCTGCCAGAACTATCTCCTGGCTAAATGCAGGGTTTTTAAGAACCTATAGTGTCCGTCCAACCGCAAGTCATGGCTATGCTTCAGTACCCTTAGTCTTAGAGTATTGGGTACATAAATTTTTGTCCCTTTCCAAGCCAATCCCTCGTTCATTGTCAAATTGGTTTGCTGCTCAGCAAACCAGGGATCTGTCAAAAGTTGCTTTAAAAGCGATCTGGTCTGGTCTAAGGAAGTTTTGAGATAATGTCAGCATTCCAGCAAACCTCCATTCCAGTCAGTAAGTCCAAGACAAGCATAATCTCAAAAGTACCTTTATTAGAATAGCACCTGGCACATCTATGGAATCTCAAAACTAAAAGTTTCCCGGATTTTCCACAATGTCTCAAACTAAAATCCATCCCCTTTTTGCCATCATCACATCACATGGACCAATCACAATCTGTCCCTGAGTAAGATCCTTTTTCCATCCTGCACCACACTTAATAACCTTGAACTAACAAAATAATTTTATTTTGTCTACTTATCATTAAGTGTTGTACCTTATGATTCTTGACTCTTGACGAATGTATATTTTCTTTTATGTATACTGAGAGTATTTGCACCAAGACAAATTCCTTGTGTGACCAATCACACTTGGCCAATAAAGAAATTCTATTCTATTAGAATTACTCAATTGAAATCACCCCCTCCCATTTTCTCAGGCTATGTGGCAGCATGGAATATGACTTCCAAAGCTGACAGACTGTTTCCTAGTATGATTTGATTGCTTATTTGTACCCCATGACTATATTAAATGTTATACCTTATGATTCTTGATAAATGTATCTTTTCTTTTCATGTACACTGAGAGCATATGCACCAAGACAAATTTCTTGTGTGTCTAATCACCCTTGGCCAGTGAAGAATTCATTCATTCATTCAGGAAGCACAACCTATCAGCACCAAAACTCATTGTGTTTACCGATTTATTTGTAATTGTGGAGACAATTACATCAGCAGAATTGATAGGTGTTTGGCTCGCAGAATAAAGGAGCATCTTCTGAAATGGGTCCAAACAGCCTTGAGTAATAGAATAGAATAGAATTATTTATTGGCCAAGTGTGATTGGACACACAAGGAATTTGTCTTTGGTGCATATGCTCTCAGTGTGCATAAAGAAAAAATAAAATGCATTTGTCAAGAATCGTAAGATACAACACGTAGTGACAGTCATAGGTTACTAATAAGCAATCAAACCATACTAGGAAACAAATAAAACAATATAAATTGTGAAGATACAAGCAACATGGTTATAGTCATAAGTGGGAAAAGATAGGTACTAGGAAGGATGAGAAGAATAATAGTAATGCAGACTTAGTAATTTGAAAGTGTTGTGGGAATTAGTTGTTTAGCAGAGTGATGACATTGGGAAAAAACCTGTCCTTGTGTCTAATTGTTCTGGTGTGCAGGGCTCTATAGCGTCGTTTTGAGGGTAGAAGTTGAAACAGTTTATATCCTGGATGTGAGGGGTCTGTAGATATTTTCACAGCCCTCTTTTTGACTTGTGCAGTAGACAGGTCCTCAATGGAAGGCAGGTTGGCAGCAATTGTTTTTTCTGCAGTCCTAATTATCCTCTGAAGTCTGGGTCTTGTTTGGTTGCTGTACCAAATGAGATAGTTATAGAGGTGCAGATGACAGACTCAATAATTCCTCTGTAGAACTGAATCAGCAGCTTTTGGGGCAGTTTGAGCTTTGTGACTTGGCACAGAAAGAACATTATATAAACATTATACACAGAAAATTCTTTATTGTGCTTTTTTGATGACATTTTTGATTAGGTGTCCATTTTAAGTCTTGAGATATGATAGAACCTAGAAACTTGAGGGTTTCTACTATTGATACTGTGTTGTCTAGTATAGTAAGAGGTGGTAGTATAGGAGGGTTGCTCCTAAAATCTACCATCATTTCTACAGTTTTGAGTGTATTTAGTTCAAGATTGTTCTGATTGCGCCACAAGGCTAATTGTTCAACCTCCTGTATGCAGATTCATCGTTGTCTCGAATGAGACAAATCACTGTTGTATCATCTGCAAACTTCAGTACTTTTAACAGAGGGATCATTTATTTATTTATTTATTTATTTATTCGACTTGTATGCCACCCTACTCCCTAAGGACTCAGGGCAGCGAACATTAAAACAGGACAAATTTACAATAAAAAGACAATTAAATAAATAAACAAGCCGAATGCAATTAAAAAGTTAAAAAGATTAAAACCCTCAACCCCCCCCCGGGTCATTCCAGGCCGGCCTGTTGAAACAACCAAGTCTTCAGGTCTCGGTGGAAGGAGCGGAGGTCAGGGGCCAAACGGAGATCCACGGGGAGCTGATTCCAAAAGGGCAGGTGCTCCCACGGAGAAGGCCCTAGCCCTGGGAACCGCCAGCCGACAATGCCTGACCGACAGTATCCCAAGGAGGCCTCTCCTATGAGAGCGAACAGGGCGACCGGAAAGTGATGCTGGCAGGAGGCGTTCCCGCAAGTACCCTGGACCCAAACCATTTAGGGCTTTATAAGTTGTTACTAACACCTTGAAAGCAACCCGAGAGGCAACCGGCAACCAATGCAAGCCGCAGGAGGGTGTAACATGGGAGTATCGGGATACCCCCATCACAGCCCGCGCAGCCGCATTCTGCACCATCTGTAACCTCCGGGTCATCCGCAAGGGGAGCCCCATGTAAAGAGCGTTGTAGTAGTCGATTCTAGAGGTGATGAGCACATGAGTAACCGTTCGAAGGGCATCTCGGTCCAAATAAGGGCGGAGCTGGCGAACCAGCCAAACCTGGGCAAAAGCCCCCCTGGCCACAGCTCCCACATGCTCCTCCAAACCAAGCTGTGAATCCAGGAGGACACCCAGGTTCCTCGCCCTATCCACGGGGCAACACCTCCCCCATGACCAAAGATGGTACATCCAATAAAGACCGAGATGCCGGTAAGAACAGCCACTCAGTCTTGGTGGGGTTGAGCCGAAGCATATTACTCCCCATCCAGACCCGTACGCCTCCAGGCACGGGACATCACGGAGAGAGCATCACTGATCGGGTCTGGGGTGGAGATATAAAGCTGGGTATCATCAGCATACTGATGATACCTCACCCCAAAACCTCGGATGATCTCGCCCAGCGGTTTCATGTAGATATTAAACAGGAGAGGCGAGAAAACGGACCCCTGGGGCACCCCACAAGTGAGGGGCCTCGGGGCCGACCTCTGCCCCCCTGCCAACACTGACTGTGAATGGCCCAAGAGGAAGGAGGAGAACCACCGCAAAATGGTGCCCCCCACCCCCAGTCCTCTGAGCTGCTGCAGAAGGATACCATAGTCAATGGTATCGAAAGCCACTGAGAGATCTAACAGGACAAGGACAGAGGAAGAACCCCTGTCCCACGCCCTCCAGAGATCATCCATCAGTGCGACCAATGCTGTCTCCGTGCTGTGTCCGGCCCTGAAGCCCGATTGATACGGGTCTAAATAATCAGCTTCCTCCAGGAACAAGGGAAGCTGCTGAACCACCACGCTCTCAACAACCTTTGCTAAAAGCAAGGTTGGAGACTGGACGATAGTTGTTCAAACGGCCGGGTCCAAGGCAGGCTTCTTGAGGAGGGGCCTCACCACCGCCTCTTTCAAGGCGGTGGAAAAGACTCCCTCACTCAAGGAGGCGTTGACAATTGCCTGGAGCCAGCTGCGTGTAACCTCCCTGGAGGCATACACCAACCAGGAAGGACACGGGTCCAATAAACACGTGGTGGAAGACAGCCTCCGCATGATCCTGTCCACCTCATCAAGGGAGACCAGGTCAAACTCAACCCAGATAGAATCCACCAGACCCGTCGCCACCCCATCATCAGACCACTGCCAATCAGAGTCCAAGCGCACAATTGAGACCTTATCCGCCAGATGTAAACTAAATTCCTCTGCTCTGCCCTGCAAGGTCATCCCCTCCCTCAATTGGAGGAGGGAGCGGGTCACCCGAAACAGGGCCGCAGGGTGATCATCGGCGGATGCTATCAGAGCAGAGAAGTAAACACGCTTCGCCGCCCTGATCACTTCCAGATAGGTCCTGATATAGGCTCGCAACTGAACACGGTCGGATTCAGAGCGGCTAGTCCTCCACCTGCTCTCCAGGTGTCTTCTCCGCCATTTCATGCCCTGGAGCTCCTCGGAAAACCAGGGAGCCCATCGGGGTCTATGGCAGGGAAGAGGCCGCAAGGGGACAACCCGGTTGAGCGCCTCCAAAGCCACCTGTTGCCAGGCGGCCGTCAGCGTCTCAGCCGAGCTGTGGTCGAGGGAGGTGGGCAAGAACCCCAGCGCCGTCTGAAACCTCTCCAGGTCCATCAAGCGTCTGGGGTGGAACCATCATGTTGGTTCCTCATCCCAGCAGCGAGGGACAGCCAATTGAAAGACCAGCCGCAGAAGATAGTGATCTGTCCACGATAAAGGGAGGGCAGTTGGAGAACCCTCCCCCAGATCACTACACCACTGCCCCGAGACAAAAACCAGGTCAAGCGTGTTCCCCCCCCCTCGTGAGTGGGCCCGTGAATCACCTGGGTCAGGTTCATGGCTGCCATGGATGCCATGAACTCCTGAGCCAAACCCGACTCCCCCCCCAAGAGACAGCAAGTTAAAGTGCCCCAGAACTATAAGCCTGGGGAACTCCACCGCCACCTCCGAGAGGACATCAAGAAGCTCAGGCAGGGCCGCCGCTACGCAGCTGGGGGACAGGTACGTTAGCAGCAAACCCAACCGACCACCAGGGCCCAATCTCACAAGGAGGGCCTCACACCCGCCTATCTGCGGGACAGTGACCTCCCTTGGAAACAAGGTCTCTCTAACAACTATGGCTACCCCTCCGCCCCTTCCCTGGGCCCGTGACTGGAACAGCACACGGAAACCTGGAGATGCAGGTTTCCGTGTGCTGGGAGATGCAGTCATTGGTATCTAGAGAGAAGAGAAGTAGAGAGAGCACACAGCCCTGGGGGGCTCCTGTACTAATTGTACAGGTGTCTGATGTGATTTTGCTGAGCTTCAGCTGCTCCTTCCTGTCCGTTAGGAAGCTTATGATCCACTTACAAGTGTGGTCAGGCACAGAATCAGTTTAGTAAGAAGAATATCTGGTATGATGGTTCTGAATGCCGAGCTGAAGTCTACAAAGAGGACCCTTGCATAGGTCTTTGGAGATTCAAGATGTTGCAGGATGTAATGCAGAGTCATATTAACAGCATCATCTGTCGATCTATTTGCTCGGTAGGCAAATTGAAAGGAGTCTAACAGTGGATCTGTGATGGTTTTCAGGTGGGCCAGGACTAGCCTTTCAAAGGTCTTTATAACTACAGATGTTAGAGCAACTGGTCTGAAGTCATTCAGTTCCTTGATGAAGGGTTTCTTCAGCACTGGGATGATAATAGGGCATTTGAAGCAAGAAGTAACATAGCACATCTCTAGTGATTTATTATTTTTTTTATTTATTTATTTATTTATTTATTTATTTATTTATTTATTCGACTTGTATGCCGCCCCCTCTCCAAAAGGACTCGGGGTGGCTCACAGATAAAAACGACACAATAAATTAAGTTAACTAAAATAGAATTAAATAGAATTTATTAAAGATTCAGGTGAAGATAGAGGCCAATTGGTCAAAGGTGTTATCTTGTCTGGCCCTGGTGCTTTTCCTGGCTTTTGTCTGTGAAATAGATCTTGCACTTCTTTTTTTGTGATTACCAGAATTAATTGCTCATTTCTCTCCCTGCTTCATCCAGAAAATGAAGGCCAGAAAATGTTCTGGGAAATGGCCTGGAAAACAGCCCCAAATAAGGCCTGAAAATTGCCCAGAAGAAGGCCCGAAAATGGCCTGAAAACAACCCTAAAAAGGCCTGAAAATGGCCCAGAAGAAGGCCCGAAAATGGCCTGAAAACAGCCCCCCAAAAGGCCGAAAATTGCCCTGAAGAAGGCCCGAAAATGGCCTGAAAACAGCCCCCAAAAAGGCCTGAAAATGGCCAAGAAGGCCCAAAAATGGCATGGAAAATGGCCTGGAAAACAACGTGGAAAAGGACCAGAAAAAGGTTCAAAATGGCCTGAAAACAGCCACCCAAAAAGCCTGGAAAAATGGCCTGTTTTTTGGCTGCTTTTCGGGCTGTTTCCCGGCACTCTGGCACCCACGAAGACCAGCTGGCCGGTGTGCCAGAAACCAGGAGAGCCGCTGGCAAGGGGGCGCGTGCCCACTGAGAGGGCTCTGTGTGGCACATCTGGCACACGTGGCGTAGGTTCCCTCCATCAGGGGTTCAGAGTCTCCTGCTTGAACAGCAGGTTGGACTGGAAGATCTCCTGGTTCCTTTTCAACCCTGGGATTCCATGTTCTGTGGGCTTCTCTGTCATGACCTCTGCTAGACTCAGAGAACTGCAGGGACTCCGTTTAATGGCTCCTTTCTCTCCCTGCTTCATCCAGACTAAGGTTTTGCGGCCCATATTAGGACCTGTCGTGAACTGCGCCATACAACACCATAGCAGTCTAGCCAAGGAAGCGCTGAGGACACTAAAGATCCTGTTCGGGCAGCTGGATGTCAGGATATACGGGTACAAGGCCGCTGTTTTCATCCCCCACCTCCTGCAGTATTTTTTTGATGTAAGTCAGCTAAAACACAGCAAACCGATTCTCTCTCTTTCACTCTTGGTGTTGATAGCACAACTCTAGTGATTTATTAAAGATGTGGCTGAAGATGGGGGCACAAGATTTTAAGCAAGCAGGAGTTATCTTGTCTGGGCCTGGTGCTTTTCCTGGCTGTTGTCTGTGAAATAGACCTTGCACTTCATTCTCTGTAATCCCCAGAGGTGGTGGGCCCAATGGGATGGGGTAGGTTGGAGGAGGCTTGGCTGTTGTTGGTATGTCTGAGATGGGGATTGTGAAGATGGGTGGCAGTCGTTTTTCTCACACCTATAGTAAAACACGTTCAGGTCATCTGCCAGTTGTGGATTTCCTTCAGCATGGGAAGGAGGTTTGGCTGTAACCGGTGATACTTTTCCATATGTTTGCTGGTTCATTTGTTGAGAACTGATTCCTTAGCTTTTCAGAGCAGCTTGTTTTTGCTGCTCTGATCTCCCTTGTTAATACGTTTCTGGCCTGATTGTACAGCATTCTATTGCCTTTCCTGTAGGCTTCCTCTTTGGTACGACGTAGCTGCTTAAGTTGATCTGTGAACCAAGGTTTATTGTCACTGTATATTCTCAGGTTTCTGGTTGGCACACCTAGGTCTTCACAAAAACTGACATATGATGTTACAGTATCTGTGAGTTCATCCAAGTCTGCAGAGCAGAGGTGATATTCAGCAGGTTCTGACCAGTTCTGGAGAACCGGTAGCGGAAATTTTGAGTAGTTTGGAGAACTGGCAAATACCACCTCTGACTGGAGATTTTACAGTATTCTTCCCCTGCCACACCCACAGAACCGGTAGTAAAAAATTTTGAATCCCAGCACTGCTGCAGAGGTATCTTTGAAAACATTCCAATCAGTGTAGTCAAGGCAAGCTTTAGCTTTGCCTCCTCAGTCCAAGTCTTCACTGATTTAATTGTTGGTTTCATACTTTTAAGTCTTCATCTGTAAGCAGGTACAGCCCCCCAAAATTAAGGTGTTTAAGCGTTGAGTTGCCAGCAAATCATGGCCATAAAATGCCTTCTTCGGCAAGACAATTACTATCTACGGGTGACCAGGTGGATCAAAATTCTGCATTTAAAGTTCTATGCCATCGGAACTCTCATTTGCTGCAGTTTGCTAAGGCAGTTGCCATTAACCCCTTGTGGTTGCAGAAATGGCTTTATGTCAATCAATGCCTCTCATGGGCATAAGGCTTACCATTGGTTGCTTTCCTGCATACGTTATAGGTTTAATTAATTTAATTAATGTAGGTACTGATGAGTCGATATCAAATGCTTGCATCTGCCTCTGTTTTGTCTTTTGACTGTATTAAATTATTCAAAGGGACTATTTTAAATTTAATATAATTAATAATATAATTAATGATATGATGTGATATCATGATAAAACAAATTAAAAACAAGACAAGCTCAATAGGAGACCTCTGGCTTTGATCCCCATGATATCACAAATGTTATCAAGGGGTGTATCAAGGGGACCCTCCATATCCTGTCCCCAATTCTGCAGAATGGGATGGGATGGGATAGAATAGAATAGAATAATAAATAAGTATAGAGTAGAATAGAATAGAATAGAATAGAATAGAATAGAATAGAATAGAATAGAATAGCCATGTCCAGTTCCTGCAACTGTTCTTCATATGTTTTAGTCTCCAGTCCAATAATCATCCTGGTTGCTCTTCTCTGCATTCTTTCTAGAGTCTCAACAAAACTTGATGCAGATTTCCAAGTGTGGCCTTACTAAGGTTTATAGAGTGGTAGTAGTATCTCACATGATCTTGATTGTATCCCTCTGTTAATGCAGCCTAGGATTGCATTGCACACTCCTGGCTCATATTTAAATGACTGTATCCAAGATCCCTCTTCCAGTTACTGCTATTAATCCAGGTTTCACTCAAATCTATATGTATACTTTTTGGGGTTTCTTGCCTAAGTGTGGGACTTTACTTTTCTCTACATTGAATTTCAGTTTGTTAGTTAGGGCCCAGTTAAAATCTGTCAAGATCCATCTGGATCTTGAGCCTATACTAGCCAGAATAGCCAACATCTAGGGTGTTGGCTATTTGTGTCACCTTAGTATCATCTGCAAATTTGATAAGTTCCCCTTCTATTCCCTCATCTAAGTCATTTATGAAGAGTACTGGGCCTAAGGTGGAACCTTGTGGTACCTCACTGCTTATTTCCCCTTCATCTAGACATAGTCCTATTAAGGACTACTCGTTGAATACGGTTTGTCAGCCAGTTACAAATCCATCTAGTGGTGATGCTATTTATACCATGTCCACAGCATTTTGGTCTACATTTGGTCACTAGGTTGGAGAATGAAATAAGATTGGTTTGGTCTGATCTGTTTTTAACACACCCATGCTGGCTTCTAGCTATAACTTTATTGGTTTCTAGATGTTGGTAGATCTGGTTTTTTATTATCTTTTCCAATATCTTCTCAGGTATTGATGTTAGGCTGATTAGTCTGTAGTTTCCTGGGTCTGATTTTTTTTGTTTTTCTTTTTTGGAGATGGGAACCACATCATCTCTTTTCCAATCCTCTGGTAGTTTCCTGATGCTCCAAGATTTTTGAAAGATATGGTACAGTGGTTCTAAGATAACATCTGCCAGCTCCTTCAAAACTCTGGGACATAATCCGTCAGGTCCTGGTGATTTATATTTCTCAACATCAGACAGGTGTTCATTTTTTCTCCTTATTTTAACTTTTATTTCTAGTCTGTCTTTTACAGTTACGTTTTTGGTAGTTTGGGCTATAGTCTCTTTTTGCATGAAGACGGATAGAAAGAATGAGTTAAGCAGCTCTGCTTTCTCTCTGTTGCTTGTTACTTCCTTGATGTCTTCTCTCTTTAGTGGACTTTTAGTTTGGTTGCTGTGCCAAACCAGACAGTTATAGAGGTACAGATGACAGACTCAATAATTCCTCTGCAGAACTGGATCAGCAGCTCCTGGGGCAATCTGAGCTTTCTGAGTTGACCCAGGAAGAACATGTGATAAATAGATAAGAGATAGATAGATGATAGAATATGATTGATAGATAGATAGAAAGATAGATAGATAGATATAGGTAGACAGAAAGACAGACAGACAGATGGGAGCACCAAGAACCCCTCATTTCAACCTGGAGTTACAAACATTCTCATTTATTGATAGGATCTCCTTCCAGTTCTAGAGGTCACTCACTCTTCACGGCAGGATGAGTCCTATGCTGAACAAGCTGCCATTCCTAAAGAAGAAGGACAGCAATGGACAGTCCAATCCACAGATCAATAATAATGACCCACAAAAGTTGGACAACCAGGAAGCCCACTTCTCTGGATCCCACCCTTCCAGTTCCTCAGCCATTCAGGGGGCCTCGCAGGTCCTGCCTTCACTTGCGATTTCCCCAGCTCCGATGGAGGTCACGAAGAAGGTTCAGCCTCCAGCACTGGTGCCTCCTGATTTGGCACAGAGAACAACTTCCAAGACCCCTCCGGAGGCTCCTCAGGTGGAGATCAAACAAGGCCTGAAAGAGCCCACTCCCTTGCCAAGGATGCACGAGAGGGAAAGGGCTCAGACGAGCAATGTAGCGCAGGCGAGAAAATGTTCTCCAGACACTGTCCTGCCTTTTTATCCAGGTATACATGCTACAGGGGTGGGCTACCTATGGAACCAGCCTTGTCGTATCACATCAGCCCATCCCACAGTATCAATCAATCAGAACAGAGCTGGAAGGGACCTTGGAGGTCTTCTAGTCCAGCCCCCTGCTCAAGCGGGAGGCCCTATACCATATCAGCCAAGGGACTGTCCAGTCTCTTCTCAAAAGCCTCCAGTGATGGAGAACCCGTGACTTGTGAAGACAAGCTGTTCCGCTGGTTGGTTGTCCTCATGGTTGGGAAGTTTCTCCTTCATTCCAGGTTGCTCCTCTCCTTGATTAGTTTCCATGGGTTGTTTCTCTTCCTGCCCTCTGGTGCTTTGGAAAATAAGTTGGCCCCCTCCTCTTTGTGGCAGCCCCTCAGATACTGGAAGGCTGCTATCAAGTCCACCGTCCTTCTTTTCTCCAGACTAGCCAAACCCAAATCCTGCAGCTGTCCTTCCCTCCAGGCAGGGAAGTTACGGTGCAGACCCATCGGTCAAAGGATTGTGAGTGGTGGGGTTAGGAAGAGCGTCTTCTCTCTTGCCCTCAGAGGTGAGGAAAGACCCCTCTCTCTTGGCCCTTTTCAAAGGAGGTATATACATTATAAGAATACAACATTGTGGAATTTCAAAGCAATAAAAAATACCAGTTCCATAAATAGATAGATAAATAGATGGATAGTACAGGGTCTCCTGCTCAAGCAGGCTTTGGATTAGTCCAGGGGTCGCCAACCTTTTGGACTTCAGGGACCATCAAACTCATAATTTTAAATCCCAGGGACCACTAACAGTTCTGTGGGCATGGCCTAATGTGGGTGTGGCTTGGTGGTCATGTGACTGGCTGGGCATGGCTTGTATGTAAATACTATAAATATTTATGTAAATATTGAATTTTTTATAAAAAAGAACAACTTTTACCCAAAATCAGGCAAAGCAGGCAGATTGAGTTGCTCACAGAATCATTCAGTGATCTATCTATCTGCCATCGGCTAGCTCAGTCTCTCAAATTTGCTTGCCATGAGATTGCACTGAATAATAGAACCTTCAGTCCTAAGGGAGGTTCGGCTGTGCTTAAAAGCAGAGCAGAAGTTCTAAAGTCTAGCTAGAAAGCAAGAAATCCAACCATTTCCTGCTTCCTTGCTAATCTAAATCTCCCAGCACAGCAGAACAGCTGATGGTTGGAAAAAGGAAAAATAGCAATTTAGTAGGAAAATTTGCCAGGTAAGGAGTGAGTGGGTGGGGAGGGTTCCCGCGGGCCATGTGGGCAGCGCAGCCTTGTGTTTCTGTGCAGCCTGGATTAATTGCTTTGGGGGGGGTGCTCTGGGGGTGAGATTTCTCTGCGGCCCACCAAAATTTTCTCGTGGCTCAGCAGTGGGCCATGGCGCACCGGTTGGTGACTGCTGGGCTAGAAGACCTTCAGTGACCCAGCAAGCTCTACCCTATTCAAAGATAGACCTGGAATTTTTACTGCTTTGAAATTTCACAATGTTTTAATTTTATTATTTTAAAAAAATGTTATTCTAAATTAATCTTAATATTTAATGGCTAATTTTATCTGATGTTTTATATGTTGATTGCACTGGAGTTCAGGGTTCCTCCTCAAGGTGGTTGTGGAAGAACATGAGGATCAGGGACTCAAGACTTATGACACATTTGACCCCTCCTTCAGGCTCAGCTTGGTCATACACCACTTTTCTCCCTTCGCTTTGAGAAGGCTTGTCCCATCGAATTGCCCATCCATCTCCATCTGTCTCTTCTTCTCAGAACTCTCCGATGAATTCTTCCGAAATTTGTGGGAGAGCAAGAAGCCACTAAGAGGCAGACCTGTCAAAGAAGCCTTGGACTTGATGGACGAGAGAGAAATATTAGACACCATCTTGGAACATCTTCGTCCTTTCCAGGTAAGCAGGATGGTTTGTGTCATGCTGGGCCTGAAGGTCCATCGTGGAGAGGTGGCAGAATCAAGATCTGCCTTGGTGGAGGTAATTTATCCCAAAAATAGACAAATGTGGTTATCAAGAATTTGCTGAACTATGCGGCTCTTGGTGGAATGATCATGGAACGATCATGGAACGATCTCTTCAACCATTTTGGGCTCCTCTTCAACATCAAGAGAACTTCAAGACTATCACCACCACTAGAATGCTTCTAATCAATGGAGAAAACCAAAAGAAGGTGGACATTTTTTAGTATCTGGGATCTCCACCTCCAAGGCAATGGTGACCTCACCTCAATGGTGAGGTGTGAGCAAGGGTGAATGCAGCCTGGATGTGTTGGCGAGAACTCACTGGTGTGTTATGGGATGGACGAATGCCAACCCGTCATAAATCTAAGATTTACAAGACAACCTTCCACCCTTTTGCACCATATGGCATTGAATGCTGGGAAGCAACAAATGGGACTGAAAGCTCTCTCCATGCCATTGAAGTGCGAAGGCTCCATTGGATATCAGGCACCTCCCTTCTTGACCACATCACAAATGACACCATTCGACAACATTTTGGTGTGGCACCACGTACAGAGAAGATGAGAGAAGGCCGACTCTGCTGCTATGGACATGAGCAGAGAGCAGCACCTCCCACCGTGGCCAAGACTTCCTAACAACTAGAAGTCAATGGCCGGCAACCTCATGGGCATCCAAAACAGAGATGGGAAGACACCATCAACAAAGATATGCAAGCCGTGTGCCCCAGAGACGCAGCTGACCATGCAAAGTGGCATTAAATGACCTGAAAAGCGGACTCTGCACCTGTGGGAATAAGCTAGGAAGAAGAAGACGGGGCCTTAGATGCTCTCTCAGCGTGGTTCTTCACTTGCAGACATTTCATGACCCAACTGCATCATCAGTGCTGGTGAGTGTGATGTTTGCTTCCTGCTTATTTGGGGCAAGGTACTGTCCATAAACAGAGAGCAAACATCACTCCCTTCTACTATTGATGATGTTCCCCAGTTGGGTCATGAAACGTCTGCAAGAAAACAACCAAGCTCAGAAAGCACCAAGCACCCCACAGTCTTCCTCTTCCTCCTCCTCCTCTCCCTTCTAGACTGATGATGCTACCTAGTTGGGTCATGAAATGCTTGCAAGAAGAGAACCAGGCTCAGAGAGCACCAAGGACCCCACAGCCCTCCTCCTCCCTCTCCCCCTCCTCCTCTGCCAACCCCAATCCAATCTAGCACAGATGACTTTTCCTAGCTGGGTCATGAAATTTCTTCAAGAAAACCACCATGCTCAGAGAACTACAGTTGGTCCTTCACTTACAACCTCAACTGAGCCCAGATTTTAAGTTGCTGAGCAGGACATTTTGTAAATGAGTTTTGCCCCCATCTTATGTCCTTTCTTGCCACAGTTGTTAGGTGAGATGTTAAGTTAGTCACATGGTTGTTAAGTGAATCTGGCTTCTCCCTTGAATTTGCTTGGCAGAAGGTCACAAAAGGGGATCACGTGCCCCTGGACATTGTGACCGTCATAAATACGAGTACAGGCCAGTTGCCAAGCATCCAAATTTTGATCACGTGACCACGGGGATGCTGCCTTGGTCCCGAGTGTGAGAATTTTTTCAATTCTAAACTATTCATTATAACTTCAAACAGTCAGTAAATAAATATTCTGACGCAGCTCCCCAAACACGACAATCCCTCTGCAGTGAACTCAAAGACTCCTTTATTAGGAGCACCAGCAGCCCCGGCAAAAAGTTTCTCTCTCACTGCAGGCTAACAAGTCCGTCCGTGCAGGAGATGAGTAGTTGTTTACCACATCCATTCATCTCCTCCCCCTGCCTTTGATCCCCAGAGCTAGGGTGGGGCTCCACTAGCAGTGGTGGCTCTTCCGTCCCAAGGACCAGCTCATAGATTTCCACTGCTCTTCTCTCCTCTCTGCCTTCTGCACATCCGCACATCAGGCACTGGATCCGGCTGTTCCTCCTCTTCCTCATCAGCCACCTCCAGACCTGGGGGCTGTGGACTCTCCATCTGAGGGCTGACGGACGGCCCAGGCTCCACCTGTCTCTCTCTGCCAGCTCCATTCCCTCTTTCCCCTCAGAGCTCCCAGGTTCCCTCTGATGTTGACCCTGACTCCCACCCCTCCTCCTCCTCCTCTGATTCAGCTGCTGGAGGGGCCGGCAGCCGACAGGTCATAATAATAAATGGTGGAGAACTACCAACATCTGGAGACGGGATGTTTACCTGCCATTCCAGACAGAGGAAGAAAATCTATGCTCTTCTTCCGGACAACCATTCTCACAATTCGGGCAGAGATTTTCCAACCGTTCACCTCCAAAGCTATCCCAGCTCCAGCTGATACAATCTGGATGGTCCTTCCTATGTGCTTCTTGTCCGTCCCAGCTAGAAAGTCAAATAAATTATAATATGCACCCTGAGGCAGAAGGGAAACCCACCCTCCCCTGGGAAATCCCAAAAAAGCTGTTCCTTCCTCTGTGACTCCACTGGGTCACAACTTCTTTTTGTTGTTGTTTTTGTTGTTGTCAAAGCAGATTCCTGTAGACTACAAGCTGCCCAGGAGCAAAATAAGTGGATTGCCGCCCATCAGCCAGAAGCCTCCAAAACAACAAAGCACTTCCCAGTTCTTGTCTAAAGAGAAGGTAAAGATGCTGAGGTTTTACACTTTTAGGGCCGCAGTTGTCTTAGACACAATGTCAGAAGAGGACAACTTGCCGTGGCCAACTCACCGCTGCCCACGAACCACGGCAATCACCATTCGTCCCGTATTTCCTTTTCCTGGCCGATTGGTGGAGCTCCCTAGGACTCCCGGACTCTTCTTCCAACCTTCAGATTTCCCTGTACAAATACTATGGGGTGAAACTGAGGAATTCGAGACAGAAGGACCTGATCAAAGAACAACTGAAGACGCTTCTAGGTTTTTCATGTGAAGAAGAAACAGACAGAGAGGTGAGTGGGAGTGGGGTGCCTGCGGGGGCTGAGCCCTCCATCTTTGTGGGGTCCTTGGTGCTCTCTGAGCTTGGTTGTTTTCTCGAGAGACGTTTCGAGACCCAACTAGGTCACATCATCAGTGCTAGAAGGGAACACGTTTTGCAGAGTGGAGGTGAAGGGAGAAGAGGAGGGTGGGAAGGAGGAGAACTGTGTGGTCTTTGGCTGTTTTCTTGTAGATGGTTCATTACCCAGGTAGGTAATTTCATCAGTGCTAGAAGGGTCTGGGATTTGCAGAGAGGAGGAGGAGGAGGAAGAGGAAGATAAAGAAAAAGAAAATGTGCAAATGTCCTCATTCACAAGCATCGCTTTGCCTAGGGAATCGCCGAGACCATTGGCATGGCTGCATTTTGCCACCTCCCTGAAATCCTGGTGGTCCTGAGAGATGTTGGTCACTTCATGCACGCAAGGGGACCTTCTCTGCTAGAAGCCCCCTTTCAGGTGAGACCAGGGATGGAGTTGCGGAGTCTGACACTCGGTACAGAAGAAGGCTGGGGATTCTGGGAAGGAAAGTCCAGCATGTTTAGGAGGATTTGTGCTCCAGGCTGTCCGGCCTCCTCAAAGACCCAAGGCTGAGATTGTAGGTGGTGCTGGCAATTCTCCATCTCCATCTCCTGGTCAAGTATTTTATAATGCTAGAGAAGATGATGAGTTGCCGCAACAAACATCCCAAGGAGACCCAAAGGTGCTTTTTCCAAAGGCAACTGGACTTTGTTTTTCCCTGAAGACATTTCACTTCTCACCAAGAAGCTTCTTCTGTTTTGACCAAAGTCAGACCTGAAGAAGCTTCTTGGATGAGAAGCGAAACGTCTTCAAGGAAAAAGCACCATTGGGACAACCATGACCTGGATGACCAAGAATCTCCCTCGGTTTCCATCCATTGCTTCCTGTCTGGTCTTCTGGTGCTGTGGGAAATAGTTTGACCACCCCTCGTCTTTGTACTGACAGGATTCACAGAATCTCTCGGAGAGACAGGTTCGCACAGCCTTGATCCTGTGCTATGGCCAAGCGGCCCTGGGAGCCCAACCAGAGGAGATGATTCCTTCAATGGAACACATTGTGTCCGAGATTCTGGTCCAGTATTCGACTAGGAACAAGGTAAGCTGGTGTCCACCCTATGCTTCTCTTAATGCTGAGTTCCCCTTTTCTCAGAAAGGGAGGAGTCACAGCTCTTCCTTCTGAATTCAAATGAAAAAAAAATGATGATTTTCCAGTATCGCCTTTCATTATCTCCCCTTTTTATTACGGGAACAATTACAATCTGGAGTCCTTAGCTTGGTTGCTTTCTTGCAGGCATTTCATGACTCGCGTGTTGTGGGAGAGGAGGAGGAGCAGGTGGGGGAGGACTGCGGAGCCCTTTGTGGTCTCTGAGTTTGGTTGTTTTCTTGCAGATGTTTCACGATCCAACTAGGAAATATCATCAGTACTACAAGGGAGTAGATTTACAGAGTAGAGAAGAAGAAGGGGAGGAGGGAGGAAGGAGGAGGGAGGTGGATGATGATGAGGACAATGGGGTCCTTGGTGCTCTCTGAGTTTGGTTGTTTTCTTGCAGATGTTTCCTTACCCAACTAGGTAACATTATCAGTGCCAAAAGTGAGTGGGGTTTGCTCTCAGTTTATATATAAGTGGCTTGTCCTGTCAGTACTGGCAGAACTGTGGTTTTCTCCTTGGTAGTTCCTTGATCTATTGTTTACTGCTGCATGTTCAGAGCATTGCAGCGTAAATTCAGTGCCAGAAAAGTAAAGACAGATGGCTGAGGCTTCATTTAACTTCTTTATAAACAGATCAAGTAAATTTTACAATACCAGTTGTAGATTTCTCCAACATTTAGCAAACTCAAACAGAAGCAGACATGTTACAGGTTCAGAGCAGAACAGCAACTCAGGAGCTCAGAAACAGACATCCCTTTCACTTGAGTTCAGCAAGCAAGTTAGTTTTTCTTTCACTTTTAGAGCTGAGCACAGAACAGAGATAAACCAGGCCCAGATTCTCTCTTTAAGCTTCAGCCCTCAATCCAGCTCTCATTGGCTGACCTGTTTACTAAGCTCTGTTAAAGTTCATGAATATACTCTGACACTGCACTGTTTGTCTGGTGTTAATCCCTGCTTATCTGGATTTCAATTACTGGTGACAAAATACAAGGAACCTCTGCAAAAGGACAACCAAGCTCAGAGAGCACCAAGGGCTCCACACTTCATCCCTGAGCTACAAATATCCCCTTTTACTGAACATTTACAATCTGACTGCAGTTCTTAGAGGTTGCTTGGAAGAATCTTGGCTCAGCAGACAACCTTGAGCCCCTGGTTATGCCTCTCATTCAGATTAGCTCCCTGTTCCAATTCCACTGTACGTTTTAAAATGCAGGTGTTTATTTATCTATGGTCATGCTGCATTTATTATACTCAAGGAGGCATACATGCATTATACTCTTTCTTCCTTTCCACACAACAGCAACCCTGTGATTTGTGTTGGATTGAGAGAGAAGAACTGGCCCAAACTCACCCAGCTGCCTCTCATGCCTAAGGCAGGACTAGAACTCACCGTCACCTGGTGATTGGCCCAAAGTCACCCAGCTGGCTTTTGTTCCTAAGGCAGGACTAGAAGCCAGAATGACCGGTGATATTTGGATTGGGAGCCCCCAGAGTTCAACCGAAGATGGTCGGCTACCTAAAGGTTTAAATAAATAAATACTTCCTCTTCCTTCTGGCTTCTTCTGACCCCACCCTCTTCCCACTTGGGTTTTCCAGGACGAAAGCCTGAAGAAAGCCTTCATGATGTCCGTGATCATGATAGTCAAAGCTGTTGCCCACAGCAGGAGGCAAGATGTCCATTTACCCCATAAACCGGAACTGGTCATAAACATCATTGTAAGTGGGGAGAGGGGGGGCAGGTGCTCCTGGGCATATTTATTTTTGAATTGAATTGAATACCAATCAGTGGAGCCCAAAATGTTTTTGTTGCTAAGTGGGACATCTGTTAAGTGAATCCTGCCCCAGGGTTATCGTAACAACTGCTTCTATAGAACCGATCCGAACCGGTAGAATCCCACCCCTGAATAGTGCCAGCTGGGTGGTGGCCATATCTCAGGAGCTTTCTTAGCTGTGTCTCCTTCTCCTTTCAGGAAATCATTGATGAGGAGCCTGCGAGAGCCTTGTCTGTCGAAATTCTCCATCAAGCGATCATCACAATCACCTGCATGACGTATATACCTGCTCCGCCCTCATCTTCTCACCAGTTAGGTCGGAACTTGGAGTTGGACCCAGTGATGGGATTTCCAGGCCAAGTCCACATACTCTAGAGCAGGGGTGTCAAGCTCAATTTCATTGAGGGCCGCATCAAGGCTGTAGTTGATTTGGAAGTGTGTGTGGCCACCTGGGTGTGTATGGCCGATGGGGTGGGTATACCAGGATAGCCCCACAGGCTAGATCCAACCACACTACAGGCTGGATTTGCCCCACGGGCCTTGATTGGACATCCCTGCTCTAGAGCATGCATTGAGTTAGCAGGTCATCCCTAGAATTTGGAAGGGGGAAGAATTTTCACGCTGGCAATCTGGACAATTCAGATCTGGGGAACTAGGTGAGCATGCTTATTTAGATGTGAGGGCTCCTTGGTTTTCTCTCGGCATGGTGGTTTTCTTGCAGACGTTTCATGACCCAACTAGATAACATCATCAGTGCTAGAAGGGGTTTGCTTCTCTTTTTAAATACTAGTAGTGCCTTACCTTATCAGGATAGGTAAGTTTGTTTCTGGTGGTCTGGTCTGGTAGATTAGATAGATAGAGAGACTGACAGAGATGATAGATGATAGATAGAAGTGGGTAGGTAGATAGATGGATCAATGAAGAGAGAGAGAGAGAAATAGAGATAGATAGATAGATAGATAGATAGATAGATAGATAGATAGATAGAAGTGGATAGGTGGATGGATGGACGGATGGATGGACAGATGGACGGACGAATAGACAGATGATACATATCAATACTTAGACTCTGGAAAGAGTGCAGAGAAGAGCAAAAAAGATGATTAGGGACTGGAGGCTAAAACATACAAAGAACAGTTGCAGGAATTGGATATGTCTACTTTAGTGAAAAGAAGGACTAGGCAGTGGTGGGATTCAAATAATTTAACAACCAGTTCTCTTCCCTAATGAACAGCTGGGTAGGCATGGCTGGGTGGTCATGTGACTAGGTGGGCGTGGCCAACTCGACATCACTCACACCGAGGGGCACTTTGCCTCGCCCGGCCTCTAGTGAACATGGGGATGCTGCCAAGGTGGTAAGTGCGAAAAATGGTCATAAGTCACTTTTTTCAAGGCCATTGTAACCTTGAATAGTCACTAAATGACCTGTTGTAAGTCAGGGATTACCTGTACAGAAATACAAAAGGCTTCTTTGCCTGCAAAAAGCTGCCCTAAATACCAATAATTAGATTAGAAATGGGGGAATACACACTGAAGATCAAGGAGAGTCACAGCCATCATGGAAACCTAAACCATTCTGCCTGAATAGCTTCCTTTTCATCAGCAATACCTGCAAGCCAGAGTTACAAATCAGGCAGGGTGCCAGTGCACCTTGAGGAATGAAAATAGTTAAAATGCAATGATAACTATCAGCAGCCAACTTTTGCTCATAAGCCGAGAGGTCATCTAAGCTCGCTAGAAAGTGGGGTGGGCATATTTGGGCTACAAAGAGACAAATTAACAAAATATATAGGGGACCCAGGTTCAAGCCTCCAAAGCTTGTCAGGATCATAATACAATTATCACATGCCACAGATGTCTAAATAAACTTCAAGCCATGTTACTAAGCCTTATTATCATGAGAGAAAATTAAACAAATTGGAGGATCCACACCCCTACCTCCTTAAAAAAAAATCTTACTATGAGTGAGCAACCATGTGCCTTGGCACTCTGAACCAATGTAAGGGAATCCTGTCCCAAAAGTGCTTTTTCAAGAGGCAACTGGACTTTCTGGAAACTAAGAAAGTCCAGTTGCCTCTTGAAAAAAGCACCTTTGGGACAGCCATGACCTGGATGACTGAAGAATCCCCATAGACAAGAGACTCCTGTGCTCAGTGAACTGACAAAGCACCCTTTCCCACCCAGGAGAAACAATCCTCAGATCCATTTGCATCACTTGAAGATACCAGCTGGTCTCACTCACCTCACAAGATATCCTAAGGAAATTATTCAGATTTAAGGAAAGATCACATGCCCCCAGAAAGGCAGTAAAAAAATCAATAGTGCATCAAGCTTGAA
The DNA here is from genome assembly GCA_009733165.1 of Naja naja. NCBI lineage: Eukaryota > Metazoa > Chordata > Lepidosauria > Squamata > Elapidae > Naja > Naja naja. The sequence continues at coordinate 3,688,020 of CM019166.1, forward strand.
TCCAGCCTCTTTGGAAATACACCCCAAAAGGACAGTGCCAGGAGCCACTAAAGCAGTGTAAAAAGCTTAAAACCACCCTTCCCCTTTAAGAAAGTCAAGCCACTCCAGAGAAGCAGCTCAGGAGACAGAAAGTCTGGGCGTACTGCCAAGAACCATTAGCTGCACAATGTAACAAAGTTTAACTGGGGAGGCAGTTTCTGTAAGCAGGGTGATAAAGATAAGGATTAGGCTAGAAACAACACAGAGGCACACAATAATGTTTCCTTCCTGCCATCCTGATAGCATTAGCCCTGTAAAGTAAAAACCTAAAAGGCTGTTGGAAGGAGATTTCTTCCAACAATTGGTTCTCCAAACTGCTCAGAACATTAACAAATGGTTCTCCCCAGTGAATACGAACCGGCTGAATCCCAGCACAGGACTAGGGGTAACATGATAGCAGTCTTCCAGTATTTGAGGGGATGTCACAGAGAAGAGTGGGTCAACCTACTCTGCAAAGTACCTGAGAGCAAGATAAGAAGCGAGATATGTATGCTTATCAAAGAGGGATCCAGGAGAAATTTCCTTACACCGAGAACAATCAATCAGTGGAATGGTTTGCCTACAGAAGTAGGGGGACAACCATTTGACTGGGATGGGGTGAGGACCATTGAGCAAGGGCTGGAGTAGAAGACCTCCAAGGTCCCTTTTAGCCCTATGAGTCTATGACCTTCTCAATGCCCCTCCTCTTTTCTTGTCTTTCATCAGGCGTTTGAAGCCCCCATTGAATTCAGAGGTGAGGTCTAACGTGGTGGGCAAAAGTCTCCAGAAGGTGTTTTCACTACCAGATCTTAAGATGACCACAGTGAAAGTGGATAGTCCAGCCCAATCAACTCAAACTCAGGTGAGCAGTCCAGATGGAGCAAAGAAATATGAGATCCACCTGGAAACTAGGATGTGGTAAACATGATTCAAGATCTCCTCAAAAGCTCTTAGATCCATCCATCGAGCCAAATGGCACCTTGGCCTGTCCCTTCATCTTTGGCCTTGAAAGGATGCTTCCACTTCTCATTGTATGTTTCTGGATAGGATTCCCTATTTTTAAGTCCTAAACATCTCCATATGGTTTTCTTCACCCTCTTTTCTCTCTTCCTCCACTTCTCTTTTATATTCTGGTTGAAGTATCTTCTCAAAACCAACTACCCATCTCCCCCTTTGCCCCAAGCAAAAGGAGGGCCATGCTGGTGCAGAATAACCATGTTCTGCATGCAGTAGCTATGATTCCTAGGTAGTCTCAGATAACCCTCAAAATTCAGATGCTTAGCAATTGGTTCGGATACACAATGGTCGCACCAGTCAATGGGGAAGCCAGATTCACTTAACAACCATGTGACCCACTGAACAACCGCAGTGATTCACTTCACCACTGTGGCAAGAAAGGCAAAAAAAGGGGGCAAAATTCACTTCACTAATGTCTCACTTGGCGGCAGACATTTCAGGCTCAATTGTGGTCATAAGGTGAAGACTGCCTGCATTTGAATATCCCAGAATATTAGGGAAGACATTCAACTTCTTAGTCATTCTCTTCTGAACGATAACAGGAAGGAAGTCCTTTCGTTCCTCGTGTTCAGCAGAGGAAGCATTTCTTCCAACTCTGGAGGAAAAACCAACCCTGCAGGTCAGCCACTCCCTTTACTGAAGACTTGTGAACTTCAACTCCTAGAATTCCATGGCTGGCTCAGGAATGATGGGAGTTACTGTGCACAAGTCATCAAAGGGCCACAAGTTCCCCACCCCTGGTTTCCTCCCTCTTTTAGGGGCCATTCCTTCCTTTATGCCACTTCTTCCTTCTGGTATTTTTCCTTCTTTTAGGATTTTTATCAGCAGACCGTGACAGCCTACAATGCCATGCTCACCGGATTGTTCTCCGAGGACCTGAATTTGGATTCCCTGCAGGATATCTTGAGGGTAAAGATTTATTCTCTCTTGGGGTTGGTCATACGGTCAGCAAGATGTTTAGGCTGGATTTGGCACTTCTTTTTTTTTTTAACGAAAGTTTTATTTTTCCAAAAGAACAAACGTAACAAACAAACATACAAAACATAGATCCATATCAATTTCAAGTATGTCGGTCGGTCAAAAATCACAGTGCCTTCCCCTCATTATTCATACTCAGTATTACAAAAAGGAAGAACTATAATCGTTATTATTAATCCTCTATCATATTATAATCTCTATATTATTTCAACAGTTCTATCTATCTTTATATTCCCAAAAATATATTACCAAACTTTTTTATCTAACCATTGATAGAACATATTCCATATCTTATAAAACTGCTTTTCTTCTTGATCCCTAATTTCAAATGTTAATCTACTCATTTCGGCACAATCCAAAATCTTCTTAATCACTTCCTCCTGCGTAGGTGTCTTATCATTTCTCCAGTTTTTAGCAAATACAATTCTAGCGGCTGTCAGTACATTAACAATCAAATATTTCAGTTCTTTGTTAAATGTCTCTGGTACAATTCCCAACAGGAATATCTCAGGTTTTTCAAGTCTATATGTTGTGTCATTTTTCCAACCACATGTGGATTTTAGTCCAGTATCTTTTAGCATCAATGCAAGTCCACCACATGTGGTAGTAGGAGCCAGGTATCTGATGACATTTCCAACACTTATCCGATTTATCCTTGAACATTCTTGCAATCCTTCTCGGGATAGGTGCCACCTGTAAAACATCTTATACAAATTTTCTTTATATGCAGTTGACATTGTCATTTTATAATTCTGATCCCACAGTGTTTGCCATCTCTCTAAATCTATCCCATAACCAAAATTTTTCCCCAAGCAATCATTGTTTCCTTAACCTGCTCCTCTTCCATTCTAACTTCTAATAGATAACCATAAAGTTTTTAATCATTTTTCGTTCGTGCCCATCAAGATTTTATCTAATTCAGTTTGCTTTTATAAATCCCTTCAGTCTTAACATCCTCATCATATCTAGAGATTGTACTTGCAAATATGAAAACCAATTCATTTTATACCTTTGTTCTTGTAGTGTTTGCATCGATTTGAGTTCACCCTTTTCATTTAAAATCTCTTCATATCTAACTGTTTGTTCCTTCTTGTATATTATTGCATATGAAAAAGCTTCAATAGTAGATACCCATAATGGAATTTGTATATAATGTTGTTTTCTGGTTTTTTCCAATTTAAAAACAAAGCTTCTCGAACATAGTGTCTTCTAAAATATCCTTGTTTTTTAGTTCCTTATACCATAAGAAAGCATGCCATCCTAGTAATAGATCATGACCTCTAAAGTTAACAATCTATTGTTTCTCAATGTTATCCATTCTTTCACCCACATCAGGCTTGCAGCTTGATAATACAATTCCCAATTTGGTAGTGCGAATCCCCTCTTGACCTTGCATCTTGTAATAGCTTAAATTTAATTTTGGCTTTTTGCCCTGCCATATGAATTTTGAAGTGATTTTATTTAAATCTTCAAAGTATTCTTTCCCAAGTCTAATTGGAATTGTCTGAAATAAATATAAGATTCTGGGTAAAACATTCATCTTAACTGTCATATTCTGCCAATAAGAGATAATTGCATATTTTCCCATCTTTCAAGATCTGTCGCTATCTGCTGTTTGAGTTTTATATAATTATCTTCTTTCAATGTACTGCATCTTGGTGTTATATTTATTCCCAAATATTTAACTTTATTTGCAATCTGAATCTCTAATAAATCTTCTAAATCTTTCTTGCGTTTTGCTAACATATTCTTTGTTAGGATCTTTGTTTTGTCTTTATTAATTTTTAAACCTGCCACCATTCCATATTCTTCTATTTGTTCTATCAACTTAGGTGCTGATTTAAGTGGATCCTCTAGTATGAATACCAAATCGTCTGCAAACGCCTGTAGTTTATATTCTCTTTTTTAATTTTCATTCCTTTTATTTCTTCATCTTCTCTGATAGCTCTATTCAGTACTTCTAGTGTTAAAACAAACAGTAGAGGCGACAGAGGACAACCTTGTCTGGTTCCTTTTCTTATCCCTATAGATTCTGTCAGTTTCCATTTACCAATATCTTTGCTGTTTGATTATTATATATTGCCTCAATAGCTTGTATAAAGTTTTTTTCCAAAGCCCATTTGCATCATTTGCAATATCATAAACCGCCAGTTCACATTGTCAAATGCTTTTTGAGCATCTAAAAACATCAGTGCCATCTGTTTTTCAGAATGTGTTTCATAATACTCCAAAGTATCTAAAATTATTCTCACATTTTGCTTAATTTGTCGTTTTGGCAAAAATCCATTTTGATCCATGTGGATAAATTCAATTTAAGTATCTTTTCATTCTTTCTGCCAAGATTGAAGCAAAAATTTTATAATCTGAATTCAACAATGAGATAGGTCTATAATTTTTAACTTGTTGTAGATCCATTCTTCTTTAGGTATTAGGGTAATATAAGCTTTCCAACCATGTCTCAGGTATTCTCTTTTTAATAAGACTTCATTCATCACTTCTAGAAGGGGAGTGCTTAACACTTCCTGGAAGGTCCTGAAAAATTCCGCGGTAGACCATTCTGGGCCTGGTGCTTTTCCTGTATTTTGTTTCTTCAAGGCTTCTGTTAATTCCATCATGGTTATGTTCCCTTCTAACATTGTCTCAATGTCTTCAGGTATCTGTGGTAGTCTTGTCTTTTGTAGATACTGTTCAATTTTTTCTTCTAGAATATCTTCTTGAGAGTACAGTTTTTCATAGTAGTCTCGAATAATTTTTTCTTTTTCACCGTTCCCATGCTGTATATTCCCTTTTTCCATCTATTAATTGGCTAATTTTCTTTATTTCTCTTTCTTTCTAATTTTATACGCTAACCACCTTCCTGGCTTATTACCGTTTTCAAAGTAATTTTGTTTAGCGCTCTAATCTTTTGACGCGATTTCTTCCTTGTCCATTAAAGCCATTTTATGTTTAATCACATCTTTTAATATCTTTCCCTTGCGGTGATTGTTGTAATTCTTTTTCCAATTTCCTGAAATCATCTCCAAGATTTTTGAGTGTCTTCTTCCGTTTAATATTTCTTTTCCTTTATAGTCAATTATCAAACCTCTTGTATAAGCCTTCATAAGCATCCCAACGAGTTTGTAGTGATGTATCTTCTTTTCTATTTTCCTTGAAAAAAAAGATAAGTTCTGTCTCAATTCTCTTTTAAATTCTTCTTCTTTCAAAATCATATTATTTAATGTCCATCTAGATCTTCTCCTCTGTCCTTTCCAGGCAACTGTCAATGGATTGTGATACGCCCAGGTCCCACTTTCAATTTGAATTTTCTGTATATCGGGAGCATATCTGCAGATGCCCATACCATATCTATTCTTGACCATGATTCATGTCTATTTGAATAAAAAAGTAAATTCTTTATTTCCAATATTTCTCTCTCTCCATATGTCTTTAATATTCATTTCTTCTATCATTTGAAAGAAGGACTTGGGTAGTTTTTTTAATTTTCTTTTGGTTCTTTCAGATTTGTAATCAAGCTGGTCATTAATTATCCATTAAAATCTCCATCAGAAAGATATTTGCATAGTCTAATTCAATCACTTTTTGATATAATTTCTTATAGAATTCTTCTTGATTTCTCACTTGGTGCATATATTGCTATCAGGAGCATTTTAGTGTTGTTGTCTATTATCTCCACCATTAAAATCCTCCCATCTTCATCTGTATAAATCAATTCTGCAGTAATTGTATCTTTAATATATAAAGCCACTCCTCTTTTTTTACATTGCGCCAATGATGTAAATAGCTTTCCTAACTTTCTTTGCCTTAATACATATTTCTTTTGCTTTTTAATATGGACCTCTTGCAAACAATTATATCAAATTTTAATTTCTCTAATTTATGAAATATTTTCCTTCTTTTAGCAATTGAGTTGAGTCCATTTATATTCATTGAGATCAATTTTTCCCTTCCATTTAGGTCTTATATAAGGTTGTTTTGCTCTAGTCGTTCTAACTTCTTTTTGTTCTCTAGGTAGACCGCCTACTGCTCCAAGTTGTTCTTCTTCTTCACTTATCATTGCACCTTCCTTTGGAAGTTCCACAATCAGTTCTTCATGTCCTCCGTTTCCCTCTTTTCCTCTAAATAGCTCTCATAGAATGACTCTGCCTTCTCCACTGTGTCGATTCTATGTCTTTGTTCCAGCCAGACAAACAAGAGGCCTTCTGGTATTAGCCATCTATAATTTATCCTCTCTTCAATAATTCTCTGGATAAAAACGCATATTCTCCTCTCCTCTCTCTTATTCTTCTTGGTATCTGTTTCAATACCGGGACATCTTTATTGTTGTGCTTCAGCGTCTTATCTCTGACTGTTTGCAAAATTTGTGATTTAATACTCTTCTTAGTAAAACTAATATGAATTTCTCTTGGAAGCTTATTCCTCGTTGCATATCTTGTAAAAGACACGAAATGTTTCATCTATTCCATCCCTCATCTTCTCTTCCGTTATTTCTAACAGTTCTGCCAAAATCTGTGTCATTTTCTCCAGTAAATTTTCACCCTTCTCTTCCTCGACATTTTGGAATCTCAAATAGAATTCCGATCTATCAAATTTCACTTCGCAGAGATTCATTATGGTCGCTCTCAACTTCCCTTAATCTGGTATTAAAACTCTTCATTTCCTTGTCTCTTTGTTCTTGCTGCTCTTCAATTTTCTTTCATCCTCTCCCATATTTCTCCATTGTTTGCTGTAAAGCCCTTATATTTTCATCTGTCTTATCTAACTTCTTTCCAATTCTCACCTACTGCTTGTAGAATCTTCTGTATTGCCTCTTCTGTTTGTGGGAGCCGTTACTTGTGGAATTGAAGGTCTTCTACTCATTGTTGCAGAGGTTGTCAGAACCAATCCAAAAGAAGGAAGGAAAAAAAAAAGAAGGCCAATAACAAAAAATAAAAATAAAAATTAGTGTTATAAAAAGGGAGAAGAACAATCCTTTTTAACAAGAAAAAAAGGAAAAAGAATAGTAAAGGAAGAAAAAAGGGGTTCAATTACATATCAATAATACATCAATAATTTGAAAAAAGGCAAAAATTTAAAAACTTGAATTTAAAAAGGAAAAAAGATTTAAAAAAAAGGTCCAATAATTAACTATCTTGTTTCCAATGCGCAGAGTAAAAAAAAAACCAACTCTCAAAAGAAAAAAGGCTAAGAGTTAAAAAATAGGAAGGTATCAATAAAAAAAAGGATAAAAATAGTAAAGTAGTAAATTCCCTTTAGGAATAACAAAATATTAGGGGCTCCAATTATAAAAAATTAAATTCCAAACAATAAAAAATCTTGGCAGGAAGCAATATCACTCTTTATTCCATTGCCACTATGCAGAGTCCAGAGCTTAACTAGTGAAAGCGGGAAGATAGCAGCTCCTCTGTTTTTGCCTCTCGAAGAAATCCAATTCTTTTATTTGAAAAAGCTCTCAAGGTCACTTTACTCTTCAGTTCCAAACTGAAGGCTCAAAGATATTCCAAAAGCACCTATCCAGCACTTTCTAATCAACGGAGCCTTGGATACAGTCCTTGCAAGTGTGTATGTTTATATAAGATAACAGGTCTCTAGTAGCAATATTGTATCTCACAACCAACTTTCACTTCCTTGCCAAATGACTTCCAAAATGTATCACTTCCTGTCTTATTCAAAACAAGAAGGACAGTAAAAAATCTCAGTGGCCATTTCTTATATGCAAAAATAAAAAGTAACCAGATCAAAATAACCAAATTACATTAGAGCCCCTGGTGCCAAAAAAGGAAAAAAAGAGACAAAATTCAATAAAATATAAAAGGTATTCAAGGACTCCCAAGAGGAAAAAGTAAAAGAAAGTCTTTAAAGCCATAAAAAGAAAGAAGAAAAAAAACTCTTTACTTTCAAACACAATCTCTTCCGCCGCCTTCCATATCACTCTCAATTTCACACCATTAGAGTTGCTAGGGTGTTCCCAAAGGGTTAAAAACAAGATGATCTCACCGACCGACAAACTTCTTCCGATCTCATTCCTCCGGAGCTGTCACAGCTTCTTCAGCCCGATGGCTGCCTCAGACGCTTCGGGTAAAGGGGCTGTCCTGGATCAACCAGGGACTTTGCGACATCCCTGGGATCAACAGGAGCGCCCCCAACTTTCACCAACCTACCGAGTCAGTTTAGATCCGGGGGACCGTCCCGAAGGCGGAAGTATCAGAGGTGATCTCAGGAGTCAAGATCACCTCCGTCTCGCGGCGACTCCAGCTCGCCCATC
>CM019166.1:3697294-3729395 GCA_009733165.1 Naja naja
GCTCCTCTTCCATTCTAACTTCTAATAGATAACCATAAAGTTTTTAATCATTTTTCGTCTGTGCTCCATCAAGATTTTATCTAATTCAGTTTGCTTTTATAAATCCTTCAGTCTTAACATCCTCATCATATCTAGATTGTACTTGCAAATATGAAACCAATTCATTTTTTATACCTTGTTCTTGTAGTGTTTGCATCATTTGAGTTCACCCTTTTCATTTAAAATCTCTTCATATCTAACTGTTTGTTCCTTCTTGTATATTATTGCATATGAAAAAGCTTCAATAGTAGATACCCATAATGGAATTTGTATATAATGTTGTTTTCTGGTTTTTTCCCAATTTAAAAACAAAGCTCGAACATAGTGTCTTCTAAAATATCCTTGTTTTTTAGTTCCCTTTATACCATAAGAAAGCATGCCATCCTAGTAATAGATCATGACCCTCTAAAGTTAACAATCTATTGTTTCTCAATGTTATCCATTCTTTCACCCACATCAGGCTTGCAGCTTGATAATACAATTCCCATTTGGTAGTGCTAATCCCCTCTTGACCTTGCATCTTGTAATAGCTTAAATTTGATTCTTGGCTTTTTGCCCTGCCATATGAATTTTGATGTGATTTTATTTAAATCTTCAAAGTATTCTTTCCCAAGTCTAATTGGAATTGTCTGAAATAAATATAAGATTCTGGGTAAACATTCATCTTAACTGTCGATATTCTGCCAATAAGAGATAATTGCATATTTTCCATCTTTCAAGATCTGTCACATCTGCTGTTTGAGTTTTATATAATTATCTTCTTTCAATGTACTGCATCTTGGTGTTATATTTATTCCCAAATATTTAACTTTATTTGCAATCTGAATCTCTAATAAATCTTCTAAATCTTTCTTGCGTTTTGCTAACATATTCTTTGTTAGGATCTTTGTTTTGTCTTTATTAATTTTTAAACCTGCCACCATTCCATATTCTTCTATTTGTTCTATCAACTTAGGTGCTGATTTAAGTGGATCCTCTAGTATGAATACCAAATCATCTGCAAACGCCTGTAGTTTATATTCTTCTTTTTAATTTTCATTCCTTTATTTCTTCATCTTCTGATAGCTCTATTCAGTACTTCTAGTGTTAAAACAAACAGCAGAGGCGACAGAGGACAACCTTGTCTGGTTCCTTTTCTTATCCCTATAGATTCTGTCAGCTCTCCATTTACCAATATCTTTGCTGTTTGATTATTATATATTGCCTCAATAGTTTGTATAAAGTTTTTTCCAAAGCCCATTTGCATCATTTGCAATATCATAAACCACATTGTCAAATGCTTTTTGAGCATCTAAAAACATCAGTGCCATCTGTTTTTCAGAATGTGTTTCATAATACTCCAGTATCTAAAATTATTCTCACATTTTGCTTAATTTGTCGTTTTGGCAAAAATCCATTTTGATCCGTGTGGATAAATTCATTTAAGTATCTTTTCATTCTTTCTGCCAAGATTGAAGCAAAAATTTTATAATCTGAATTCAACAATGAGATAGGTCTATAATTTTTAACTTGTTGTAGATCCATTTCTTCTTTAGGTATTAGGGTAATATAAGCCCAACCATGTCTCAGGTATTCTCTTTTTAATAAGACTTCATTCATCACTTCTAGGGGAGTGCTTAACACTTCCTGGAAGGTCCTGTAAAATTCACCAGACCATCTGGGCCTGGTGCTTTTTTCCTGTATTTTCAAGGCTTCTGTTAATTCCATCATGGTTATGTTCCTTCTAACATTGTCTCAATATCTTCAGGTATCTGTGGTAGTCTTGTCTTTGTAAATACTGTTCAATTTTTTCTTCTAGAATATCTTCTTGAGAGTACAGTTTTTCATAGTAGTCTCAATAATTTTTTTCTTTTCATCGCTCCCATGCTGTATATCCCTTTTCCATCTATTAATTGGCTAATTTTTTTTATTTCCTTTCTAATTTTATACGCTAACCACCTTCCTGGCTTATTACCATTTCAAAGTAATTTTGAGCCTTTAATCTTTTGAGCGATTTCTTCCTTGTCCATTAAAGCCATTTTATGTTTAATCACATCCATTTTCCTTTTAATATCTTTCCTTGCGGTGATTGTTGTAATTTTTCCAATTTCCTGAAATCATCTTCCAAGATTTTGAGTGTCTTCTTCCTTAATATTTCTTTTCCTTATATAGTCAATTATCAAACCTCTTGTATAAGCCTTCATGATCCCAACGAAGTTTGTAGTGATGTATCTTCTTTTCTATTTTCCTTGAAAAAAAGATAAGTTCTGTCTCAATTTCTTTTTAAATTCTTCTTCTTTCAAAATCATATTATTTAATGTCCATCTAGATCTTCTCCTCTGTCCTTTCCAGGCAACTGTCAATGGATTGTGATCCGCCCAGGTCCCACTTTCAATTTGAATTTTCTGTATATCGGGAGCATATCTGCAGATGCCCATACCATATCTATTCTTGACCATGATTCATGTCTATTTGAATAAAAAGTAAATTCTTTATTTCCAATATTTCTCTCTCCATATGTCTTTAATATTCATTTCTTCTATCATTTGAAAGAAGGACTTGGGTAGCTTTTTTCTAATTTTCTTTTTGGTTCTTTCAGATTTGTAATCAAGCTGGTCATTAATTATCCCATTAAAATCTCCCATCAGAAAGATATTTGCATAGTCTAATTCAATCACTTTTTGATATAATTTCTTATAGAATTCTTCTTGATTCTCACTTGGTGCATATATTGCTATCAGGAGCATTTTAGTGTTGTTATCTATTATCTCCACCATTAAAATCCTCCCATCTTCATCTGTATAAATCAATTCTGCAGTAATTGTATCTTTAATATAAAAGCCACTCTTTTTTACATTGCGCCAATGATGTAAATAGCTTTCCTAACTTTCTTTGCCTTAATACATATTCATTTTGCTTTTTAATATGGACCTCTTGCAGACAAATTATATCAAATTTTAATTTCTCTAATTTATGAAATATTTTCCTTCTTTTAGCAATTGAGTTGAGTCCATTTATATTCATTGAGATCAATTTTTTCCCTTCCATTTAGGTCTTATATATAGGTTGTTTTGCTCTAGTCGTTCTAACTTCTTTTTGTTCTCTAGGTAGACCGCCTACTGCTCCAAGTTGTTCTTCTTCACTTATCATTGCACCTTCCTTTGGAAGTTCCACAATCAGTTCTTCATGTCCTCCGCTTCCCTCTTTTCCTCTAAAATAGCTCTCATAGAATGACTCTGCCTTCTCCACTGTGTCGATTCTATGTCTTTGTTCCCGCCAGACAAACAAGAGGCCTTCTGGTATTAGCCATCTATAATTTATTCTCTTCAATAATTCTCTGATAAAACGCATATTTCCTCCTCCCTCTCTTATTCTTCTTGGTATCTGTTTCAATACCGTGACATCTTTATTGTTGTGCTTCAGCCGCCTTATCTCTGACTGTTTGCAAAATTTGTGATTTAATACTCTTCTTAGTAAATCTAATATGAATTTCTCTTGAGCTTATTCCTCGTTGCATATCTTGTAAAGACACGAAATGTTTCATCTATTCCATCCCTCATCTTCTCTTCCGTTATTTCTAACAGTTCTGCCAAAATCTGTGTCATTTTCTCCAGTAAATTTTCACTTCCTCGACATTTTGGAATCTCAAATAGAATTCGATCTATCAACTTCACTTGAGAGATTCATTATGGTCGCTTCAACTTCCCTTAATCTGGTATTAAAACTCTTCATTTCCTTGTCTCTTTGTTCTTGCTGCTCTTCAATTTTCTTCATCCTCTCACCATATTTCTCCATTGTTTGCTGTAAAGCCCTTATATTTTCATCTGTCTTATCTAACTTCTTTCCAATCTCACCTACTGCTTGTAGAATCTTCTGTATTGCCTCTTCTGTTGTGGGAGCCGCATTTGTGGAATTGAAGGTCTTCTACTCATTGTTGCAGAGGTTGTCAGAACCAATTCCAAAAAGAAGGAAGGAAAAAAAAAAGAAGGCCAATAACAAAAAAATAAAAATAAAATTAGTGTTATAAAAGGGAGAAGAACAATCCTTTTAACAAGAAAAAGGAAAAGAATAGTAAAGGGAAAAAAGGGGTTCAATTACATATCAATAATACATCAATAATTTGAAAAAGGCAAAATTTAAAAACTTGAATTTAAAAAGGAAAAAAGAAAAAAGGTCCAATAATTAACTATCTTGTTTCCAATGCAGAGTAAAAAACCAACTCTCAAAAGAAAAAGGCTAAGAGTTAAAAATAGGAAGGTATCAATAAAAAAAGGATAAAAATAGTAAAGTAGTAGAATTCCCTTTAGGAATAACAAAATATATTTTTAGGGGCTCCAATTATAAAAAATTAAATTCCAAACAATAAAAAGCCTTGGCAGGAAGCAATATCACTCTTTATTCCATTGCCACTATGCAGAGTCCAAAGCTTAACTAGTGAAAGCGGGAAGATAGCAGCTCCTCTGTTTTGCCTCTCGAAGAAATCCAATTCTTTTATTTGAAAAGCTCCAAGGTCACTTTACTCTTCAGTTCCAAACTGAAGGCTCAAAGATATTCCAAAAGCACCTATCCGGCACTTTCTAATCAACGGAGCCTTGGATACAGTCCTTGCAAATGTGTATGTTTATATAAGATAACAGGTCTCTAGTAGCAATATTGTATCTCACAACCAACTTTCACTTCCTTGCCAAATGACTTCCAAATGTATCACTTCCTGTCTTATTCAAAACAAGAAGGACAGTAAAAAATCTCAGTGGCCATTTCTTATATGCAAAAATAAAAAGTAACCAGATCAAAATAACCAAATTACATTAGAGCCCCTGGTGCCAAAAAGGAAAAAAGAGACAAGATTCAATAAAATATAAAAGGTATTCAAGGACTCCCAAGAGGAAAAAGTAAAAAGAAAGTCTTTAAAGCCATAAAAGAAAGAAGAAACAAAACTCTTTACTTTCAAACACAATCTCTTCCGCCTATTCCATATCACTCTCAATTTCACACCATTAGAGTTGCTAGGGTGTTCCCAAAGGGTTAAAAACAAGATGATCTCACCGACCGACAAACTTCTTCCGATCTCATTCCTCCGGAGCTGTCACAGCTTCTTCAGCCCGATGGCTGCCTCAGCACGCTTCGGGTAAAGGGGCTGTCCTGGATCAACCAGGGACTTTGCGACATCCCTGGGATCAACAGGAGGTGCCCCCAACTTTCACCAACCCTACGAGTCAGTTTAGATCCCGAGGGACCGTCCCGAAGTGGCAGTATCAGAGGTAATCTCAGAAGTCAAGATCACCTCCGTCTCGCGGCGACTCCAGCTCCGCCCATCTGGATGGATTTGGCACTTCTGTCCACCTGTCAAGTCCTTCCAAGGACCTGGGATAGGCAAATGTTGCTGTTTGGTGGGAATGGTATCATCGTAGCGGCCGAATGCAATAACTCGTCACAGCCAACTCCCCACCGGACAACTGGCCGTGAGCCGTTATAACCTTGAACAGTCACCAAATACCAAATAGCACTTAGACTTCTATACCGCTTCCCTGTGCTTTGCAGCCCTCTCTAAATGAGGATACGGATTGTTGTCCCCAACTATCTGGTTTTGTCTTGATTTTACTGACCTTTGTTGTAAGAGTAGCTGTATTCCAGAAATCTTCCATTACTACTCTAGTTTCGATTCTAGAATAGACCTAAACTGACAAATGTCACAAATTTGTTCAGTTCTTTAGATATTCTCCCCAGCCTTGAAAAATCTGGTGGCTTTTCAAAGTGGGAATCACAAATTCTTCCTTTCCTCCTTCTCCTTTGTTTTTCCTGGCAGGTCACAAACATCTGGATTGAATCCCAGAAAACTCACGAGAGAGAGAGGGCCCTTCAGATCACCTGGCAACTGCTAAAGTTTGCTTCCGAAAATGAAAATTTTGATGTAAGTCACAGTTTAGGATGAGAAGTGAAATGTTTTCAAAGGGAAAAAAAACCTAAGAAAGTCCAGTTGCCTTTTGGAAAAAGCACCTTTGGGATGTGACCAGGATGATATAAGCAGGATGAGAATCCTGCTTGAGCAGGGGGTCCCTCCCAGCAACTGTGGTTCTGTGATTCCATCATTCGGTGATTCTCAGGTTCTATGATTCAAAGATTCTATGATTCCAAGATGCTGTGATGCTATGACTATATGATTCTAGGCTTTGAAGAGTCAAAGATTCAAAGATTCTATTATTCAAATATTCTATTATTCTAAGATGACTCTATGATGCTATGATTCTGAGATTCTATGATGATTATTCTATGATTGAAAGATTTTCTTATTCAAAATTCAAAGATTCTATGATTCAAAGATTCAAATAGTCAATAATTTTATACTTCTAATATTCTGTGATTCAAAGATTCAACTATTCGATAATTCTGTGGTTCTGATATTCTAATATTCTATGTTTCCAAAATTCTAACATTCTATGTTTCTACGATTCTGTGATTCTATGATTCCAAAAAATATGATTCCATGGTTCTATGGTACATATTCTCTGATTCCAGCTGGCTGAAAAGTTCCTGAGGGGCCCTCCCCCACTTTCTCATGGTTCTCCTTTTTTCTTCCTTTCATCAGACCACAGGTGACTTTCTTTTGCTGGGACAGCTGGTGGCTTTGCTGGCCCTGCACATTAGTGACACCAACAAAGAAGTTGGCCAGATGTCTGCAGAGGCCGCCTACCACCTCCACCAACTCCTCATGAGCAAAATGGGTGAGAAAGTGGAACTCCAAGGGAAGGCATGCTGCAAGGAGCCCAGGGATGCGCACTGCCCAGGAGACCCTTTGGTGGCACCAAAAAAAGAGAGAGATGCGGGAGACAGAGGGAGAGAAAAGAGGGAGAGGCGGAGGAGGAGGAAGAAGAAGAAGAAGACTGTGGAGTCCTTGGTGCTCTCTGAGCTTTGTTGTTTTCTTCAGGACTTTTCGTGACCCAACTAGATAACGTCATCAGTACTAGAAGGGAAGAAGCTTTTCTCTCTCTTTTCTACACAAGGCTTTTGCCCTGTCAGTACTGACGGTCAGCATCACTGATGGTGTTACCTAGTTGGGCAATGAAACGTCTGCAAGAAAACCACCAAGCTCAGAGGGCACCAAGGACCCCCTCTGGTCAACCCTGAGCTACAGATCTTCTCCTCTATAGGAACGACTAAACCAGCAGGCAGAGGAAGGATGTTCAGAAGTTCAGAATGCCAGAATCTGACGTTGTGTTCTCTTCCTCCCTCCAAAGCTAAAGAAATGGAGACAAAGAGAAAAACCAGGAAGGGGAAGATCGTCGAATGGCTGAGGGAGGACTTCTTCGTCTCGGGCCCAGCAATATTTTATGACAACACCCCCAAAATGGCCAAGGTATGTTTAGTTCAGCCTTTTGCCTTGCTTCTTGTTGACCGTCCTTTCAGTCCTTCTCATGATCTGGAGATACTCAAAAAAGTCAACGTAACAGTGGGGACAGCACGCTCCAAAGGCTGGAGTTTGGATGTCCATCCCCCACAATGTCCAGGAGCAGACAAGTGCAGCTGCCACGTTGGCTTCTTCGACCCACCTCCTAATTTCATGTGATGGATGACATGGAATCAGGCCTGCCTCTCTACATGGTGGGCTATCCCCAAACCTGGGTCAAAGTCTCTGGCTTGTCGAGAGAAGGGAATCAAATCCCTGATGCATCTCTGCATGGTCTTCTTTCCTTCTTTCCAACAGGCCTTTGGTGAGCATCTCACTCCCTCCCAGTTAACGGATGTGATCATGAAAGCCCTGGAAGCTGTCACAAACAGCAACAAAAATATTTCACAGGCTGCCGGGCTTCTTCTCAATTCCTTCATGA
Organism: Naja naja; assembly: GCA_009733165.1. Taxonomy (NCBI): domain Eukaryota; kingdom Metazoa; phylum Chordata; class Lepidosauria; order Squamata; family Elapidae; genus Naja; species Naja naja. The sequence goes on from CM019166.1 coordinate 3,705,139, forward strand.
AGGAATGTGGAATGGAGATGGAGGAAGTAAGAAAATTGCAGGGTTTGGAGCGAAAGGGATATAGGAGATTTTATAGAAAACAAAGATGAGAGTGGGTGAGACCTTGTGTTTGGAATCCCACTCAGTGACACAACTTTGGCTGGTTTTAAGAAGGCTAGGGCTAGATGGCAGACCACCCAGTGACCTCTGGGCTGTCGATAAAGTTGGGTAAACCTTCCAGAAGGAGGTTAGCAAGAGACATTTTGGGTTCAATGGTGGTTGTACGTTGAGGACTACCTATATATGTTGGATAGTGTGTTTTTGGGGCCCGCAGTCACAATTCGATGATGATATTTGGACCCATATACAGAGAGTGTCTGCCCATCTATCATGGCCCGTGCAAATTTGGTTCAGTGCTGTCCACATCACACGGGGCTGGACAAATCAGGTGTTTTTTTTTCAAAAATGTCAGGCAAACTTTGACCTTGTGGGGGCCAATTTTTCCCCCACTGGGTGGGAATTATCAGCTCTACTGCAACTCCAGTGGAGACCAATGATGGATCTCATCCCTCTGACTTCTGTTTTGCCATAGCTACCGATGATCCTAAGGGAAATGTACACGTGTCTCCCAAGTATTTTGGACCCTGCCACCAAGGAAGACGTCATAAAAGCAGTGTGCCACCTGGCTTCGAAAAGGGCAAACCGAATGGTGGATACCATCCTGGAGGTCTCGGTGGAGTGTGATGGGTAAGAAGAACCTCAGGGAGAGGTTCCTCCTGTTCTCTGTACTCTACGGAGATTCTCAATCCTTTGCAATTGGGGCAAATACCTGTAGCTCAGGTGGAGGATGAAGGTGGAGGTTGGTTCTCAAAATTTGTGGGTTGGTTTCCGAACGTTTCATTACCAGGCTAGGTGAAGGGAAGGCCAGGTTAGGGAAGGCCAGTGTTGGTGTCCTCTGGCTTGTAAGGGCTTTGTGTGGCCAGTAGGTCTTGTGATGGAGAGGTCACACCCCTTTTTTCAATGCCGCTGTCACTTTGAGTGGTTACGAGGCAAACAGTTGTAAGCCGAGAACTACCTGTATATATATTTATTTTTCTTGCATGAAAGCAGTTCATTTGGCCCTTGGTTTTCTAATCCTTTCTTCCGTTGCAGGGCAGTTAATATATCTGGACGCTTCTGAAATGGGGAAAGAGGCTGATTTTTTCCCCAATCTATTTTTCCATCTCCACAGAACCGCAAGAGAGCTATGGAGGGCTCTGGTGGCAGATCCATACGCCAACCTGAGGATCATGAAACCCCTCCTCAAAAGGCTCCAGGATGAAGACCCCAGCACAGAAACCACCAGAAGGAGAAATAGCAAATCCATCATGCCCATTGCGGTAAGCCATCGACCGGTGGCTCGGTTTTCGTTTTATCTAGATGTGGGGCAGGCCTGAAGGATGGGGGAAGGGGCTGAACAGAAGACTCACCCTGGGGGTCTCCCCATTAAGAGCAGGTTGCAGGGAGGCAGTGGGCAAACAGGTGGGGGCTGAAATTGGAGCAAAATTTGGCATAAGGACCCCCCAAAAAGCCCCACTGGAAGTCGAAGCATCTGTGGGCTGCCTGGCCAGAACAGCTTTGATAGTCATCCATTCATCCATTCATTCATGTATCCATTCATTTATTCATCAATTCCTTCACGTATTCATTCCTTTATTCATCCATTCATTTGTGTATTTATTGATTCATTCATTTCATAAGAAAACTCATACGGTTGCCCAACTCACTCATGGTGATTCTGGGTGGCTTACAGAAAGAGCTTTGGTGGCTCAGGCTGTTAAATGCCTGCTCTTAAGATCCAGCTGCCTACAATTACTGTAGGCTCGAATCCCACCAGGCTCAAGGTTGACTCAGCCTTCCATCCTCTCGGGGTAGGTAAATTGAGGACCCAAGATTGTTGGGGGCAATTAGCTGACCTTGTAAAAATGCCGCTTAGTAATAAGCAGGCATATACAATGGAATGAAGGCTATTGCTGAGCGCATTGGGTTGTGCTCCAAAAATTGTAAGCCGCCCTGAGTCTTCAGAGAAGGGCGGCATATAAATGTAATTAAAAAAAAAAAATTACTAAAAAGAGTTTGATGTAAGAAAATACACGATAGAAACCAAGAAAGGCAAACACCCAGCTGAGTGCTGCCCATCTATCAACAGTTTTAATCTGTGTTTTTATTATGTGTTTTATTGTTTTATTACGTTATTGTAAACTGCCCAGTGTCAGACATTCAATGGATTAAGACCAATAGAAGAGAATATTTGTAGCTCGGAGTTGAATTGCGGAGACTTCGGTGCTCTCTCAGCTTGCTGGTTTTCTTTTTTATTATTGTTATTATTATTTTTTATGTAATTTTTTTTTATTTTCCAAAGACAAACAAAACAAACAAACATAAAAACATAAACCAATAACAATTTCAAGTGTGTCGGTCGTCACAAATCTCAGTGCCATCTCCTCACCATCAATACTCTCTATTACAGAAAAAAAACTATACAATGCAAACAAAGTAATAGAAAGAAAAAAGAAAGGTACAACCACCTATTTTCTATTTAGATAGATCTAAAAAAAACAACTTATGCATTTTAATTCATACATTACCTAAATTATCTCCTCTATTAACCAATATCATTATTATTAACTCTCTACAATATTATAATCTTTATATTGTATTTTCATTCAACAATTTAATTTATCTCCATTATATCCATATATTACCAAGCTTTTTTATCTAACCATTGATAAAACATACTCCATATCTTGTAAAACTGTTTTTCTTCTTGGTCTTGTGGTTTTCTTTTTTTTTGGTGTAAAATTTTTTTTATTTTTAAGACAAACATACAAACAAAACATAAAAACATAAAACCATCTTCCATTTTATATACATACAAATCTTTTGTGCTATCCTTTTTGTCGTCATTGCTCACAATTTATATAATCTTTCACCTTGTCAAGTTAACATATGCTTATATATTTATCAGTTATTAAACATCTATGACTAGACTATTCCCTCATTTTATACGAGATATTCCAAGTTTTATATTAAAATTTACATTAACCTTTCATCCAATGGTTATATATGTCTATATTGTATTTTATATCAATCTATTAAATTTTTATTACAAAATTATCTACTGTATTACATTACTAATTCTTTTTATCCAACCATTGATAAAACAAATCCCATATCATATAAAATGGTTTATCTTCTTGTTCTCTAATTTCAAATGTCAATTTACTCATTTCAGCACAGTCCATAATTTCCTTAATAACTTCCTCCTGCATAGGTATTTTATCATTTTTCCAATTCTTAGCAAATACAATTCTAGCTGCTGTTAAAACATTTACAATCAAATATTTCAACTCTTTATTGTAAATATCTGGTATATTCCCAATAAAAATATTTCCGGTTTAAAGTCTATATGTTGTTTTATTATTTTTTCCAACCACGTGTGGATTTTAGTCCAATATCTTTTTACATCTGAACACGTCCACCATATATGGTAATATGAGCCAGGTATCTGATGACATTTCCAACATTTATCCAATTTATCCTTAAACATTCTTGCAATCCTTCTCAGGGATAAGTGCCACCTGTAAAACATCTTATACAGATTTTCTTTATAAGCAGTTGACATTGTCATTTTATAGTTTTGAGACTATACTTTTTGCCATTTCTCTAAATCAATCCCATATCCAAATTTTTTCCCACATCAGCTTGGTGGTTTTCTTGTAGAGGTTTCATGACCCAATTAGGTAACATCATCAGGGCTAGAAGGGAGTGGGGTTGTGGAGTGGAGGAGGAGGAGGAGGAGGAGGAGGAGGACAATGAGGTCCTTGGTGCTCTAGGAGCTTGTTTGCTTTCTTGCAAGCATTTCATTACTCAAACAAGTAATATCAGGAGGAGGAGGAGGAAGAGGAGGACTGTGGGGCCCTTGGTGCTTACCGGGCTCAGCGATTTTCTTGCAAATGTTTCATGACCCAACTAGGTAACATCATCAGAGCTAGAAGCGGGAGGTGTCTAACCCTAACTCTGAGCATAACTCTTCTAGCACTGATGATGTTACCTAGTTGGGTCATTGTTAGTATATATCTCCGTGAGGAGAAACGAGTGCAGCCAGGAAAGCATGAGTAGAGAGACAATGAATAAGACACTGGACACGAGTAGTATACTGAATACAGGAAACATTGGTTTTACTATCAGTGAGGATTTAGCAGAGTCCAAAAACAGTCTGAGTCATACACGAAACAAGTCAGTCAGTATCTTAATACTATTCCAAATATCAATATGTCCTTGTCCTTACCAATCAGCAGGCACAGTTTGTAGTTTGTCAAAACAGTAGCAAACTCACATCCCTTAACAACACAGAGATAGAGCAGAGAGGCAGAGAGAGAGAACTAGGTTTCTGGCTCCATCTTATGGCCGGTTGCTGTAGCCACAGCCAATCACATTCCGGCTACTCTTAAAGTGACATACACCTTCAATCCTGGCTTATATATTACAAACCCAAACGTTAGTTATACTAACAGTCATGAAACATCTGCAACAAAAAAACCCACACACTCAGACAGCCCCAAGGAGCCCACAAATAAATAAACAACCTATTAGGTGGAGAGTAAAGAGCCCACTTAGGAATGAAGACAAAAAGAAAGACTTCAGATCTCTTTGCCCCAGTTCTGTCTCACTTGTGCTACACATTGTCTCCTTTTTGTTCTGTATCTACACCCCACTGCCTTCTCGAAGTCTGGAGGGGGTGTAGAATCCGTGTTTCAGAAGTCCCACTTCGAGCAAAACTTTGCATCCTGTCTCAGATATGGACATTCCTGGCTCAGTTTTCAGGGACATGGGGATTTTTTTTTCTCCTGGTTGGCCCACATCAAAGCAGTTCCACTTTTGGATTCTGTAAGCTCAGTAACCTGGTTCCCCTCACAATCAGGAGGCTGTGTGTTGGATGCTAAGTAGAGGCAGGTATTTCTGTCTCTGGGCACAATGGTAATGTATCTGCTGAACAAAACTCCTCATTGGCGACAGGAAGGGCATCTGGCCACTAAACATCCAACTCCATTCAGTTGCCCAGACTCCACCCCAATGCAAGGGATTATGGGGTCATTAAAAGGAGATGATGAAGATGAATCTAAGTAACTTGGTGAGCCCAAGGTGACTCTCCTTTCATCCTGTTTCTAGGCCACCAACGCCTTGTCCTTCATCCTCTCGTTACCTGAGGCAGCTGATGCGATCAAGAACAAATTCCCTCAGCTGCTGATTGCACTGGTCATCCAGATTTATTTCCTCCTTGGAGCCAGCAAACGAGGGTCAAGACGATCAAGCCAAATACTGGATAATTCCCAACAAATCAACTTCTTGGGGTAAGGAATCTCCTAGTACCTGTCTGGATCCTTTCTCCATCACTGCATTGGTGAAGCTAGTCCCATGGTTGTTAAGTGAATCCGGCTTCGCCACCATCAGAAGGTCGCAAAAGGGGATCGCGTGAGTCATCAAGCGTGACTCATAAACTGTCATAAATATGAGCCAGTTGCCGGTTGTTTGAATTCTGATCACATGACCACAGGGATGCTACAACGGTCGTAAGGGTGAAAAACGGTCATAAGTCACTTTTTCTGTGGTGTTGTAACTCTGTACGGTCACTAAATGAACGGTAGCTGTAGTAAGTCAAAGTAATCAAGTTCAGCCACAATCAACCCCTGGTTGGCCCATAGACACTGCCAACCATCATGGCTTGGTTCAATCATGGCTATCCTGAACAGCAGCGGGAGGCAGATTGGCATCCGCGGAAGCCCGGGCTTTGCAGGGGGCAGGAGATCCTGGATGATTGGCACTGACTCTTGTTCCCTTGTTTGATTTAGCGCCGCAGTGCAAGCGATTAAAAACTTGATTGTGTGTGCTGGCTACACGGAGGAATTCGACGCCCTGGGGCTGCTGGGCTGCTGGGAAATGCTACTGAGCCCAGACAGTTTGTTTCAAGCCATTTCCCACCTGGCCCGGTAAGAAGTTAAAAGTCAGAAGAGCTTCACTGCAAGTGGCAGTGGGCGAGAGATAGAGGGGGGTCAGGGGAGAGAGAGAGGAAGAAGACGAGGCAGAGAGAGAGAGAAAGAGAGGCAGAGAGAGTGTGAAAAGAGAGGGAGAAGAACAGGAGGGGAAGGAGAGAGAGAAAGAGGGGAGGGGAGAGGAAAAGGGGGGGAGACAGAGGGAGAGAGAGAAAGAGGGGAGGGGAGAGGGGAAGAGGGACCAGCGGGGAGAGGGAGAGAGAAAGAGAGGCAATCAGCAGGTTTTTCTGATCTCTCCATATCTGACCTCTTAGGAACTTGTTCGCATTCTCTAAAGTGGAGCTCAAGGACATGTTTACACAGGCCAACGTATACCTCCACCGCCCTGACATAAGGGAGAAGACAATTGGGATGATCTTCTTCTCGGAGGTGAGAAGACATGCTGGAGGTCACGGAAAGCTTCCCTGGGTTCACAAGAACTTTCTGGTTAGAAACTCGAAGGTGTGGGTGCTCCATCCTTGGAGGCCTTGAAGAAGAGGCAGGACAGCCACTTGCCTGAAATGGTAGAGGGTCTCCTGCTTGAGCCGGGGTTGGACTAGATGACCTCCGAGGTCTTCTGTTATTCGGTTAATTGGTGGAATGGCTTGCCTCCAGACGTTATGGGAGGGAGGAGAGGAAAGACCAGTAGCTCTCACACCCATAATCACAAAGTGTTTTGAGAGACTGGTCTTAAAATATATACAGGATTGCCTCCCATTGACCCTTGACCCATACCAGTTTGCTTATCGGAATAACAGATCCACAGAGATGCTATTGTCATGGCTCTCCACGTTGCCCTGGACCATCTGGAGCATAGTGGGAGCTATGTAAGGATGCTTTTCATTGATCACAGCTCGGCTTTTAATACTATCATTCCAGACATACTGATTAAGAAGTTGCTGGAAATGGGCCTCTCCTCTCACATCTGCTGTTGGATTAGGGACTTTCTTACTAACAGACCCCAAACCGTTAGGATTGGCAGATGTTTTTCCTCCACTCTTGTTCTCAGCACTGGCTCTCCACAGGGCTGTGTGCTGAGCCCCCTTTTGTATTTACTCTACACCTACGACTGTACTCCCTCTTGTCCCACTAACTCTATAATAAAATTTGCAGAGGACACCACGTTGGTGGGACTCATATCAGGAGGAGACGAAACAGCCTATAGGTCAGGGGTTCTCAGACTGGTCTTGTGGTGCAAGAGTCATAACCCCACCCTGAACATCAAAAAGACCAAAGAATTGATTATAGACTTCAGAAGATGCAAAGCAGAGCTTCTCCCATTATATATCAATGGAGACGGTGTGGAAAGAGTTCGTAGTTTTAAATTTCTAGGAACTCGTATTTACTTGGTCGTCCACACTATGGCCACGGCAAAGAAGGCCCAACAGTGCCTGCACTTTCTGTGGCTGCTGAAAAAGAGTGGTCTGGGCGAGAAGTTGATGGTTACTTTTTACCGTTCTACCATCGAGAGCATTTTGGCATACTGTGTAACGGTGTGGTATGCTGGATGCTCTGCAGTGGATAAGAAGATGCTCCAGAGAGTTATAAACACAGCACAAAAAAATAATCGGTTGCTCTCTTTCTTCTTTGGAAGAGATTGCGGAGACCAGACTCCTCTCTAGAGCACTAAAAATCTCCACAGACCGTTCTCATCCTGGTCATTCATATTTCGAACTGTTACCATCAGGGAGGCATTATAGATATCTTAAAATGAGGACTAATAGATTGAGAAACAGTTTCTTTTCCAAGGCAGAAATTGTCTTGAATCAAACAGTGCATTTGTGACTTAGTCCTATTATTATTATTATAATTATTTTAATTTTTAAATACTCTGTAGTGTGATTGTGATGTGGTCTTTGGGGCACTGTGCTGGAGTAGCTTTCAAATTTCATTGTATTCATGAAATGCAATGACAATAAAGGTATTCTATTCTATTCTAGATTCTATTCTATTCTAGAAAAGAACAGAGGGAAGGAAGAGAGAGGAGGAAGGACAGATGAAGGCAGGGAGGGAGAGCGGTGGGAAGAAAGGAAGCAAAGGTACAGAGAGAGAGGGAGGAAGGAAAGAAGGAAGGAAGGAAGGAAGGAAGGAAGGAAGGAAGGAAGGAGAGAAGGAAGGAAGGAAGGAAGGAAGGAAGGAAAGAAGGAAGGAAGGAAAGAAGGAAGGAAGGAAGGAAGGAAGGAAGGAAGGAAGGAAGGAAAGAAGGAAGGAAGGAAGGAAGGAAGGAAGGAAGGAAGGAAGGAAGGAAGGAAGGAAGAAGGAAGGAAGGAAAGAAGGAAGGAAGGAAGGAAAGAAGGAAGGAAGGAAAGAAGGAAGGAAGGAAAGAAGGAAGGAAAGAAGGAAGGAAGGAAGGAAGGAAGGAGGAAGGGAGAAACACGTTGCTCATCAGAAAATCACAAAAGGGATCCCATGACATCAGGATATTGCAACCGTCATAAATATTAACCTGCAAGTACCCAAGTTTTGGTCGCATGATGGTGTGGATGGTACAATGGTCTTAAGTCTGAAAAATGGGCGTGTCCTTTTTGTCAGTGCCGTTGCAATGTTCAATGGTCACTAAATGAGGACTATTTTATATTTCCTTCCTCTTAATGGCCGAATGTGACATCTTTTAGTAGAGGCTCTCAGGAAATGTTCCCTTCCTTTGCTTTGCTCATGCTCAGTTTCTTGACTCTTCTTCCTCAGCTGCTGTACCACCCGGAGGTTGGGCACCATTTTACGATGCGGCACATTCTGGATGTTCTTCACAAATGGATGACCCAACCATATGCTCTCATCCAGATCTTTAGCCTTCGAGGCCTGGGATACCTACTGCAGCACCCCTTGGAGGTAAGAGATGGGGTGCAGGAAGCGACCGACTGTCAAAGGAGTAGCAGGTGTGACCTCCCTCTCCAGGGGTCCACAAGGCTGGGAGGGATAGAAGGAGGAGAAGAAGACAAGTGCCAGAAAGAGGGTGGGCTCAGCTAGATGGATGCACCCCTGGAAGATCTGAAGGATCCACTTGAGGACAGATCCTCTTGGAGAACATCAGAAAGCAGAAAGGGAAGCAAGGGATGGGAACTCATCAAGGACAGAACCCATCTAGATCTCAGGAGAAATTCCCTGACACTGGGAACGACTTCCTCCAACACTGGAAGCTTTTAAGAAGAGTCTGGACAGCCATTTGTCTGGGGTTGCATAGCATCTCCTGCTTGAGCAGGGAGGTGGACTAGAAGACCTCCGAGGTCCCTTCCAATTCTGCTATTCTGTCAGGCAGTGGAATCATTTGCCTCCAGATGTTGTGGGTGATCCAACATGGGAGATTTTCAAGAGGAGACAAGACAGCCGTTTATCCAGAAGGCAGTGATGGCGAAGCTTTTGGGCACCCAAACCGGAAGACAAGTGCATGCGCATGCATGAGTGAGTGCTGGAGTGCCGGAAAACCGAAGACCAGTTGGCCAGTGTCTGCATGTCTGGTTTTGGGGTACTTTTGGGGCCATTTTCAGGGCTTTGCTTGGGTGTTTCCCCCTAAAAACAGCCTGAAATTGGCCTGAAAATGCTCCAGAAAGTGCCCCCCAAATGCTCTGAAAAATATCATGAAAACGGCTGGAAAAACGGCCTGAAACAGCCTGGAAAACAGCCCTCAAAAAGGCCTATAAGTGGCCCCAAAATGGCTTGAAAATGGCCTGAAAACAGTCCAAAAAAAGGCCTGAAAATGGCCCAGAAGGCCCAAAAATGGCATGAAAAACAGCCTGGAAAACAGCCTGGAAAAGGACCAGAAAAAGGTTCAAAAATGGCCTGAAAACAGCCCCCCCAAATGCCTGAAAAAAATGGCTTGTTTTTTGGCTGCTTTTCGGGCTGTTTCCCGGCACTCTGGCACCTGCGAAGACCAGCTGGCCAGTGTGCCAGAAACCAGGAGAGCTGCTGGAAAGGGGGCGCGTGCCCACTGAGAGGGCTCTGTGTGGCACATCTGGCACACGTGGCATAGGTTCGCTCCATCAGGGGCTCAGAGTCTCCTGCTTGAACAGCAGGTTGGACTGGAAGATCTCCTGGTTCCTTTTCAACCCTGGGATTCCATGTTCTGTGGGCTTCTCTGTCATGACCTCTGCTAGACTCAGAGAACTGCAGGGACTCCGTTTAATGGCTCCTTTCTCTCCCTGCTTCATCCAGACTAAGGTTTTGCGGCCCATATTAGGACCTGTCGTGAACTGCGCCATACAACACCATAGCAGTCTAGCCAAGGAAGCGCTGAGGACACTAAAGATCCTGTTTGGGCAGCTGGATGTCAGGATATACGGGTACAAGGCCGCTGTTCTCATCCCCCACCTCCTGCAGTATTTTTTTGATGTAAGTCAGCTAAAACACAGCAAACCGATTCTCTCTCTTTCGCTCTTTTTCTCCCATCAAGATGGCCTGGGGACCACCTGCAGAAGTCTAACTTGGTCGAAAATGCTTAGCAGTAGTTCAGCCACAACAGTGTTGTGGTGATATAAAACAGTGTGTAAGCTTGCGGATGATCCTTGAGCCCTGCTAGAGAGCTGGAGAGGTTCCAGATGAGTGGAGGAGAATGAAGGTTGCCACTCTCTTCAGCTTCACCAAAGCATGTGGCAGTCTAGAAAATCTAGAGCAGCGGTAGCCAACCGGTGGGCCATGGCCCACTGGTGGGCCGTGAGAAAATTTTGGTGGGCCACAGAGAAATCTCACCCACAGAGCACCCCACCCTCCAAACCAATTAATCCAGGCTGCGCAGAAACACAAGGCTGCACCTCCCACATGGCCCCCTGAGAACCCTCCCCACCCACTCACTCCTTACCTGGCAAACTTGCCTGCTAAATTGCTATTTTTCCTTTTTCCGACCATCAGCTGTTCTGCTGTGCCAGGAGATTTAGATTAGCTAGGAAGCTGAAAATGGTTGGATTTCTTGCTTTCTAGCTAGTCTTTGGATCTTCAGCTCTGCTTTTAAACACAGCCGAAGCTCCCTTAGGACTGAAGGTTTGCTTGCAAGCAAATTCAGTGCAGACTCACAAGCAAATTTGAGAGACTGAGCTAGCCAATGGCAGATAGATAGATCACTGAATGATTCTGTGAGCAACTCAATCTGCCTGCTTTGCCTGATTTTGGGTAAAAGTTGCTCTTTTTTATGACATATTCAATATTTATTTAAATATTTATAATATTTACATACAAGCCATGCCCAGCCAGTCACATGACCACCAAGCCACACCCACAAATTAGGCCATGCCCACAGAACTCTTAGTGGTCCCTGGGATCTAAAATTATGAGTTTGGTGGTCCTTGAGGTCCAAAAGGTTGGTGAGCCCTGATCTAGAAGACCAGGCACCCTATCTAGAAACACCCCCCTCGCTCTCCATATCTAGACGCAATCTAGAAGGGTGGTGCCTGGTCTCAGACCCTTTAAGATGTGTGGTCTTCAACTCTGCTGGCTGGAGAACTCCATGAGTTGAAATCCCCACATCTTGAAGCTGCTCAGATTGGGGAAAATGCTCTACATCAGTATCACTCAACCTTGGCAACTTTTGAGGACTTCAATTCCCAGAACTCTCCAACCAGCATATTGGAGCTGAAGTCCCCACATCTTAAAGCTGCTCAGATTGAAAAACAGCAGCCTACATCATACCATAGAGGTTGATCTGCAAGCATTTTACAGCAATTGCCAACAATTAGCATGGAATTGTCAAGATGAACAATTGCCAGGCTAATCTCACTCTGTTTCTTGAGTGGGTAAACAGATGTAGCTGAAGAGATTGTCAGTCATCCAGATCATGGTTGTCCCAAAGGTGTTTTCTCAAAGGACTAAAGACTGTTTTTCCTTGAAGAGGTTTCCCTTCTCATCCAAGAAGCTACTTCAGTTCGAAGCTTCAGTTCGAAGAGGGAAACCTCTTCAAGGAACAAGAAGGGTGGGTCTCTCTAGGAGAGTTCACAGCCATTGGGTGGCCTCAAAGATCTCCCCAAATTAGCTTGGACAAGTGGGTTCCAGATGAGCTTCCAGCCATGGGAACTTTCACTTGAGGAGTCCATGTTCGTCCCATTTTCAGTTAAAGACACTTGGATGCCCTTCAGTTCTGGAGGATACAGTCCATCCAGCCTAGGACATCAAAGGATGTTGCAGTTCAACCTATCTGGAAGATGCTTAGATGAGGGAATAGAAGGGGATCTCATCAACTTTGCAGATGGCACTAAACTGGCAGGAATAACCAAAACCCCAGAAGATGAGCTGGGGATCCAAAAAGATCTTGACAGACTTGAACAAGGGGCCCTCTCCAAGAACATGACATTTCATGTGGAGAAGAGTAAGGTTTTAACCTAGTGGACGATCACTCAAACATGAGCCAGCTGAGTGTGGCAGCAGCCCAAAAAGCCAATACAGTCCTTGATTGCATAAACAGGCAACGAATCAAAATCACATATTAATATTAGTGTTAGTGTCAGTGTTGGTATTAGTACTGCTTTGTAAAACCTTAAGTACTGCCACACCTGGAATACTGAATCCAATTGCGGTCTCCAAATTGGTTGAGACTTTGGGAAAAGTGCAAAGAAGGGCAACTAAGATGATTAAAGGCCTGAAGGCTCAAACGTACGATGAACGGCTGCAAGATTTGGGCTTGGCTGGTCTAGGGAAAAGAAGGACTAGGGGGGACATGATAGCAGCATTCCAGGATTTGAAGGGCTTCCAGGATACCAGGATGGAGAAAGTCAAAACCTCTTGGGAACTTGGCATGCTGTGAACTTCTGTGTTCTTCTCCTGCAAACTTAAAGGTCCTTCTGCATGGCTACCAGTCACCACACCAAGAACCCGACAGTTGAGCACTGAGCTATATCGATTTCCATCTGTTGGAGGGACTCACCTGTTTCTCTTCCTTCGTAGGAAGACACCGAACTGCGAAATAATTCCATCTCTATTTTCGGCGTTCTCTTGAAAGGGGTGAACCTTATAGAAAACAATAATATCACAGTAAACATCATGCAGAGCCTTGTTCCATTATTGATCCAGCTTTCAGATGCTCGGACCAAAGAAGTGAGTTGAAGAGCTGGGTAGAACTGTGGGGGCCTTGGTGCTCTCTGAGCTTGGTTATTTTTCTTGTAGACCTTTCCTTACCCAACTAGGAAACATCATTAGTGGTAGCATGGAGTGGGGTTTGTGGAGAGGAGGAGGAGGAGGAGGAGGAGGAGGAGGAGGAGGAGGAGGAGGAGGAGGAGGAGGAAAAAAGACTGTGGGATTCTTGGTGCCTCTGAGCTATTTTCTTGCAGACTTTTTATGACCCAACTAGATAACATCATCAGTGCTAGAAGGAAGTGGTGTCCCTGTTTATGCAGAAGTGGCTGGCCTTTTCAGTGTTGGTGGGAGTGTTGTTTTCTGCCTGTCAGTTATTTCCCTTATTAGGCACTTATGTATAAACAGGCTCATGTGAGCCCCTTTTGCGACCTGCTGACAAGAGAAATCCCTGGGGAAGCCAGATTCCCTTAACGGCTCTGCTACTAGCTTAACCCCTACGGAGATTCCCTCAACAATTGCGGGAAGAAAGGTCGTAAAATGGGGCAAAGCTCACTTAACAACTGTCTCACTTAATAATAGACATTTTGGGCTCCGTGGCGATTGTGAGTCGAGGACTACCTGTAGAGAGATTGGGCACCTGGGTAGCTTGTCCATCAACCTGTTGGAGATGTCGAGGGGGTCTCCTTTCAGGACGGAGAATCTGTGGTCATCCCTGCCCCCTTGCATGGCCATCTCTGAGTCCTGGGGTAGCTTCTCCGCTTTCCCTTCCCCTGAGCAAGGAGAAGGCTGGGTTTTCTCTGCGGAACATGGACAAAATCAGAAGCGGGTTACCCGACGCCATCTTTCCTCCCTTGGCCCAGGTCTCCAGGAATGCCCTCAACGCCTGCGTCGCATTCATGGAATGGGAGGATGTTCCCAGCAATGTGTTCAACTATGAAATGTACAGCAGCCCCCATAGCATGTACAAGGACATCTGTGCCGTCATTGTAAGCATGAGCCAAGCTGGCTTGTTTTGTTCCAGATTGTTTTGTTTTTTTAATAAAAAGTTTTATTATTTTTTTCCAAGACAAACAAGACAAACATAACATAAAAAACATAAACCAACATCAATTTCAAGTGTGTCGGTCAGTCACAAATCTCGGTGCCATCCCCTTACCATCAATACGCTCCATTGTGGAAGAAAAGAAAAAGAAATATACAGAACAAACAAGAAATAATAAAAAAATACAACCGCCGATTATCTATTTGAGGAAGTCTCAAAAACTTATACATTTTAGTTCATACATTACCTAAACCGTCTCCTCTATTATCCAACATTATTATTATCATCAACTCTCTACAATATTATAGTCTCTATATTATGTTCTCATTCAACAATTATATTTATCTCCATCATATCCATATATTACCAAGTTTTTATCTACCATTGATAAAACATACTCCATATCTTAAAAACTGTTTTTCTTCTTGATCTCTAATTTCGAATGTTAATCTACTCATTTCGGCACAGTCCAAAATTTTCTTAATCACTTCCCTCCGCAGGTATCTTGTCATTTCTCCAATTTTTAGCAAATACAATTCTAGTAGCTGTTAATACATTAACAATCAAATATTTCAACTCTTTGCTGAACGTCTCTGGCATAATTCCCAATAAAAATATCTCAGGTTTCAAGTCTATATGTTGTTGTGTCATTTTCTCCAACCACGTGTGGATTTTAGTCCAATATCTTTTCACATCAGCACAAGTCCACCACATATGGTAATAGGAGCCGGTGTCTGGTGACATTTCCAACACTTATCCGATTTATCCTTAAACATTCTTGCAATCCTTCTCGGGATAGGTGCCACCTGTAAAACATCTTATACAAATTTTCTTTATATGCAGTTGACATTGTCATTTTATAGTTCTGGTCCCATAGTGTTTGCCATCTCTCTAAATCTATCCCATAACCAAATTTTTTCCCCCAAGCAATCATTGTTTCTTTAACCTGTTCTTCTTCCATTCTAAATTCTAGTAAGTGCCCATAAAGTTTTTTAATTACTTTTTCATTCGTACCCATCAAAATTTTATCCAGTTCAGTTTGTTTATTATAAATACTTTCAGCCTTAGAGTCCTCATCATATCTAGATTGTATTTGCAAATATGAGAACCAATTCATTTTTATTCCTTGTTCCTGTAGTGTTTGCATCGATTTAAGTTCACCCTTTTCATTCAAAATCTCATATCTAACTGTTTGTTCCTTTTTATATATTGGATATGAAAAATATATATTGGATATGAAAAAGCTTCAATAGTAGATACCCATAGTGGAATTTGTATATAATATTGTTTCCTAATTTTTCCCAATTTAAAAACAAAGCTTCTCAAATATAATGCCTTCTAAAATATCCTTGCGTTTTAGTTCCCTTATACCATAGGAAAGCATGCCACCCTAATAGCAAATCATGGCCTTCTAAAGTTAATAATCTATTATTCCTCAACGTTATCCATTCCTTCACCCACATCAGACTTGCAGCTTGATAATACAATTCCCAATTGGGCAGTGCAAACCCCCTCTTAACCTTGCATCTTGTAATAACTTAAGTTTAATTCTTGGTTTTTTGCCCTGCCATATAAATTTTGATACAATTTTATTTAAATCCTCAAAAAACTCTTTCCCAAGTCTAATTGGGATCATCTGGAATAAATATAAAATTCTAGGTAATATATTCATCTTAACTGTTGATATTCTCCCAATAAGTGATAATTGCATGTTTTCCATTTTTCCAAATCTGTCGCTATCTGCTGTTTGAGTTTAATATAATTATCTTCTTTCAATGTACTGCATCTTGACGTAATATATATTCCTAAATATTTAACCTTACTTGCAATCTGAATCTCTAATATATCTTCTAATTCTTTCTTACGTCTTGCTAACATATTCTTTGTTAGGATCTTTGTTTTATCTTTATTAATTTTTAAACCTGCCACCATACCATATTCTTCTATTTTCTCTATCAATCTAGGTGCTGATTTAAATGGATCCTCTAGTATAAATACCAAATCATCTGCAAAAGCCTGTAATTTATATTCTTCTTTTTTGATTCTCATTCCTTTTATTTCTTCATCTTCTCTAATACCTCTATTCAACACGTCTAGTGTTAACACAAACAGCAGAGGCGGCAGAGGACAACCTTGTCTAGTTCCTTTTCTTATCTCTATAGTTTCTGTTAGTTCTCCATTTACCAAAATCTTCGCGATTTGTATGTTGTATATTGTCTCAATGGCCTGTATAAAATTTTTCCCAAAACCCATTTGTACCATTTGCAATATCATAAAACGCCAATTCAAATTATCAAAGGCTTTTTGTGCATCTAAAAACATTAGTGCCATCTGTTTTTCAGGATGTGCTTCATAATATTCCAAAGTGTCTAAGATTATTCTCACATTTTGCTTAATTTGTCATTTTGGCAGAAATCCATTTTGATCAATATGAATAAAGTTATTTAAATATCTTTTCAGCCTTTCTGCTAAAATTGAAGCAAAAATTTTATAGTCTGAGTTCAACAGTGAGATAGATCTATAATTTTTAACTTGTTGTAAATCCATATCTTCCTTAGGAATAAGTGTAATATAGGCTTCTGACCATGTCTTAGGTATTCTCTTTTTTAATAACACTTCATTCATAACTTCTAGCAACTGGAGGCTTAACACCTCCTGAAAAGTCTTGTAAAATTCCACTGGTAAGCCATCTGGACCTGGTGCTTTTCCAGTATTTTGTTTCTTCAAAGCTTCTGTCAATTCCATCATAGTTATATTCCCTTCTAACATTGTTTCAATGTCTTCAGGTATTTGTGGTAGTCTTGCCTTTTGTAGATATTGTTTAATGTTTTCTTCTAAAAGGTCTTCTTAAGAATACAATTTCTCATAATAATCTTGAATAATTCTTTTCCAGATTGTTGTATGCTAACCGTTTAATTTTATTTTATTTTTGTCCCACCTTTATTTATGAATAATTCAATAAGGTGGACATCCCTAATACTTTTTCTTCTCCTCCAATTTCCTTCACAACAACCCTGTGAGGTGGGTTGCACTGAAAGAGAGGGACCGCACCAGCTGGCTGTGATGACTAAGGCGGGACTAGAATTCTCCATCTCCTGGTGATTGGCCCAAAGTCACCCATCCAGCCCTCATGCCTAAGGCGGGACTAAAACTCCCAAAGTCACCCAGCTGGCTATGATGACTGAGGCAAGACTAGAACTCTACATTTCCTAGTGCAGGAGTGTCAAACTCAATTTCATTGAGGGCTGCATCAGGGCTGTGGTTGACCTCAGGCGTGGCCAACTGGGTGGGTGTGGCTGAATGGGTGGGCGTGGCCAGCTCAACTCCACTCCCCAAACTGCATGCATGTTTCCTGTTTGCATTGGGTAGACCGGGTCGATGCTTGGCTGGCCCTCTTTCCTGTTATCATTGGGTAGACTGGACTGGAAGGTAGGCTGCCCTAATCCAGGGGTGCGAAATACAAGCACCAAGGGCCAAATGGGACCCAGGAGATGTTCAGATCCGTCCCACGGGGCCCTCCTGATCTCCCCAATGCAAAGAGGAAAGATTGGCCTGGCCTACCCCAACCATTGTCTTTAATAACATAAATGTGTTTGTGTATATACTATACTATATAATGTAATAATGTTATATTGTATTGCATTGCATTGTACTGTACTGTAGAATAGGATAGTACATTCCATTATAGCAAAATAATATCATTTAGTATAATAAAATATAGTATAGTATAATCATATTATAGTTTAGTATCGTATAGCATGATATAATACAATACAATAAAATATAATACGTCATTGAAGACATTGTTATTGAGGGCATGAGGACTAGAAACCTGACCAAGAAAGTGGCCCCTTTGTGAAAAAAAAGGAAGCTATAGAGTTCATTGGCTTCTTTCTTGCCTTCTTTTCCCCAGATGAATAAATGCAAGCAAAACATCTCCAAAATGTTGGATCAAATGCTGGATTTCCTGGGGAACAGAAAGGCTCTGTATCGAAAGGCAGCTGCCCAATTAATTGGTAAGCACAAATACAAAACCTGGAAGAAGGCGATGGAAAAGCGATGGATAAGGGGCAGCCTAATGCCATGCATGCTGACCCTTATCTCTCTCTTACACACCCACCCACACACCCTGCAGAATTAAGCAATATTGCACCAGACTGGAAGCTGCTGTTATACTGTGTAGCTTCTTCATAACCGCTACGATTTTCTGAGTTTCAGAAGCCTCTTTCCTTGCTATGACTTCCTCTTCCTGTCTCCTTCCCATTCCCCATTGGCCCAATTTATCAAAAAGGGATAAATTGCTAAGAGGTCAAAGCCCCTGTTCAAGCAGGAGACCCCATACCATTCCAGACAAGAGGCCGTCCAATCTCTTCTTAAAAGCCTCCAGTGAGGAACACCCAAAAGTTAGACTTATAGAGACTTAGAATAACTTTATTGTCACTTTAAATGTACACTAATCGGCATACATTAAAATGAAATTTCATTGCATGCAGCCCTCAAAACCCCCTGGAAGCAAGCCATTGCGCTGATTGATTGTCCTCACTGTTAGAAAAATTCTCCTTCATTGCAGGTTGCATCTTCCCTTTATTAGTTTCCATCCACTGATTCCTGCCCTGCCTTCTGCTGCTTTGGAAAATAGGTTGACCCCCCCGCCCCACCTCTTCCTTGGGGCTGCCCCTCAGATACAAATTACAAAGCTAGTACAATCATTGCTTGTAGAAACAGAGGCATAGAATCAAAATCAGGTGACCTATTACTACCGCTTCATAAAGCCTTAGTAAGGCCACACCTGGAATGCTGCATCCAGTTTTGGTCAGCACATTACAAAAAAAGACTTTGGAAAAAGGGCAAAGAAGGGCAAACAGGACAATTAAAGGCCTAAACCATATGAAGAATGGTTGGAGGAATTGGGTATGGCCAGTCTAGAGAACAGAAGGTCCGGACATGATAGCAGTCTTCCAGTAGTTGAGGGGCTGCCATGAAGAAGAGGGGGTCAGCCTACTTTCCAAAGCATCAGAGGGCAGGAACAGAAAAAATGGATGGAAACTAACCAAGGAGAATTTGGAATTAAGAACAATTCACCTGTGGAACAGTTTGTCTCCAGAAGTTATGGCTGCTCCATCACTGGAGGCTTTTAAGAAATGACTGGGTCTTCTGTTTGAACAAGGGGTTGGACTAGAAAACCTCCATGGTCCCTTCCAGTTCTGTTCTGATTGGTTGGTTGAAATATTGGAAGACTGCTATCATGTCACCCCTGGCCCTTCTTTTCATTAGACCACTAGACACACCCAATTCCTGTAACCATCCCGTAAAGTCCCAAACGACTGTTCCAAGTAGAAACAAACGAATGGTGACATTTTTTCTTTAATCAAAGCAGTCGATCTAGCCGGCTCTGCTAACTCCATCAATGTTTTCTATTTATCTGTCTAGCCTGCTGTGCACTGTATTTAACACCAGATGTTGTTCCTTCCAGGCAACTTGAAGGAGTTTACCTTGGTGAGTGTAAAAGTTAGCTAGCTTGAAGCTAGAGGGCTTTTTCTCCAGAAGCCCTGTCGCTGATAAGGGTTGGTCTTCCAGGTCATTCCCAGAAATAATTTGCTTTTTGGATTCGTTTCAGCTCTCCGGGATCTGGAAGGTGATTGTGAACCCTCGGTGGCTCGGGTGGCAGCTGCATCATTAGAAGAACTATTTCGACAGTGTGGCCACAGGGTAAACCCCGATCTAGTTAGTAGCCAACTCCTCGCGAAAGTCATCGGAAGCATCTCCATAGAGCCCTCTGAGACCCAGCAATAAATCATTTAAGAGTTTAATGGTTTGCTTTATTGTCATTGCACCTTGTAGGATGAAATTAAATGCCATCTTCAGTGTACATCTATGTGTATATGTGTGTGTGTGTGTGTTCCAGCATAACTCTGGAATGCCTGGGCTGCTGAAATGTAAAGGAATGAATTATATATATAGTGTCAAATCACAGTACTTTTGACAGTGATAGTGTGCATTTTGGATTCAAGTTCTGTTAAGATGCAGCCTGTTGTGCCTTAAATGGATTCTACTGTACAGCACAGTGGAGTTGCCATTATTATTATTATTATTATTATTATTATTATTAATTAATTTATTTATTTATTTAGACTTGTATGCCGCCCTACTTCCAAAGGACTCAGGGCGGCGAACATACAAAAGCATATACAATAAAATAATGAATAAAAACAAGTCCAAATTACAAAACAGCTAAAACAGTAAAATTACAAAATAAACAAACTCTTAAAACTACCCACCCCATGGTCAATCCAGGCCGGCCTGCTGAAACAGCCAGGTCTTCAGGTCTCGGCAAAGGAGCGGAGATCAGGGCCAAACGCAGATCCGCAGGAAGCTGGTTCCACAGGGTGGGCGCTCCCACAGAAAAGGCCCTAGCTCTGGGAGCCGCCAGCCAACAATGCCTGACCGACAGTATTCCCAGAAGGCCCCTCCTATGGGAGCGCGGGGCGTGGACTGTGATGGGCAGAGGCGTTCCCCAAGTACCCTGCACCCAAGCCATGGTAACAGCTTCACGGTACTCCACAAGGGGGCTCCCTCTGGTAGGGGCTGCCAGCTGGTGCTCCATTCAAAATCCAAGAAAGAAACACTTAACGTGTTTCCCCAAAAATAAGACACTGTCTTATATTTTTGGCTCCCAAAAACACACTAGGTCTTATTTTTGGGGTAGGTCTTATATATTTATGGTGCCAAATAGTGGGTGTGAGTGTGTAGGGGGTGTTTCGGGTGCACGGTTGCTCCCTGAAAAGTCTTCCTGGAACTGGAGATTTACACTAGGTCTTATTTTCGGGGTAGGTCTTATATTAGGGCAGGCTTAGAAAATAGTGCTAGGTCTTACTTTCGGGGTAGGTCTTATTTTCGGGGAAACACGGTAGACTCCGTTAATTGGAGAAAAGATATCTTTTACTGAAAGTCAAGTGGTAGCATCAAAGGAATTCTGAAGCTGAGGAATTGAGCGTGAAAATCACATATACAAAGTTCAGTGTTCAATGTATGGCAACGTTCCCACCACAGTAGTTCACACTGTCCATCCAATTAAAAGTTGCATGTAATTGTCATGTGGGCATCTTCAGGTGGTTCACCTTGGCCTATTTTGATAAAGAGGTGTGCTTGCGCATAGCATAGGAAAGCAGCATAAACAAGAAACTCCCCCCCCACCTTATACAGATTTTTTTCCTCTCAAACCTCCAGCTCACTTCCCATAACTTTTCCCCCCCCAATCCCGTTACTTATGACAGCCGAAAGATGCAAAGCAAAGGGAAGGGATCTTGAAGGCTGACTCCAGCTTCAAGCCAAGAGGACACGTCGTCAGGGAGGTGCCTGCTAATGCAGAGAACCACCTCAAAGCAGTGGGGGTTTCTTATTAATAAAAGTTTTTTTTATTTCGATCTGCACATACACAACAATACAGTAACTATGTGGCATCAATATATCCATACATTTTAGTATAAGCAAGTTTAATCATCTCTTAATATCCACATTCATATTAAGTCAAAATCCTTCCTTGCTTATTTTCAACATTTCAATGCTCTCTCCTAACGCCAACCACCATATCGGTTAGACATACCTAATAATTTAATTTTCAATTTCCTCCTCAACATTTTTAAAATATAAAACAATCTCATTTGGCAAGCAGTATGGTTCCAGGTTTCAGTACAATACAAACATGACCATATTTACCTATTCATTTTGTTTGTTCAATTTCATATCACATTTATTTATTTATTTATTTACTTACTTACTTACTTATTTACTTATTTACCTATTTATTTATTGTGATTTCTATGCCGCCCTATCTCCTGAAGGACTCAGGGCAGCTTACAATGATAAAAACAGAAAATACAAACTTTAAGAAACCATTAAATCTAAAAACCCCAACACTAGAACTGAAACCAATTTGAAACCCACAAACAACATGAGACAAATTAAAACTATTAAAATCCCCTTTAGTCCAGGTTGGCTGAACAAAAAAGCCAAGTCTTCAGGTCACGACGGAAGGAGCGGAGGTCAGCCACCCAAAGCTCCATGGGCAGTTGATTCCAGAGGGCAGGCGCTCCCACAAAGAAGGCCCTCCCCCTGGGGGCCGCCAGCCAACATTGTCTGGCTGACGGCACCCTGAGGAGGCCCCACCTATGTGAGCGACCAGGCGTCGGGGACGTTGTTGCTGGCAGCAGATGCTCCCACAAATACCCCGGACCTAAGCCATGAAGGTCTTTATAGATGATGACAAGCACCTTGAACCTCACCCGAGGGCAACTTCGCAGCCAATGCAGCTTGTGCAGGAGGGGTGTAACATGGGAGTATCGGGACACTCCCATCACAACCCGCGCGGCTGCATTTTGCACCAGCTGAAGCCTCCGGGTGGTCCTCAAGGGCAGCCCCATTACAGTAGTCTACATGGGAGGTAACAAGTGCATGAGTAACCGTCCGCAAGGCATCTCAGTCCAGATAGGGGTGCAACTGGAGGACAAGATGAACTTGTGCAAATGCCCCCCTGGTCACAGCTCCGACATGATCTTCCAAGTTGAGCTGTGCATCCAGGAGGCTGCCTAATTGCGCACCTTTCCACAGGGGGTAACACCCTCTCACCACCTGACCAAAGATGGAATATCCGGACAATCCGAGATGCTGGACGTACAGCCACTCGGCTTGGCTGGGTTGAGCCAAAGCCTGTTCCTTCCCATCCAGACCCGTACCACTTCCAAGCACTGGGACATCATGTCAAGGGCATCACTGGGTTGGTTTGGGGTGGAGATGAAAAGCTGGGTATCATTAGCATGACGTGTTAGATATCACCCCCAAAACCACGGATAATCTCACCCAGCGGCTTCATGTAGATGTTGAACATGAGGCGATACAGGACCGACCCCTGAGGCACCCCACAAGTGAGGGGCCTCAGGGTCGACCTCGATCC
The DNA here is from genome assembly GCA_009733165.1 of Naja naja. NCBI lineage: Eukaryota > Metazoa > Chordata > Lepidosauria > Squamata > Elapidae > Naja > Naja naja. Next base: position 3,728,174 of record CM019166.1, read on the forward strand.
CTCTGCCAACACCATCTGCGTATGGCCCGAGAGGTAGGAGGAGAACCACTGTAAAACAGTACCTCCCACTCCCAACCCCCGGTAGGCACGCAACAGTGATACCATGATCAATGGTATCAAAAGCCGCTGAGAGATCTAATAGGACCAGGATAGAGGAATAACCTCTATCCGAGCCCAACAGAGATCATCCCCAGTGTGACCAGTGCAGTTCCGTGCTGTACCCGCCTGGAAACCGATTGATATGGATCCAGATAGTCAGCTTCCTCTAGGAACATCAGAAGCTGGCGAGCCACCATGCTCTCAACAACCTTCGCCACAAAGCGAAGATGGAGACTGGATGAAAGTTGTTCAAAATAGCTCGATCCAGGCAGGCTTCTTGAGGAGGTGCCTCACCACCTCCTCCTTCAAGGTGGTGGGGAAAGCCCCTCACTCAAAGAAGCATTAACCACTGCCTGGAGCCAGTCTCATGTAACCTCCTGTGGCATAAACCAGCCAGGAGGGACACGGGGTCCAATGAACACGTGGCAGCACTCAGCCTCCCTCATGATCCCATCCACTTCATCCAAAGTCACAGGATTGAACTCTTCCCAGATGGAATTTCCAAGACCCAATGCTTCCCCGGTCAGACTCTAGCCAGTCAGAATCAGACTGGTCCAGATCTGAGCGATCTTGTCGACAGATGTTGACAAAACTCTCGGCCCATCCCTGAAAAGGGTCCCCTACCCTCTGCTAAGAAGGGAGCAAGTGACCCAAAACAGGGCAGCCGGGCAATTATTTGCGGACGCAATGAGAGCGGAGAAGTAAACATGCTTCGCCATTTCCAGTGCCACCAGATAAGATCTAGTAAAAGATCTTAACTGCATCGATCAGAATTTGGACCGACTGGACCTCCAACTGCTCTCTAGGCCCCTCCTCTGGTGCTTCATCTCCCGCAGCTCCACAGAAAACCAGGGAGCTAACTGGGATCTGCACGGGTTAAGGGCTGCAAGGTACAATGTGGTCAGAGACCCGGCGACAGCACTCTGCCAGGCGTCCACCAGGGCCTTGACCAGGCTGTGGATAAGGGGAGGCAGGAATCATCCCAAGCTCAGCCTGAAACCTCTCAGGGTCCATTAGGTGCCTTGGGGCGGAACCACCTGGTTGGTTCCACCTCCCAGCAATGTGGAGTGGTATATTGGAAGCCCAGCCGAAGGAGATAGTGATCAGTCTATGACAGGGGGAG
>CM019166.1:3730395-3831609 GCA_009733165.1 Naja naja
GTTAACACAAACAGCAGAGGCGACAGAGGACAACCTTGACTAGTTCCTTTTCTTATCTCTATAGATCCAGTGAGTTCTCCATTTACCAAGATCTTCGCTGTTTGTACCTTGTATATTGTCTCAATGGCCTGTATAAAATTTTTTCCCAAAACCCATTTGTACATTTGCTATATATCATCATAAACCAATTCAAATTATCAAAGGCTTTTGGCATCTAAAACATCAGTGCCATCTGTTTTTCATAGATGTGCTTCATAATATTCCAGTGTCTAAAATTATTCTCACATTTTGTTTAATTTGTCCTTTTGGCAGAAATCCATTTTGATCAATATGAATAAAATTATTTAAATATCTTTTCAACCTTTCTCTACAAAATCGTATGTAAAAATTTTATAATCTGAGTTCAACAATGAAATAGGTCTATAATTTTTAACTTGTTGTAAATCCATATCTTCCTTTAGGTATAGGGCAATATACGCTTGACCATGTCTCAGGTATTCTTTTTAATAACACTTCATTCATAACTTCTAGCAACTGGAGGCTTAACACCTCCTGAAAAGTCTTGTAAAATTCCACCGTAGTTTATCTGGACCTGGTGCTTTTCCAGTATTTTGTTTTCCAAAGCTTCTGTCAATCTCCATCATAGTTATATTCCCTTCTAACATTGTTTCAATGTCTTTGGGTATTTGTGGTAGTCTTGCCTTTGTAAATATTGTTTATTTTTCTTCTAAAAGGTCTTCTTAAGAATACAATTTCTCATAATAATCTTGAATAATTCTTTTCCAGATTGTTGTATGCTAACCGTTTAATTTTATTTTATTTTTGTCCCACCTTTATTTATGAATAATTCAATAAGGTGGACATCCCTATACTTTTTCTTCTCCTCCCTTCACAACAACCCTGTGAGGTGGGTTGCACTGAAAGAGAGGGACCGCACCAGCTGGCTGTGATGACTAAGGCGGACTAGAATTCTCCATCTCCTGGTGATTGGCCCAAAGTCACCCATCCAGCCCTCATGCCTAAGGCGGGACTAAAACTCCCAAAGTCACCCAGCTGGCTATGATGACTGAGGCAAGACTAGAACTCTACATTTCCTAGTGCAGGGTGTCAAACTCAATTTCATTGAGGGCTGCATCAGGCTGTGGTTGACCTCAGGCGTGGCCAACTGGGTGGGTGTGGCTGAATGGGTGGGCGGCAGCTCAACTCCACCCCCAACTGCATGCATGTTTCCTGTTTGCATTGGGTAGACCGGTCGATGCTTGGCTGGCCCTCTTTCCTGTTATCATTGGGTAGACTGGACTGGAAGGTAGGCTGCCCTAATCCAGGGGTGCGAAATACAAGCACCAAGGGCCAAATGGGACCCAGGAGATGTTCAGATCCGTCCCACGGGCCCCTCCTGATCTCCCCAATGCAAAGAGGAAAGATTGGCCTGGCCTACCCCAACCATTGTCTTTAATAACATAAATGTGTTTGTGTATACTATACTATATAATGTAATAATGTTATATTGTATTGCATTGCATTGTACTGTACTGTAGAATAGGATAGTACATTCCATTATAGCAAAATAAATATCATTTAGTATAATAAAATATAGTATAGTATAATCATATTATAGTTTAGTATGTATAGCATGATATAATACAATACATAAAATATATACGTCATTGAAGACATTGTTATTGAGGCATGAGGACTAGAAACCTGACAAGAAAGTGGCCCCTTTGTGAAAAAAAAGGAAGCTATAGAGTTCATTGGCTTTTTCTTGCCTTCTTTTCCCCAGATGAATAAATGCAAGCAAAACATCTCCAAAATGTTGGATCAAATGCTGGATTTGGGGAACAGAAAGGCTCTATCGAAAGGCAGCTGCCCAATTAATTGGTAAGCACAAATACAAAACCTGGAAGAAGGCGATGCGATGGATAGGGGCAGCCTAATGCCATGCATGCTGACCCTTATCTCTCTACACACCCACCACACCCACCCACACACCCTGAAGCAATATTGCACCAGACTGGAAGCTGCTGTTATACTGTAGTTTTTCATAACTCGATTTTCTGAGTTTCAGAAGCCTCTTTCCTTGCTATGACTTCTCCTCTCTTCCTGTCTCCCCATTCCCCATTGGCCCAATTTATCAAAAGGGATAAATTGCTAAGAGGTCAAAGCCCCTGTTCAACAGGAGACCCCATACCATTCCAGACAAGAGGCAGTCCAATCTCTTCTTAAAAGCTCCAGTGAGGAACACCCAAAAGTTAGACTTATAGAGACTTAGAATAACTTTATTGTCACTTTAAATGTACACTAATCGGCATACATTAAAATGAAATTTCATTGCATGCAGCCCTCAAAACCCCCTGGAAGCAAGCCATTGCGCTGATTGATTGTCCTCACTGTTAGAAAAATTCTCCTTCATTGCAGGTTGCATCTTCCCTTTATTAGTTTCCATCCACTGATTCCTGCCCTGCCTTCTGCTGCTTTGGAAAATAGGTTGACCCCCGCCCACCTCTTCCTTGGGGCTGCCCTCAGATACAAATTACAAAGCTAGTACAATCATTGCTTGTAGAAACAGAGGCATAGAATCAAAATCAGGTGACCTATTACTACAGCTTCATAAAGCCTTAGTACCACACCTGGAATGCTGCATCCAGTTTTGGTCAGCACATTACAAAAAAAGACTTTGGAAAAAGGGCAAACAGGACAATTAAAGGCCTAAACCATATGAAGAATGGTTGGAGGAATTGGGTATGGCCAGTCTAGAGAACAGAAGGTCCGGACATGATAGCAGTCTTCCAGTAGTTGAGGGCTGCCATGAAGAAGAGGGGTCAGCCTACTTTCCAAAGCATCAGAGGGCAGGAACAGAAAAAATGGATGGAAACTAACCAAGGAGAATTTGGAATTAAGAACAATTCACCTGTGGAACAGTTTGTCTCCAGAAGTTATTGCTCCATCACTGGAGGCTTTTAAGAAAATGACTGGGTCTTCTGTTTGAACAAGGGGTTGGACCCTCCTTCCCCCAGTTCTGTTCTGATTGGTTGGTTGAAATATTGGAAGACTGCTATCATGTCACCCCTGGTCTTTCATTAGACCACTAGACACACCCAATTCCTGTAACCATCCCGTAGTCCCAAAGCGACTGTTCCCAAGTAGAAACAAACGAATGGTGACATTTTTTCTTTAATCAAAGCAGTCGATCTAGCCTCTGCTAACTCCATCAATGTTTTCTATTTATCTGTCTAGCCTGCTGTGCACTGTATTTAACACCAGATGTTGTTCCTTCCAGGCAACTTGAAGGAGTTTACCTTGGTGAGTAAAAGTTAGCTAGCTTGAAGCTAGGGGCTTTTTTCCAGAAGCCCTGTCGCTGATAAGGGTTGGTCTTCCAGGTCATTCCCAGAAATAATTTGCTTTTGGATTGTTTCAGCTCGGGATCTGGAAGGTGATTGTGAACCCGTGGCTCGGGTGGCAGCTGCATCATTAGAAGAACTATTTCGACAGTGTGGCCACAGGGTAAACCCCGATCTAGTTAGTAGCCAACTCCTCGAAAGTCATCGGAAGCATCTCCATAGAGCCCTCTGAGACCCAGCAATAAATCATTTAAGAGTTTAATGGTTTGCTTTATTGTCATTGCACCTTGTAGGATGAAATTAAATGCCATCTTCAGTGTACATCTATGTGTATATGTGTGTGTGTGTGTTCCAGCATAACTCTGGAATGCCTGGGCTGCTGAAATGTAAAGGAATGAATTATATATATAGTGTCAAATCACAGTACTTTTGACAGTGATAGTGTGCATTTTGGATTCAAGTTCTGTTAAGATGCAGCCTGTTGTGCCTTAAATGGATTCTACTGTACAGCACAGTGGAGTTGCCATTATTATTATTATTATTATTATTATTATTATTAATTAATTTATTTATTTATTTAGTATGCCTACTTCCAAAGGACTCAGGGCGCAACATACAAAAAGCATATACAATAAAATAATGAATAAAAACAAGTCCAAATTACAAAACAGCTAAAACAGTAAAATTACAAAATAAACAAACTCTTAAAACTACCCACCCCATGGTCAATCCAGGCCGGCCTGCTGAAACAGCCAGGTCTTCAGGTCTCACGAAAAGGAGCGGAGATCAGGGGCCAAGCGAGATCCAGGGAAGCTGGTTCCACAGGGCGCCTCCCACAGAAAAGGCCCTAGCTCTGGGAGCCGCCAGCAACAATGCCTGACCGACAGTATTCCCAGAAGGCCCCTCCTATGGGAGCCTGCGGGCGATTGGACTGTGATGGGGCAGGAGGCTTCCCATAAGTACCCTGCACCCAAGCCATGGTAACAGCTTCACGGTACTCCACAAGGGCTCCCTCTGGTAGGGCTGCCAGCTGGTGCTCCATTCAAAATCCAAGAAAGAAACACTTAACGTGTTTCCCAAAAATAAGACACTGTCTTATATTTTTTGCCCAAAACACACTAGGTCTTATTTTTGGGGTAGGTCTTATATATTTATGGTGCCAAATAGTGGGTGTGAGTGTGTAGGGGGTGTTTCGGGTGCACGGTTGCTCCCTGAAAAGTCTTCCTGGAACTGGAGATTTACACTAGGTCTTATTTTGGGTAGGTCTTATATTAGGGCAGGCTTAGAAAATAGTGCTAGGTCTTACTGGGTAGGTCTTATTTTCGGGAAACACGGTAGACTCCGTTAATTGGAGAAAAGATATCTTTTACTGAAAGTCAAGTGGTAGCATCAAAGGAATTCTGAAGCTGAGGAATTGGTGAAAATCACATATACAAAGTTCAGTGTTCAATGTATGGCAACGTTCCACCACAGTAGTTCACACTGTCCATCCAATTAAAAGTTGCATGTAATTGTCATGTGGGCATCTTCAGGTGGTTCACCTTGGCCTATTTTGATAAAGAGGTGCTTTGATAGCATAGGAAAGCAGCATAAACAAGAAACTCCCCCCCCACCTTATACAGATTTTTTTCCTCTCAAACCTCCAGCTCACTTCCCATAACTTTTTCACCCCTCCCCCCCCAATCCCGTTACTTATGACAGCCGAAAGATGCAAAGCAAAGGGAAGGGATCTTGAAGGCTGACTCCAGCTTCAAGCCAAGAGGACACGTCGTCAGGGGAGGTGCCTGCTAATGCAGAGAACCACCTCAAAGCAGTGGTGGGTTTCTTATTAATAAAAGTTTTTTTTTATTTCGATCTGCACATACACAACAATACAGTAACTATGTGGCATCAATATATCCATACATTTTAGTATAAGCAAGTTTAATCATCTCTTAATATCCACATTCATATTAAGTCAAAATCCTTCCTTGCTTATTTTCAACATTTCAATGCTCTCTCCTAACGCCAACCACCATATCGGTTAGACATACCTAATAATTTAATTTTCAATTTCCTCCTCAACATTTTTAAAATATAAAACAATCTCATTTGGCAAGCAGTATGGTTCCAGGTTTCAGTACAATACAAACATGACCATATTTACCTATTCATTTTGTTTGTTCAATTTCATATCACATTTATTTATTTATTTATTTACTTACTTACTTACTTATTTACTTATTTACTTATTTATTTATTGTGATTTCTATGTCACCTATCTCCTGAAGGACTCAGGGCAGCTTACAATGATAAAAACAGAAAATACAAACTTTAAGAAACCATTAAATCTAAAAACCCCAACACTAGAACTGAAACCAATTTGAAACCCACAAACAACATGAGACAAATTAAAACTATTAAAATCCCCTTTAGTCCAGGTTGGCTGAACAAAAAAGCCAAGTCTTCAGGTCACGACGGAAGGAGCGGAGGTCAGGCGCCACCCAAAGCTCCATGGGCAGTTGATTCCAGAGGGCAGGCGCTCCCACAAAGAAGGCCCTCCCCCTGGGGGCCGCCAGCCAACATTGTCTGGCTGACGGCACCCTGAGGAGGCCCCACCTATGTGAGCGCACCGGGCGATCGGACGTTGTTGCTGGCAGCAGATGCTCCCACAAATACCCCGGACCTAAGCCATGAAGGTCTTTATAGATGATGACAAGCACCTTGAACCTCACCCGGAGGGCAACTCGCAGCCAATGCAGCTTGTGCAGGAGGGGTGTAACATGGGAGTATCGGGACACTCCCATCACAACCCGCGCGGCTGCATTTTGCACCAGCTGAAGCCTCCGGGTGGTCCTCAAGGGCAGCCCCATTACAGTAGTCTACATGGGAGGTAACAAGTGCATGAGTAACCGTACGCAAGGCATCTCAGTCCAGATAGGGGCGCAACTGGAGGACAAGATGAACTTGTGCAAATGCCCCCCTGGTCACAGCTCCGACATGATCTTCCAAGTTGAGCTGTGCATCCAGGAGGATGCCTAAATTGCGCACCCTTTCCACAGGGGGTAACACCTCTCACCACCTGACCAAAGATGGAATATCCTGGACAATCCGAGATGCTGGTACGTACAGCCACTCGGTCTTGGCTGGGTTGAGCCAAAGCCTGTTCCTTCCCATCCAGACCCGTACCACTTCCAAGCACTGGGACATCATGTCAAGGGCATCACTGGGTTGGTTTGGGGTGGAGATGAAAAGCTGGGTATCATTAGCATACTGACGATACCTCACCCCAAAACCATGGATAATCTCACCCAGCGGCTTCATGTAGATGTTGAACATGAGGCGATACAGGACCGACCCCTGAGGCACCCCACAAGTGAGGGGCCTCAGGGTCACCTCATCCTCTGCCAACACCATCTGATGGCCCGAGAGGTAGGAGGAGAACCACTGTAAAACAGTACCTCCCACTCCCAACCCCCCGAGGCGCCGCAGCAGGATACCATGATCAATGGTATCAAAAGCCACTGAGAGATCTAATAGGACCAGGATAGAGGAATAACCTCTATCCCGAGCCCACCAGAGATCATCCACCAGTGTGACCAGTGCAGTCTCCGTGCTGTACCCGGGCCTGAAACCCGATTGATATGGATCCAGATAGTCAGCTTCCTCTAGGAACATCAGAAGCTGGCGAGCCACCATGCTCTCAACAACCTTCGCCACAAAGCGAAGATGGAGACTGGATGAAAGTTGTTCAAAATAGCTCGATCCAAGGCAGGCTTCTTGAGGAGGTGCCTCACCACCTCCTCCTTCAAGGCGGTGGGGAAGCATCCCTCACTCAAAGAAGCATTAACCACTGCCTGGAGCCAGTCTCATGTAACCTCCTGGGTGGCATAAACCAGCCAGGAGGGACACGGGTCCAATGAACACGTGGCAGTACTCAGCCTCCTCATGATCCCATCCACTTCATCCAAAGTCACAGGATTGAACTCTTCCCAGATGGAATTTCCAAGACCCAATGCTTCCCCGTCAGACTCTAGCCAGTCAGAATCCAGACTGGTCCAGATCTGAGCGATCTTGTCCGACAGATGTTGACAAAACTCTTCGGCCCATCCCTGAAAAGGGTCCCCCCTACCCTCTGATTAAGAAGGGAGCAAGTGACCCAAAACAGGGCAGCCGGGCAATTATTTGGACTAATGAGAGCGGAGAAGTAAACATGCTTCGCCATTTCCAGTGCCACCAGATAAGATCTAGTAAAAGATCTTAACTGCAATCGATCAGATTTGGACCGACTGGACCTCCAACTGCTCTCTAGGCCCCTCCTCTGGTGCTTCATCTCCCACAGCTCCACAGAAAACCAGGGAGCTAACTGGGATCTGCACCGGGTTAAGGGCTGCAAAGGTACAATGTGGTCGAGAGACCCGGCGACAGCACTCTGCCAGGCGTCCACCAGGGCCTTGACCAGGCTGTGGATAAGGGAGGCAGGAATCATCCCAAGCTCAGCCTGAAACCTCTCAGGGTCCATTAGGTGCCTTGGGCGGAACCACCTGGTTGGTTCCACCTCCCAGCAATGTGGAGTGGTATATTGGAAGCCCAGCCGAAGGAGATAGTGATCAGTCTATGACAGGGGGAGAATAGTTGATGATCCTCCACCCAGATCACTAAACCACTGTCCAGAGACAAAAACAAGGTCAAGCGTGTGTCCTCCACCATGAGTCAGGCCCTGAATTACTTGGGTCAGGTCCATGGCCATCATGGTGTCCATGAACTCTCGAGCCATCCCCGATGCACCACCCAGAGACAGCAGGATAAAATCCCCCAGGACCATAAGCCTGGGGAACTCAAACGCCACCCCCGTGTCGAGTAGATCAGGCAGGGCCGTTGTCACGCAGCTGGGAGAAAGGTATGTGAGAAAAAGGCCCAACTGACCACCAGGGCCCCACCTCAGGAGGAGAGATTCACACCCGCCTATCTGAGGGACAGTGGCCTCCCGTGGACAAAGGGTCTCCCTAATAACAACTGCCACCCCCCCACCCTTACCCTGGGCCTGAGGTTGGTGCAGCACATGGAATCCTGGTGGGCACATATCCAACAGAGGGACTCCTTCCTCTGAGCCCAACCAGGTCTCCGTAATGCAAGCCAGGTCTGCGTCTTCCTCCTTGATCAGTTCCTGGATGAGGGGAGCTTTGTTCATCACGGACCTGGCATTTAAATAGACCAACCTGAGCCCAGGGGCCTGCACTCCCATACCCCCAGGGAAGTGGGCAGACTCACAAGGGTCGGAGTGTGCCACCGCTTGAAGACAGTGGGGGCACGCTCCCGAATATTGATACGGCCCTTTGGTCATCCACCTACTGCCCATCCCAATCACTGTGGGGATCGCAGTCCCCACCCCTTCCCCCAGAGTCCCAGCTAGCTCTCAGCCCCCTCCCCTCCCGCCGCTACCCTCACCAAACCTGGACTGAAACTAATCCGGTGGAACTCCCCCAAGATCCAACCGGCTCCTATAACCCACCCCCCTCCCTGAACCCTTTCAGAATTTAGTTAAAAAATTAAATAATGCAATCTTAAAAACTCCCTTATGCCTACTAAAACCCCATTTAAAACCCCTATTTGTGTCATGCCACCTCTCGGATCCCAGGATCCTTCCTTGAGGTAGGCCATAGACAGTCCGCCCTCTCATAACGCATGGTACTATCCGGAGAGGTAGTCAAGTCAATCCATGCTGCTCTCCCACAGCAGCAAACGCAGACTGAACCTGCAGATCCACACCACTCTCTCACCTCGATGGGGTCGCAAACCTTCTCCAATCCAGACCAACTTGAGATGGGGGGGAACAGACATCCCCAGCGGGCCTGGAGTCCATGGCCAAGGCAGCGGGGCAGTTGACACGTCCTCCAACCCACACATCAGCCATGAGATCATCCATCCTCTTTCAGGCTAACCAGTGCCCTAGAGACTAACAGGTTACAGGGAAGGCAGAGTAGGGTAGGTCTTCAGGTCAGCGTGGGCCTCAAACCAGTTTAAAAGCAGTCGGGCCTTCACGTCAGCCAACGCTCCACCGTCAGGGGAAACCAGAGGCTCCTCACCACTCTGGCTCCACCAGAAGCTCCTCTTCTAGTCCAGGCTCCACAGATTTCTCCGGCAGCCAAGCCAAGGCTCCACAGCTGACCACAGGCTCCACAACGTCCACAGGAGCCGAGCTGAGGCTCTACAGCTGAACACAACTGACAGGCTGCCGTCTTCCATCCCCAGGCCAAGCCCCAGGGCCGCCCAGCACAAGTGCTGGTGGCCCCGGGCCCAAACTCCACCCGGGAACGGTAGCAGCCGCCTGCCAGGCCAGCATGCTGTCCCACGTCCACAATGCCGGTGCCACAGCCAGCAGCAATGACGGCAGCCAACCCAATGCCGTCAAAGCCGCATGCAGCCACCAAGCTGATGCAACTGCAACAAGTGTTGGCCGGTACAGCTGACACAGCGGCGAAACTGGCAGCAACAGCCCACCGGAAATTAAGACGATACTTCAACCGATGCAAGAACAACTTGGAAAGATGGATGAAAAAATAGGGAAGATGGAAGGGAAAGTAGACAATGTAGATGGGAAAATAGAGAATATTCAACAAATGATGATGAAGAATGAGGAACAGATGGGGAAAATGGAAGAGAATACACCTATAATAGAATAAAGGGTAGAGCAAATGGATTTTAGATTAACAAGCTCTGATCAAAGAAAAGAAAAGAAAATGATTTCCCCCAGGGTTCATCTCTTCCTCCAGGCCATTTGCCAAGAAGGAATTTACTTTTCTGCAGAAAAAGCTCTGTCGTCCTTCCTCATATGGAGCATAGCCAGGGGTGGGATTCATTTTTTTTAACAACTGGTTCTGTGGGCATGGCTTAGTTGGTGGGTGTGGCTTGGTGGTCATGTGACTGGGTGGGCATGGCCAACTCAACATCACTCATGTCAAGGGACGCTTCTCCTCGCCTGGCCTCTCATGTCAGTGGGGATGCTGCAACGGTCATAAGTGTGAAAAATGGCCATAACTCATAAGTCACTTTTTTCAGTGCCACTGTAACTTTAAATGGTCACTAAATGAACTGTTGTAAGTCAAGGATTACCTGTACAAAAATACAAAAAGTTTTTTTGTTTGCAAAAAGCTGCCCTAAATACCAATCATTAGATTAAAAATACCTGCAAGCCAGAGTTACAAATCAGGCAGGGTGCCAGTTGACCTTGAGGAATGAAAATAGTTAAAATGCAGTGATAACTATCAAGCATAAAGTGCTCTTGCTCATAAAAGTGAAACACTTTAGCAGAGAGGTCATTTAAGCTCTCCAGTAAAAGCAATCCTTAGATCCATTTGCACCACTTAAAGATACCAGCTGGTCTCACTCACCTCACAAGATATCCTAAGGAAATCATCCAGATTTAAGGAAAGGTCACATACTCCCCAGAAAGGCAGTAAAAAAAAATCAGTGCCAAGTTTGCATCCTGCCTCTTGGAAGTATACCCCAAAAGGACAGTGCCAGATAGTACTAAAGCAGTGAGGAGAGACCCCCTCCCCAGATAGAAAAAGAAACCATGAGGCAGGAAAAAATTCAAACACAATGCAAATAATTAAATCACAACAGTAGCTGTTGCTTGTTGAAGCTGAATAGAGAAAATTATCCCGTCAATAAACACAGGATTAAACATCACCAAGCACAGAATTAAGCTTCACCAAAAACCAGTTTTAGACCAAAACTCAGAAAGGGTATGTAAACTCACATTTGAATGTCAATCTTTCTACCTAGCCAAGAAGCCTTGCTGAATGTCACTCATCTTGGTTCCCTGTCACTAAAAGCTTTGCTTCATTATTCAATTATTTTTTCAAAGTGCTGATTGTCCAGGGAAGTATTTCCTCCCAACAGCAGTGTAAAAATCTTAGAACAACCCTTCCCCTTTAAGAAAGCCTCAGAAGCTCCAGAGACAGGAAGTCTAGGCATACTGGCAAGAATGTAATAAGGGTGGAAAAAAACAAAAGGAGATTGCTTCTAACTACCGGTTCTCTGAACTGCTTGGAAAGTTAACAAGGGGTTCTATAGAACCAGACAGAACTGGTAGAATCCCACCCCTGAACATAGCATATGGCAGGGTAGATGGACAGCAGGACTGAACAAAGGAGTCAAAAGAGAGAGCCAACTGCTGGGAATTATGGTGCCTGGATGGGCAGACAAAATAATGGCAATTTGCTCATGGAGGATTTGTGTTCAGTATGTGAGATTATAAATTTTCAGTTTTGAATCAACAGGAGACATCATGAACAATTTCCAGAGCTTTATTGACTTTTGCAAAAGCCAGCACCTTGTCCTCTTCTGGGTAGAGGCACAAAGGGGCAATGAGACAAACGATTGTACAGAGTTTTATACACTCAAGACCCCAAAACTTCCCACCTTCATCACTGCCCCATTGGTTAAAATGAGCATTGGAAGATTCTCAGATGATTTTTAGGATAATGTTCACAGTCTAACTCCATAGTAACATGCTTAACAATTAATCATTTACTTAACATTTGCTTAATAGTTGCTATATCCTGCCATGTTTACACTAACTGGTATCTTTTCTGGATCATCATGACAACTGCCCTCATATGGACTTATGCTTAATGGATTTTGTCTTGTTAGCACAACTGTCTTTGTTAATATTTCACCAGGGGCTTCTCAGATTATACAGAAGAGAAATATACTAGAGAGAAATATGTCTACTTTTGCACTTTTTTAACAGAAATAATTTTTACTTCTCTTGGATAGCCTGGGAAAGTAGTTCAGTGGTTCTCAACTGGGGCAATTTGAAGATGAGTGGCCTTCAACTCCCAGAATTCCCTAGCCAGCACTGTATGGCTGGGGAATTCTGGGAATTGAAAGCTACTTATCTTCAAGCTGCCAAAGTTTGGATACACTGATTTGGTCTAACACCCTGATCCATGTAAGGAGCTGTTAAAACATTCCTGAAAGAAGCCATGCTCTGTGTGAAGATCTCCAGTGAAAGAGAACTCATGGCTTCCTGGGGCAGCCTGTTCCATTGGCTCATAACTTGTTCAGTCAGGCAGTTTCTTCTGAGGTCTACCCTGAACTTCCTTCCTTGAAGATTTGACCCACCTATTTTCTTTCTAACCTGGTCTGACCCAAACCTTGTTCCAGGGAAACAAACATGAAACAGAGGTAACATCAAAACCTTTTAATGATACTTTACGAATTCCGTTCCTTCACGGTTAAAAGGCTGTTTTAAACTAATTGTCTCTGATAAGAACGAGCCTTGCCAAGCTGGTGCAAGGCTGCCACGAACACTAGATAAAGTTACTCAGAAATATTTCAAACACAAAGAGTCTCCAAACACCAACCAAGATACTCCGAACGTCCACAAGGCTTGAGTGCAAAAACTTGTTTGCTTCCTGCAAAGAACTCTGGTTTCTCAGCTGGCTTTTATCCCTTAAGGGAGGGGCCATTACCCTGCAGCCTTACTCCTGAGTCGCCTGTGCTGCTGCAGCTGCTCTTTCCTTTGAGCAGCCCTGCATGCACGCGCACTGGGCACAGGCTCCTCAGGGGCCTCTTCCTCACTGCTGCCAGCCTCCAGAATCTCCAAAGGCAGCATTCCACTCCCTGATGGTCCTGGCCCCATCCCTGCATCAAATGCAGGCCCCTTATCTGAGTCCTCGCTCTCCAAGACCTCAGCCATCTGCACCTGCTGCCGACGAACCACAACATGGTCTGGGCCAATAGAGAAGCAGTTGTGGGCTCTAAAGACTCTTAAGGTCCATCTTTGCCTCCAGTGCTGTCAATAAACCGAGATATGCTTCACCTTACCTATCTCCTGGCCTCCTATTGAAACCTACCTGGGAAAATTATCGTACAAGTCCTACAACCACTGTCTGATGGGAACATGCCCCATCCTGAATTTTGCTATCTTCTTCCTTCAATTTTTCTATTGTATATTTTTTTAACAAAATAGTTTCAATGGTTTTTAATGCTTTCATAGTTATTTTATTTTGGGGGTTGGGGTGGGTTGTTTATGTTCTAATTTTGGTGGGCAGCTACATATATTTGTTCAATTTGTTCAAAAGAGCCTTGGTGGTGCAGGCTGTTAAATGTCTAGCACTTAAGTTCCAGCTGCCTGCAATTACTGCCTGCAATCCCACCAGGCTCAAGGTTGACTCAGCCTTCCATCCTCTCAGTGGAGGTAAATTGAGGACCCAAGATTGTTGCGGGCAATAAGCTGACTTTGTAAAAAATGCTGCTTAGTAATAAGCAGGCATATACAATGGAATGAAGGCTATTGCTGGGCGCATTGGGTTGCGCTCCAAAAAATTGTAAGCCGCCCTGAGTCTTCGGAGAAGGGCAGCATATAAATGTAATTTTTTAAAAAAATTGAAATTGCAATGCCTCTCCCACCAAGGGGCGGTACAATTTGCAGGGACAACTGTAACAATATATTTTACAGACGTTAGAAAGTTTCATTTCTTTGACATGTCTCACAAGATCATTCTCAGCCTGTTGTTCTCAGTCCTTCTCTTGGAAGCTGGTAAGTTGTGTTTCTCTTACTGTGTTTCTACCATTAGATGCAGATTCAAAGGTGGGCAGGATTTATAGAGGATTTCTTGCCGCGCAAAAGAGCTGAGCTGGAAAAGAACATGAACAAGAAGGCAGATAAGATTGAAATAACGAACTCTAGCAGAAGAAATAGAAACGATTTCCTGCATTTTTCTTTACAAAACATAAGAAACATAAAGATAATGCCATTGTTTATGCTTCATATGAATATAATATGTTACTCAACAGTATAGTCTACATTTACAGGACTAAAAATTCAATTTCAGACCCAAATATAACAATAATGCTGGTCCAGAGCATGTAAGTAAACATTTTCAAAGTCATTTTATGTTGATTAAAATAACTACAAAACATTGAAAAAAATGAGAACCAAAAAGTTAAAACAGGAAACAGATTTTAAAACAGCAAAAAATCCAAAGTCTGGAGAATACATAAATAGTTTTATAATCACCCCAAAATATATTAATTTAAAATATGCTTAACGAATATTTTAATCATCAAATGTTTTTGTAAAGGTAGACAATTTGTTAACAGCAGTATCTGTTCGGGTCAGTGAGGTTTTTTTAATACAATTTTTGTATAAAGTTAAAATGCAGAAATACCTTTCTGAAGAGTAGCAGAAGGAAATGAAACAGCTCGAATTTCAAATACCACAAAGGCAAGAAGTGAAACACAAAAAAATATCTAAATGCTGAAAAGCAATTGAAATAAATTGTAAAACTACTTTGGGATTGGATAGTGAAATGATAACATACTAAATTACCAAACTGCTAGGTCAAAATCCGAGAGTATCTGATGGACTCTCTTCTGACCACCTTCTTGGATGCAGGTTTCATCAGCCCTCTCACCCATTTTTGGAGTGGTATTGGAATTGGGGGACACAGGGGGGCAGAGAGAGAACAGGACTTAGATTCTTGGTATTGATGAGACCTTCAAGGGGAGTCTGAAAACTTTGTACCTATATTTCATATTTCTAAACTGCCCATGTCCCTCAGAGAGGAACTGTAGTTAATCTGAGTTCATCCATGTATCACAATAACAAATTGGAGTTGGAAGGAACCTTGGAGGTCTTCTAGTCCAGCCCCCTGCTCAAGGAGGAGAACTTATACTATTTCAGACAAGTGCCTGTCCGGTCTCTGCTTAAACATCTCCAGCGATGGGGCACCCACAGCTTCTGGGGGCAAGCTATTCTTGCCAACTGTCCATGAATTCAGAAATCTCTCCGTCAGGGATATTGTGGTAGATCCTTGATTTTAGTGAATCCAGGGACAATTTCCAAGTTGAACCCTAAAGGAGACTCCAGTGAGGAAGATTAAGTACATGAAGATTGCTACAGTACATGTTTCATGCACAGTGTGCCTTTACATCAATGGCAAAGGAACTGTATTTGATTTATTGAGATCCCACTGTTATTATTTTTATAAATAATTCAAGGTGGTGAAGATATCTAATACTGTGAATTCGAATTTGGGCTGGTCACAGGCACCGCAGATTTACTCTTCTGGTCCCAGTGGCCGACCCAAATTCGATTTTGCAACATTATCCTGGATATGTATATTTGCCTTCATACCTAACACTCCTTAATCAGTTGAAATGGCTTGCCTTCAGAAGTTGTGGGTGCTCCACGTCCCTGGAGGTTTTTAGGAACAAATTGGACAGCCCTTGGTCTGATAATGGTGTGAGTGGCTAGAGTGCCCAATCTTGGCCAATTTAAGACTTCAACTCCCAGAATTCCTCAGCCAGCATAGCTGTGACTAGGCTGGCTGGGTATTTCTGGGAACTGCAGTCCGTTAAAGTTGCCAAGATTGGACACCTCTTACTGCAGGGTTTCTTGCTTGACCAGGGGGTTGGACTAGAAGACCTCCAAGCTGCCTTCCAACTCTGTTTTTCTGTTATTGGTTTGCAACAAGGGCGTTGTGGAAAAGATGCACACAAGGACATACAATGGGGGGGGGGTTAGAGAAAAATAAGGAGCAGCACATCCCATGAGCAGCATGTGAGATATTTTAGCCTGGAGCAAACGCCACCCCAACAGACCAGGCCTGGTCTCAAGCAAATGGGCAGATCCGGCTTTGGGGCCCTATCTACAGTCATAGAGGCAATTGGAAAGGAAGCATGAAAGGAGCATGAAAATGCAATTGGATAAAATTTTGGGGGCTGGAGAGAGGATCTTCAAAACCAAGCATTTTGCCTTTTTCTGATAAGACTCTTCGGCATATTTAGCGAACATAAGTTGCTGCAGATAAGGGGCAGAAAGACAGGAAAAAGAACTGCTTCCTTAGATTAGGAAACTGTTTGCAATTAATCATCTTGCACCAATTACCAGCATTAGTTTTAGGGCATTGTTATTCTTAGAATAGAATAGAGCTGGAAGGGACCTTGGAGGTCTTCTAGTCCAGCCCCCTGCTCAAGCAGGAGAACCTGTAACATCTCAGACAAGTGACTGTCCAGTCTCTTCTTAAAAGCCTCCAGTGATGAAGCACCCACAACTTCTGGTGGCGAGCTGTTCCATTGGATAATTGTCCTCACTGCTAGGAAGTTTCTCCTTCATTCCAGTTTGCTTCTCTCCTTGATTAGTTACTATCCCTTGTTCTTGTCCTGCCTTCAGGTGCTTTGGAGACTAATTTGACCCCTTCCTCTTCTTTGTGGCAGCCCCTCAAATACTGGGAGACTGCTCTCATGTCCCGCCTGGTCCTTCTTTTCTCTAGACTAGCCAGGCCCAGTTCCTGCAACCGTTCTTCATATGTTTTAGTGTCCAGGCCTTTGATCATCTTAGTTGCTCTTCTCTGCACTTTTTCTAAAGGCTCAACATCTTTTTTCTAGTATGGTGACCAGAATTGGTTTCAGTCTTCCAGGTGTGGCCTTGCTAGGGTTTTATAAAGTAGCACTAATACTTCGCATGATCTCGATTCTATGTCTCTATTTATACAACCTAGGTTTTTATTTACTAGAATAATACATGAATAATACATTGCTAATATTATAAACCTAATCAACATATAATAATAACTGCCTGGTGACACAGTGGTTAGAGTATAGTATTGCAGGCTAACTCTGCCCACAGCCAGGAATTCGATCCTAAGGGGGCTCAAGGTGGACTCAGCTTTCTATCCTTCCGAGGTTGATAAAATGAAGATTGTCCCAAAGACCTTTCTTGAGGTTTTGTTCCTTGAAAACATTTTGCTTCTCATCCAAGAAGCTTCTTCAGTTCTGAAGTGAAGCTGAAGCTGAAGAAGAACTGAAGAATGATGAGAAGCAAAAAGTCTTCAAGGGGAAAAAAACCAAGGAAGTTTTCTTGAAAAGCATCTTTGGGACAACCATGACTGTTAAGTTTGCATGAAGAGTCAGACGCGAGGAGTTCCAGCAAAGACTTTATTAGTGACTACAGCTCGAATGGACCCGTCCCGGCTTGGCTACGGCTGCTTCTTATAGCCTGCAGCCGTAGCTGCCAGCCAATGGGAGTGCAGGGTTTCTTCCCGCACTATTCAAACCAATACCATTTGACATTTTACAAGAACAGTTCAAATAAACCAATAACATTCAAACCTACATACATAACACCCCTCCCCACTAGGTTCAGTCCATACCAACCCCAACCTATCTAATGTATTCCCTTAAATAGGTGGGGCTCTTATGTACGTTGAGACCTTCGTGGTTCAGAAGTTTTAACGTTCTCACTCAGTGAGAGGGAAATGTGTCTGCTGACATTTCCCTGTTGGGACTTCCTGTGAAAGGAGACCCTGTTAGACTGTTAGAATCTGGTCTCTCCTCCCAACCCATCTCCATTCCAATATCAGCACCCAAGTCAGGTGGTGGTGTGCAATCTTCCACTTCTAAGGATGAATCTTGGCATTGTGACAGGGTTGGGATGGTTCCTGTGCAAATGGCTCTACTTCTAAGGATGGATCTTGGCTTTGTGACAGGGTTGGGATGGTTCCTGTCGCAATGGCTCGTTACACATGGGGTTGATTCCTGTTTGCTGATTTTCCTCCTGTTCCTCCCCTTCCCCTAGAAGAGACATTAGGTGAGGGACCCAGAGAGAGACAGGGGCGATGTTCCTGAGGGAACCTGGATCTAAGTTGGTCAATGTGCCTGCTCCAGAGGAGGCCATCCTCTGTTTGTACCCTGTAGAACGAGGGCCAGTGATGTGAGTATTTCAGCAGGAATCCACAAAGGTTCACCTATAAGGTTCCTAGCATATACAGAATCTCCCACACTAAAGAGCGAACTTTGGAAGTGGAATCCAGTGGTGCGTTGGGTGCGTAAGTGGGATGAAGGCGGTCAAGGGAAGACCTAAGTTTCCTACCCATCAACAACTCTGCTGGGGACAAGTTATTTGATGGGCTAGGAGTGATGTGTTGAGCACTAAGAAGTTTTCAAGCTTCTCAGTGATATCCCCAGGACCCAGCTGCTGAAGCTTCTCCTTGGTAAAGCGTACCATGCGTTCAGCCCGCCATTGGCCGAAGGGTGCCCAGGGGCAGTGAGGGCATGTCTGATGCCCTGTTGAGCTAGAAAGGATTCAAAAATGTTAGACGTGAATTGAGGGCCATTGTCAGAAACAAGGACATCTGGTAATCCATGGGTTACAAACAATTTTCTGAGCTGCTTGATGACAGCCTCACTTGTAGTGGATGTCATGGGAATTACTTCTAGCCATTTAGAGTATGCATCTACTAGTACTAGAAAAGTGTGCCCTCTTGTAGGGCCTGCAAAATCAATGTGGATTCTAGACCATGGGCCCCTAGGACATTCCCATTCCTGTGTGGGGGCGTGAGGTGGGGCAGGCCTGACTATCTGGCAATTGGGACAAGATGCTACCCAGTTTTCAACCATTTTGTCAATACCTGGCCACCATACATAACTCCTGGCCAAACCTTTCATCCTTACAATCTCCGGATGACCCTCATGTAACATTTCCAAAACCTCCCTTAGCAGTTTTGCAGGAATAACCACCCTGTTACCCCACAAAATACATCCTCTTAATACAGATAATTCAGTTTGCCTGGACTTAAAAGGTTGGGCAAGGTGAGGTAGATCTTGAAGAGGCCAACCTTTCTTAATCCAGCCCATAACAGGTGCCAACACAGCATCTTTGGCAGTTTCTTTGGCAATCTCAGCAGCATGGACTGGAAGCTTAGCAACAGTCTCCAGGAAAAAGGTGTGAGTTTCAAGTTCAAAGTCCTCCTTGTGGCAAGGTAGTGGGCAATGACTCAGTGCATCAGCATGTCCAATGTCCTTGCCAGGCCTGTGCATCAGTTTGTAGGAATAGGCTGCAAGAAATTCAGTCCACCTCAGCATTCTTGGTGACAGGATATTAGGTGTAGGTTTGTCTCCTGCCACAATGCCTAGTAAAGGTTTGTGATCTGTAACAATGGTGAATGACCTGCCATACAAATATTCATGAAATTTCTTAACAGCTGCTACAACTGCTAAAGCCTCCTTGTCCAATTGGCTATAATTCCTCTCTGCTTTGGATAGCGTGCGAGAGTAAAATGCAATTGGGGCTTCCGTCCATTGGGAAGCCTGTGACTCAAAACCCCCCACTCCAAAAGGGGATGCATCACAAGTCAGAACAACAGGTAAATTCTCAGAGAATTGTATCAACACAGCATCAGACGTGATTAGTCTCTTAATACTGTTAAATGCTGACTGTTCCTTCCGCCCCAGATCCAAACAGCATTCTTATCAAGTGGCGATGTAAGGGCTCAGCAATAGATGCTTTGTGAGGTAGAAACATGTGGTAAAAGTTAATAAGGCCAAGGAAGGCCTGCAAATCTGCCTTGCATCGAGGTTTAGGGGCTTCATTGATTGCTTTAACCTTGGCATCAGTAGGATGGATGCCATGCTTGTCAATCATATACCCCAGGAACTCAACTCTGTCTGTTTTGAGTGTACATTTGTCTTCCTTGACTTTTAAACCCGCTTTTCTGAATCTGGTAAGGACTTCTCTGAGTCTTTCTTGAAGCTGAGTGTCATTTTCAGCAGAGATTAATACATCATCAAAATAAGGTACTACCCCTGGCAGTCCTTGCAACATTCTTTCCATAAGGCTCTGAAAAATGCCAGGTGCCACGCTTACGCCAAATTGTAGTCTTTTACATTTGAAGGCACCTCTATGGGTCACAATTTTTTGTGCCTCTGCAGTGGCATCATCAACTGTTAATTGTTGATATGCCTGAGCCAAATCCAGTTTAGCAAATACTGTACCCCTGCCAAGGGAATGGAGCAGATGATGCACAACTGGTACAGGATATGCGCTCTGTTGCAGCGCATGGTTAAGTGTCCCCTTGTAGTCACCACAGATTCTCACTGACCCATCAGCCTATGGGTGTTTCCCATCTGGAGTGGTCAGTAGGCTCTAAAACCCCTTGAGCAATGAGTTTATCTAATTGTGCATCAATTTTTCCTTTAAAGCAAATGGGACCCTCCTGGGCTTTAAACGAATTGGGGGCACCTTGGGGTCTAGGCTGAAAGCAATAGGGGTCCCCATATACTTGCCCAGTCCTTCGCTGAAGACCTCTGGAAACTCAGACTTCAAGGACTCTTCCCAGTCAGAACTGCTCACGTGATGGATGCCAGTCACCTCGATGCCAAGTGGTTTGAACCACTCAAGTCCCAGCAAACTTGGGCGATCCTTGTCCACGATGGTCAGGGGCAAGCGTTTGGTGTGGCCTTTAAACTGCACGTTGAAATCTCTCGCTCCAACTACTGGAATCTTGTTCCCTTGGTAGTCTTTGAGAGTCAGTGCTTGCTTCTGGAAATGCTTTTTCTGAATTTTGGGAAAAAGTCTGTGGATAGTGTCCCATGACACCATAGATAAATAAGAGCCTGAGTCCACTTCCATTTGGCAAGGCCTTCCTTCAATAAACACCTTCACATGTACTTTTCTGCTTTTTAAGGGTGAAGAATGACCAATAGTGATTGTTTGGTGTGTTTTATTCTTGCCATTTGCTTCTAAATTTTGCCCCGTTTTTTCAAGGAAATTGTTGGGCTTAAAGTCTCTATCAGGGAATTTCTTCCTAGCTGGTGGAGTTCTGGATGATTTGCAGACTCTGGCTATGTGACCCCGTTTCTCACAACGTAGGCAAGTGGAGTCAAAAAACTTGCAATCAGTGCGGGGGTGGCCCCCCCCACAGCCTCTGCAATAGAACCCTTGCCTGTTCTTCCCAGAGTCTTTTCTTTTCTTCTCCATTCTGAGTTTAAAAATCCCCTCCTCTGCCTCACTGCCATCAGAATCAGAGTCTATTTGTTCGCAATGAGTAGATGTGGATTTATCCCCATCAGAATGGCTTGAGGCCTGGCTTGAGGCCTTGTTAATCTTTTTCATGGCCGCTGCTGAGGACTTGGTGGCTTCCACTGAAACAGCTTCTTCAATGGCCTCTTTAAACGTGATCTTAGGTTTCATTAATAGTTTGCTTTGTAAAACCTTATCTTTAAGGCCTAAAACAAACCGATCACGCATGGCCTCTTCTAAGTTGGTAAAGTCACAAGCACCCCCAATGTCCCTTAAACTTGCCACGAAGTCATTAACATTCTCGCTATCGCCTTGATCCCGACGGTAAAATTCGTATCTCTTAATGAGGCACGATACTTGTGGGGCGTAATGGGCTCTCTAAAGTTTTTCTAAATCGGGCCATTCCATTACCTTCAGCTCTGCTGCTCCCGCCAATGCCTTCGCCATTTTGAAGACTGCCGGACCGCAGTGCGTGAGAAAAACCGCCCTCTTCCGTCTCTCGGGGATGCCGGCGAGATCGTTCCCCTCCAGGAACATGTGGAACGATCCGATACGATTCCCAGTCTTCCGTCGCCGGATCGAACGGTGCTGGGGGGGTGTTCAGTGCAGCCATCTCGCTCAGTTGCTTGTTCGTCGCGTCGTCTTCTCTTCAGGGAAATCCCACCTTCGTCGCCAGTGTTAAGTTTGCATGAAGAGTCAGATGCGAGGAGTTCCAGCAAAGACTTTATTAGTGACTACAGCTCGAATGGACCCGTCCCGGCTTGGCTACGGCTGCTTCTTATAGCCTGCAGCCGTAGCTGCCAGCCAATGGGAGTGCAGGGTTTCTTCCCGCACTATTCAAACCAATACCATTTGACATTTTACAAGAACAGTTCAAATAAACCAATAACATTCAAACCTACATACATAACAATGACCTGGATGATTGAGAATCTCCAGAAGACCAGATTGTTGGGGGCAATATGCAAATCTGTGTTGGGATCCCCCGCGCTTGTCTTACAGCTTTGACCAGGAGGCTTCCCTGAGGCTTTGTGGGGTGCCTCAGGGGTCGGTTCTCTCGCCCCTCTTGTTCAACATCTACATGAAGCTGCTGGGTGAGATCATCTGTAGTTTTGGGGTGAGGTATCATCAGTATGCTGATGATACCCAGGTTTTCATCTCCACCCCAACCAACCCAGTGTCACCCTTGACGTGATGTCCCGGTGCCTGGAGGCAGTGTGGGTCTGGATGGGGAGGAACAGGCTCCGACTCAACCCAGCCAAGACCAAGTGGCCATATGTACGGGCATCTCGAGTTGTCCAGGATATTCCATCTTTAACTATGGGGGGAGAGGTGTTGCCCCCCTTAGATAGGGTGAGCAACTTGGGCGTCCTCCTGGATGCACGGCTCAGTTTGGAGGAGCAGGTGGGAGCCGTGGCCAGGGGGGCATTTGCCCAGGTTCGCCTGGTGCGCCAGTTGTGCCCCTACCTGGATCGAGATGCCCTACGTACGGTCACTCATGCACTCGTTACTTCCCATCTGGACTACTGCAATGCTCTTTACATGGGGCTGCCCTTGAGGACCACCCAGAGGCTTCAACTTGTCCAGAATGTGGTGGCGTGGGTTGTGATGGGAGTGCCCCGATACTCCCATGTTACACCCCTCCTGCGTGCACTGCACTGGTTACCAGTTGCCCTCCAGGTGAGATTCAAGGTGCTGGTTTTGACCTATAAAGCCCTTCATGGCTTAGGACTGGGATACTTATGGGAGACTCTGCTGCCAGCAACTGTTTCCCATCATCCTGTGTGCTCTCACAGACAGGGCCTCCTGGGGGTTCCATCAGCCAGACAATGTTGGCTGGAGACCCCTAGGGGTAGGGCCTTCTCTGTGGGAGCACCCACCCTTTGGAACCAGCTGCCCCTGGAGCTTCGGGTGGCCCCTGCCCTCTTTCCACCGGGGCCTAAAAACATGGTTGTTCCAACTCGCTGACCTGGACTGAGGGTGGGTGGGTGGGTGTTTTAATGATTGTTTTTAGCGTTTTAACTCTAAATTGGGTTTCTTATTTAATCTCTTTTTAATTGTATACTTTGTAATTGTTTTTATGTTTGTATGCCACCCCGAGTCCTTAAAGAGATGGGGTGGCCTAGAAATCCAATCAATCAATCAATCAATCAATCAATCAATCAATAACCCGGTGTGGTGGTGGTGTGTGCTGCAAAAAAAAAAGAAGAAGCACATCCAGCCAGTCACATGGCCACGCCCACCTGGCCACACCCACCTGGCTACGCCCGCAGAACTGGTTGTTAAAAAATTTGAATCCCACCCCTGATGAAGGACCCCTCATTTCAGTCCCAAGCTTAAAAATACTCTCTTTTGCTTGAAATGAGTATATGGCAACACTGAATCTATTCCTGTCCCAGTCTTCTGCATGACCTCTTGTCATCCTCTAGTTGGGGAAGTTCATCAATGGACATATATATCCATCTCCCCCTTTATATTGCTGTCACAAGCATCTTACTCAGAAGTCTCCATGCTATATGGAGTAGTACTTCCTTTTATTTATATAAGGTTTTGCATAATTTCAGATGCAAACTTTAAGTGGACTCTCTTCCAGTCAAAGATCACAGGGGTAGGAATAGGTTTCCTCTGGGATTTCTATAAGAATGCCCCACTTGAGTCAGACCAAAAGTCCATCCAAATCCACTATTGTATTTCCGGATGGTTCACCTGATGCCACTGAGATGCTTGGAAGCATCTGTCTGGCATTTGGAAGTGCCCTGGCCAGGGATGGGCTGCTGGGGGTTCACAGGGGTTTAGGAGCCCCTAGCTAAGATCCTGTGCAGTTCAGAGAACCCCCCAAATCCCACTCCTGACTGGCCCCGCCCCGCCCTGCCCACCCCTCCCGTCCCAGGAGTCCCCACGCAGCCTGTTTTGGATGCAGGTAAGTGCAGGGCGTGCATGGAGGCTCGGGGAGTGTGAAAAACAGGCCTCCTGGAAGTTCAGGAAGGCCGGAAATGGGCCTATTTCCATCTTCCAGAAAGCCTCTGGAGTCCAGGGAGGCCATTTTCACCTTCCCGGAGGCTCGAGGAAAGCCTCCGGAGCCCAGTGAGAGCAAAAATGCCCCCCCTGTAGCAGGAAGCCGACTAGGCCATGCCCACCATGGCCACACCCACCCAGCAACTGGGCAGGGAACGAGTTGCTTAAATTTTTGAAGCCCACCCCTGGCTGTGAGCCCAACCAAGACAAATCCTTGAGTCTCAAGATCAATTTAGTTTAGTTTAGTTTACTCTATTGTCATTGCACCTTGTACAATGAAATTAAATGCCATTTCAGTGTACATTATAATTATAAAAATAAAACACAAACACACATCCTTCGCATTCTATACAATTGAATTGAAACCCCCCTGATATTGCATTCATATTGCACTATACAGTAGAATTCAACAGAGCTGGGATAGAAGCTGTTTTTAGACCTATTTGTCCTTGTTTTTATTATCCTGTACCGTCTGCCAGATGGTAATAGGTCAAAAAAAAGGGTTCCCGGATGAGATGGATCTTTGAGGATGTTTTGAAGTTTCCTAAGGCAACGGGAACTATAAAGCTGTTCCAAAGAGGAGAGAGGGCAACCCATGATCCTCTGGGCAACGACATTAACCCTCTGGAGCGCTGTCCCATCTGCCATGGTGCAATTGGCAAACTATACAGAGATGCAGTAAGTTAAGATACTCTCTATGGTGCAGTGGTAGAAGGTCATCAGCAGTTTTCCATTCAGTTGTTGTTTCCTGAGAAGTCTCAAGGTAGTATAATCTTTGCTGGTCCCTTTTGATCAGGGCTGCAATGTGAGGTCCTCTTTTAGGGTAACACCCAGAAACTTAAAACTGGCCACTTGCTCCACTCGATCTCCATTGATAAGCAAGGGCTGGAGGTCTGATCTGTTCCTTCTGTATCTGCTCCTTGGTCTTATTGGTGTTGAGGACCAAGTTATTGTCTCCACACCATGAAAACAACCGGTCCACCTCATCTCGATAGGCAGACTCATCCCCCCGGAGATGAGTCCCACCACTGTTGTATCAATAACAATAACCCAAGACTGGGTTTTCCTCCATGATTGTATCTTAAGAAAGCCATTTGGGTGAGTGTCTTGTGGTAATGAGTTACATAAATTTATTTATTTTATTTATATTTGAACTTGTATGCCGCCCCATCTCTGAAGACTCGGGGCGGCTCACAACTAAAAACACAGAACAATAAATATTTAAAAAACCATTAAACCAACAAGAAGCCCAAATATTAAAACATAATGATAATAAACATTAAAACCGTCCCTCCCCCAGGGAGGGGTCACAGCCCGGGTTGGTCGAATAACCAGGTCTTTAATTCACGGCGGAAGGTGCGGAGATCAGGGGCCAGACGGAGCTCCAAAGGCAGTTGATTCCAGAGGTCAGGGGCCGCGACAGAAAAGGCTCGTCGTCGGGGAGTCACCAGCTGGCATTGACCCGTCGATGGGACCCCGAGGAGTCCTTGCCTATGAGCTCGGAAGAAGACGCTCCCTCAAATATTGAGGACCCATGTCATGTAGGACTTTGAATGTCAAAGCTAAAACCTTGAATCTCACCCGGAGCACAACTGGTAGCCAATGCAGACCACGCAGGAGGGGGGTAACATGGGAGAACCGGGTAACTCCCATCACCACCCGCGCGGCCGCATTCTGCACCAGCTGCAATCTCCGGATGGTATGCAAGGGCAGTCCTAAATAGAGAGCGTTGCAGTAGTCGAGTCTAGAGGTGACAAGGGCATGAGTAACTGTGCGCAGGGCGTCCTGGTCCAGAAAAGGGCGAAGTTGTCGAAGAAGACGGAGCTGGGCAAAGGCCCCCCTGGCGACGGCCCCCACCTGCTCTTCCAACCGGAGCCGTGCATCCAGGAGGACCCCAGATTCTCGCCCTATCCACAGGGGCAACACCTCTCCCCTATGGCCAAAGATGGACAATCTTGACTGGGCCGAGACGCCGGTACGCACAGCCACTCAGTCTTGGCCGGGTTGAGTCGAAGCATGTTCCTACTCATCCAGATCCGTACCGCATCCAAACACCGGGACATCAGGGAGAGAGCATCGCTGATCTGGTTTGGGGTGGAAATGTACAGCTGAGTGTCGTCAGCGTACTGATGGAATCTCACCCCAAAACCACGGATGATCTCACCCAGCGGTTTCATGTAGATGTTAAATAAGAGAGGGAAAGGACCAACCCTGGGGACCCCACAAGAGAGAGCCCTTGGGGTCTACCCAACCCCTCCCACCAACACCGATTGCGACCGCCCCGAGAGGTAGGAGGAGAACCACTGAAGAACAGTGCCCCCACTCCCAACCCCTGAGGCGACGCAAAAGGATACCATGGTCGATGGTATCGAAAGCCGCTGAGAGGTCCAATAGGACCAGGACAGAGGAAAAACCCCTGTCCCGGGCCCTCCAGAGATCATCCATCAGCGCGACCAATGCCGTCTCCGTGCTATAACCGGGTCGGAAGCCCGATTGGTACGGATCCAGGTAGTCCGCTTCATCCAGGAAAAGCGGAACCTGCTGAGCCACCACACTCTCAACAACCTTCGCCAAAAAGCAAAGGTTGGAGACCGGATGGAAATTGTCTAACACAGTCGGGTCCAGGGCAGGCTTCTTCAGGAGGGGTCTCACCACCGCCTCCTTCAAGGTGGAGGGAAAGACACCCTCCCTCAATGAAGCGTTGACAACTGCCCAGAGCCAACCGTAGGTGGCCTCCCTGGCGGCATAAGTCAGCCAGGAGGGACACGGGTCCAACAAACATGTGGTGGAACTCAGCCGCTGCATAATCCTGTCCACTTCATCCTCGGAAACAGGATCGAACTCATCCCAGATAACAGTGGCCAGACTACCTGCAAATCGTTCCTCAGACCACTGCAAATCAGAGGACAACCCGTCCCGAATGCGAGCGATCTTATCCGACAGATATTGACCAAACTCCTCAGCCCTACCCTGCAACGGGTCCGGCCCTCCCTCGAGACGAAGGAGGGAACGGGTAACCCGAAACAGGGCGGCTGGGCGGTTATCTGCGGACGCTATGAGAGTGGAGAGATAAGACCTTCTCGCCTCTCCCATAGCCACCAGGTAAGTCCTGGTGAAATCCTGGGCCAAACCCAACGCACCCCCCAGGGAAGGCAAATTGAAGTCCCCCAAGACCATAAGGTCCGGGAACTCCACCGCCACCCCCGAGAGGAGATCGAGAAGCCCAGGTAGGGCCGCTGCCACACAGCTGGGGAAAGGTATGTAAGCAGCAGACCCACCCGACCACTAGGCCCCCACCTCAAGAGGAGGGTCTCACTCCCGCCTATCTCTGTAACAGAGACCTCCCTTGGAAACAGGGTCTCCTGAATAACCACGGCCACCCCACCACCCCTTCCCTGGGCCCGTGGCTGGTGAAAAACCTGAAAACCTGGTGGGCACAGTTCAACCAGAGGGACACCTCCCTCCGGGCCCCACCAGGTCTCGGTGATACAGGCCAGGTCCGCAGCCTCCTCCTCAATGATTTCCCGGAGGAGGGAGGACTTATTAGCCACGGACCTGGCATTAAAATACACCAGCCTAAGCCCAGGGGTCCCAGTTCCGCTGCCTCCTAGGGAGGAGGCCATAGGGTCGGAGCGCGCGACCGGCCTTAAATGTCGGGCATGCGCTCCCATCACCTGATATGGCCCTATGCCTCGACGTCCTCTCCCGATCCCGACCACCCTGGGAATCGCGGCCCCCACCTCAGGGCCTGGAGCCCCGCTGGCCCCCAACCCCTGCCCCCTCCTGCCGCATCCCGGGCTGCAAAGAGACCCCCCCATCCCTACCCCCTTCCCTATCCCTTTAAAACATCGAATTAAAAATTTTAAAAGCCGACCCTTAAATCCTAATTTAAAATTTAAGCCCTTGGTCGCAGCATGCCACCTCTCGGGATCCCAAGATCCGTCATCAAGGTAAGCTGTCAACAACCCACTGGACCAACTCAAGGACAAGGGTGCAGTCCTGAGGGCCCACAATTCTGGTTGCGAGTAAGCCCCCATAACAAAACAAAAGTCATAAAGGGTTAGGGTTAAGCATGGCATCGAATGTAACCGGGTGTAGATGTTATAAGATGTAAAGAAAAATCCGAAGGAGAAAGAGGTCCAGGCAACAGCATCCAAGGAGTCCAGCACCACAAACGGGCCTCTCACATCCGCTTGGGGCTGAAGATGGTACTAAGTGACCAACTGCTCTCTCACCATGGTGGTCAAAAAACAGTCTTGAAGCTGAAGGGCCAATGTTAAATCCCTCTACCCTCTCACAGTAGAGGGATAGTCCACCCATTGCCCTCACACAGCAATGGGGCCGCCTGAAAGCCAAAGTCCTGAAAAAGGGTCCAGATGGAATTAAGGACCATGACCGCTGCCAGGAGCAGATAGTCACACCCACAAAATACAGCGGGAGGGACCAGGCGGGCGAGCTGGCAATGGAAGCCAGCGGCAATAGGTCAGGACAACACAGCGCGGTAAGGTGGGCAGGGAGTCCAGAGGACTCCCAGGGAGTCCATTAATCATGCACTGTGTAAATGAAGTCTTTGTAAGGCCCAGACTCTCTCTCCTTTAGACAATAAGAATGAAGTTTTGAAAAACTGGGTATTTCCAAAAGAATTCTTTATTGAAAAGGAAGATAGTCAGGCGATGTTCAAAGCAGGGTCTGATATCCCTCCAGGCATGCAGCTTAGGTAAAGGGAGTTAGAAACCCCACCTTAGTCTGGTGTGGATTTCATCAGTACAAAGAAGCAACATGTTAATTCCCTCCTCCTTTTTCTGGGAACGTAGTTGAGAATCCCACCCCTGTATTTATACCAAGGATGATCCTGGTCTGTTCAGCTACTCAGCCAAGGCTGTGAACTTGATGGAGATTTTAAAGAGACTGTGCAGCCATTTGTCCTGAATGGTCTACAGGAAGTTCCCCTGCTTGAGAAGTGGTACGGGTGGCTTAGTAGACTTCCACAGCCCCTTCCAACTCTATTATACTGTGTTCTGTGTTCTAAGTATGAAGAAATTTGACTTCACTTTTCTTACTGTTTTGACATTTTTTTTAAAACAGTTCCCCTTTATGTTCAAGACTGACTCTTTCAAAGCCATTGGACAACTTCCTACTTGCCTAATTCTTAGTTAATCACATCTTTAGCAATACTCCTCCATCTTACAAGAGTATAAACCCAGACCTTTCCCATTTGGTGGAGCATGTAAGCACCTAATCTATGATTTTGCTGCACAAAATCAGGATGACCTATTTTAATGTTGACCACATGAACGTTGGGATGCTCCAGCTTGTTCTCTCACTGTCCTGAGGACCTTTCTCAGCTCAATGTTAGTGCATAATGGGAGGATGGAGGTCATCCAAGACCCATCTGAAGGAGGTACATGACAATGAACACGATAGAGGGAGTCTGATACTCTCCAACTCATCTGAAGTCCAGAGGGTGGTCCTCCAAGGACAGCTCCATGGGGGGGTGTCTAAGGCATGGTTTCCCAACCTTGGCCCCTTTAAGATACATGGACTTCAATTCCCAGAATTGCTTGGCTGTCTGACTGGGGAATTCTGGGGGTTGGTCCACCTATCTTAAAGGGGCCAAGGTTGGGAAGCCCTGATCCAAGGTATCTCAGCAGGTTCGTTTCAGGTTCTCAATGAGTACCTGGGGTAGGCAAGTGAGGCTCATCCTTCTCTTCCCCTATGCTGAAAAACACCCAAGACTTTCCCAAACAAGACTCATGTCCTTGTTGACCAACTATTTTGAGAAAAGGGCATGTGAAAGTCCTGGAAAAAAGGTGAGCCACCCTAACCTTTGGCAAAGTTGGCAGAGTAAGTCCACCTCAGTTGGTTCAGACTCTTGAAGGACCATTCATAGCAGCTCTGAGGATGTCTTACTTCAGTCAGACTGTCAGGGTGTGAAGTTGCATCTAGGCATGAGACTTGCCAGATAACGTGATGCTCCCAGGTGCTGAGCACGGGGTACCCCCAGAGTCATGTGGCAAAAAGGGGTTTTCAAGAGAATTCTTCTGCAATATTTTGAGGGTTTTGTTTGGCTTTGTGTTTACAATAACAACACAAAATGGGGAAGAAACATCACAAGGGAAGCTGTTAACGTGGGTGAAGACCACATGACTAGCAACACATTTCTTTTGAAGTCATGTTTTAAAAGCTAATAGTGAAAGTTCCCATTTGGGGGGAGGATCATAACCATGAAATGGAACCTGGGGATCCTTTGTCCACAATCCAAGAAGCCACTGTGAAGTGCTTAGCAAAGAGCAGATGGTGGGTTAGCAAAGAACAGCCTCCTATAATTGTTGGTGCTCCTTCACTGGAGGCTTCCAAGAAAAGATTGGGCAACCATTTGTCTGGAATGGTATAGTGTCTCCTGCCTTGAGCAGGTGGGGGTGTGGACTAGATCACTAGAAGACCTCCGAGGTCCCTTCCGGCTTTACCATTCTATGATTCTATGAACTCATGCAGGGGGTGGACTAGAAGATCTCTGAGGTTCCTTCCAGGCCTGTGGTTCTATGATTCTATGATTCTAGTAATTGAAAGCCCTGAAAAGCACTCAGAGCCTTCCCAAGCATCCATCAGGCATGAAATATACTCTGAACTAAGTCATTGGGAGGTCATTACTTAGCATGCTGTGCTCCACTCATCCTTTACACTTGTAAATCATTTGTTTCTTTGCTTCCTTCTTTATTATAACAACTTTTGTGCTGCTCAGTCCCAAAACTGGATTTTATTGTTTAGTTTTTGGATGTCGTGAAACAGCTTTGCTTAAAGATAGGCACAAGTTTCACAAGCAGCATTTGTAGAAGTAATGTTACAGCTGACCAATTGAGAAGAGCAACCAGGATGATGAGGGGACTGGAGGCTCAAACATACGATGAACGGTTGCAGGAACTGGGCCTGGCTAGTCTAGTGAAGAGAAGGACCAGGGGAGACAGGGGAGCATCTTCCAATATTTGAGGGGCTGCCCCAGAGAGGAAAAGGGGGGTCAAGCTATTTTCCAAGGCACCCGAAGGCCAGACAATGAATAATGGATGGAAACTGATCAAGGGGAGATTAAACTTGGAAATAAGGAGAAACTTTCTGAGAGTGAGAACAATCAACCCATGGAACAGCTTATGTGTTGAAGCTTGTGGGAGCTTCATCACTGGAGGCTTTCAACAACAGACTGTCAGAAATGGTGTAGTAGAGTCTCATGCTTGGGTGAAGGGTTGTACTAGATGACCTACAAGATCCCTTCCAATTCTGTTAATCCAAATAAAATAAATAAATTGCAACAGTCACCTCTGGCAGTAACACAATAATCCAGACACCCCCTTAAACCAGATCATTCACACAATTGACCTGCAAAACCAACCTCTGAGCCACTTGGCTTATTCACATGCAGTTCCCAGCCTTTGGTTAAACACCAAAGAAGAGTTTGCTGCGGACTTTGTTCTTTGAAGAGTAGTACAGATCAGTGGTTGGAAGAACCTTGGATAATGCAGAATAACAGAACAGTTGGAAGGGACCTTGGAGGTCTTCTAGACTAACCCCCTGCTCGAGCAGGAGAGCCTATACCATTCCAGATGAGTGGCTGTTCAGTCTCTTCTTGAAAACCTCCCTTGTTGGAGCACCCACAACTTCTGGAGGGAAGCTGTTCCTCTGGTTAATTGTTCTCACTGTCAGGACATTTCTCCTTAGTTCTAGCTTGCTTCTCTCCTTGATGAGATCTTGAGTCCCTGACTAAACACCAGCAAAGGAGATTTGAATGGGACTTGCC
Source organism: Naja naja (assembly GCA_009733165.1). Taxonomy (NCBI): domain Eukaryota; kingdom Metazoa; phylum Chordata; class Lepidosauria; order Squamata; family Elapidae; genus Naja; species Naja naja. Next base: position 3,762,335 of record CM019166.1, read on the forward strand.
ATTAGAATATTTTTATTGATGTCCAAATTTCTCCCTGCCTTTCTTCTGTGCCATACGGTCCTTCCTATTATTTCTGACTTCACCGGGCCTTTTTGAATTCTAACCCTTATTTTTATACCCAACTATAAACTCTAAAATAAACTTTTAAAAATATGCACATACTATTTTATATCTTGGGGGTTAGATTCCAGGAATAAGCAGGCCTGGCTTCTCCAGATTGTCAATTTTCCAGGAGCATAAAATTGTAGAGTTGGAAAGGACCATGAGGATGATCTATTTCTAGTCCATCAAAATCATTTCAAGGCCCCTACCTTGCTATTTCCACACCGATTGTAGGAAAAAACAAATTGGTGATATTTAAAACAATTAGTCTCCTTTAATAATTAAAACAATATAGTTAAAAGACAAACACCGGTAGATACAAGCATTTCATATTAACTCATCAGTATCAAACTTACAATAACCCGGTTAAAATCAATATAAAATATAAGATCTAACAAGAATATTGTTGTTGTTGTTAGTCGCGAAGTTGTGTCCGACCCATCGCGACCCCATGGACAACGTTCCTCCAGGCCTTCCTGTCCTCTGCCATCCCCCGGAGTCCATTTAAGCTCACGCCGACTGATTCCATGACTCCATCCAGCCCCCTCCTTCTCTGCCGTCCCCTTCTTCTTCTTTTGCCCTCAATTGTTCCCAGCATTCGGCTCTTCTCCAGCGAGTCCTTCCTTCTCATGAGGTGGCCAAAGTCTTTGAGTTCCACCTTCAGGATCTGGCCTTCTGAAGAGCAGTCAGGGTTGATCTCCTCTAGGACTGACCGCTTGGATGGCTTTGCAGTCCAAGGGACTCGCAGGAGTCTCCTCCTCCAACCCCAGAGTTCAAAGGCCTCCATTCTTTGGCGCTCAGCCTTCCTTATGGTCCAACTTTCACAGCCATACACTGCAACTGGGAAAACCATAGCCTTGACTATATGTCTTTTGTTGGCAAGGGAGGTGTCTCTGCTTTTGAGTAGGCTGTCTAGACCTAGGCCTTCTCCCCAGAGAGGCAAGCGAATTTCCTGGCTGTAATCCCCAACTGTGGAGGAGCGTCAGCAGCAGCGTGGGGTGGGAGGGCCAGAGATTGAGCTGGACCACACCCCACCAGGTATAAAAGTGGGTGTGCCTACGCTGCAGACTCTGTTCGTGACAAAGTGTCATCTGCATCGGAAGCTTCCATCTGTGTGCTTGATTTTGGACTCTGAAAGGAAAGCAATTCTCTGGGATTACTACATTGCTTCTTGGATTTGGCATTGAGAACTTGGGTGACTGCCAACGCTCTTGTCGGAGAGATAACGGGGATTTTGGCGAGAGGCCAGCGTGACTCCTCTGCGTGAGCTAACGCTCCTTGCCTTCAAGGGAAGGGAAGGTGAAACGAAACAGGCCAGTGTGTCTTTTCTGTGTTGGCTAACGTACCTTAGCTTCTGGGGAAGTGAAGGTGGGACAGAACACTGTCACTACCTCCATTTCTTCCCCATCTATTTGCCAGGAATTGAGAGTGCCATATGCTATGATCTTAATTTTCTTAATGTTGAGTTTGAAGCCAATTTTTGCACTCTCCTTCTTCACCTGCTCTTTAGTTCCTCTTCACTTTCTGCCATTAGAGTGGTATCATCTGCATATCTGAGGTTGTTGATATTTCTCCTGGCAATCTTAATTCCAACTTGTGATTCATCTCGCCCTGCCATTCTCATGATATGCTGTGCATATAAGTTAAATAGGCAGGGCGACAACATATACAGCCTTGCCGTATTCCTTTCCCAATTTTGAACCTATCAGTGGTTCTGTGTCCAGTTCTCACTGTTGCTTCTTGACCTGCATATAGATTTCTCAAGAGACAAATAAGATGGTCTGGTACTCCCATCTCCTTAAGAACTTGCCACAATTGGTTGTGATCAAGAATATTAATTAAGCGCATAACGTATGGAGAAGCAAAACTTGGTGATAGTCCATAACAGGGGCATCCTGTGAGGAGGTCTGTGACCATTTGCTGTGGCCAACTCACCATGGCCAATTCACAATGACCAACTGACCACAGCCAACTTGCTATCGTCAACTTGTCCTGGGACAACTCGCTGCAGGACAAGATTAATTAATTAATTAATTAATTAATTAATATCAAAGAAATTATGGAGTACTCATTAAAGAAAGAATGCAAAAGGAGGGACCGATTGAAATATAGATGACAAAAATTAAAATCATTTTTACTTTAAATAATTAAATTTAATTGTTAAATTGTCCCACAGCAAGTTGGCCACAGCAAGTTGGCTGTGGTGAGTTGTCCCATTCTGCATGTGGGATTCCAAGAGGAGATCAGCCTGGTAGCGGAGACAGGCTAAACCCAAGCAGTACTTAAAATGATCACTCAGGTGTTCTCCAGAAGAGTCCTTCAGGTAGTTTGGTTAGCCTGAAGCTTGATGGAACATTGGGTCTCTCTGGTGGGGCAGATCCTCCTTTTAAGCAGGCACATGGGACATTTGAACCCCACTTGCTACTCTGTGAAAGAAAAGCCATTGCCTAGAGAACCCTCATCATGTCTTCTATCTTCTGTCCTTGCTCAGAAAAGGCTTCCATGGAATCTGAGAAATGGGATGCATAAAAGGTCTCTTATGGCCCAACTTTGAAGGATTCCTCTTTCTTCTCTCTGGACTTGCAGGAACTTCTGGAGCAGAACTGAATGGCATTCTGGGGGAGTCTGTCACATTCCAAGTGAAGACTTCGCCACCATTTGAAGCCATTTCCTGGAATAAAATTGTCAATGCCAATTCTAGAAATATTGCTTTGGTGAGGTTCGAGCCATGTAGCATCGTGTTCCTCCACCCAGAATTTCAAAGGCGAGTGAACATCTCCAGGGACTGTAGAGAATTACATCTCAGCCACCTAAAGAAAGAGGATGCCGGCAGATACACAGCAGGAATTGTTTTGCAAACTTCAAAGTCAGTTGATGAGTCCTTTGATCTGCGACTTTTTAGTAAGTATCCCAGCCACAAATTCCTAGAATCTCTCCTTTGCCCAGGAAGATGTGGAAAGGTGGGAGAGATTTCTGTTGGAAGATGGAGGGCTATTAGAAGCGGAAATCAAGCAATATCTTGCACATTCTTCCCCCTGGAAGGGGGCCTATGGGAGTCCATAACAGCTCCCTTCAGGCTCCCCTCTACATGGGGCACAGGCTGGACTGGGCCAGGCCAAAAGTGGGTTCCCATGGGGATGAAGAGAGAAATGAGGCTGGAATCTCCAGAGAATCAGTTCAGGATCCTCTCTGTGAGTCTCGTGGGACTGGCTGGACCCACAAACTCTTTGGGGAAGAGTCAGGGGGTCTTTGGGGGTGAGCCTGGAGCCTCATCCTCTTGTCCTCAATCCATGGTTTGGTATAAACAGGGCTTGGAGGAAGGCAGAGAATGAAAAGTACCTGCCCCCTCCCCACCACCACGGTGGGCCTCTTCCTTCAGAATGTATGTGAGAGAAGTGAAATTCCTTGTCAGAGAAATGAGTGACACACATTTTCCCTGATCCAATTCAAGCAAAACTATTCATTGATCCATATTGTTGCTGCTTGTCCTTTCTCCTTGGCTTTTCATGGTCTTTCACAAATGGTGTCTCTCCATCTCTCCTGCCAAGTACATTTGGTAGACTCTCAGCTGAAAGTGACCTGCACTCCTGGGGGAGCTGGAAACGGAACCTGGCAGCTGAATTGCTCTACAGGGACCTGGGAAGATAGAGTGAACATCAGATGGACCTCATCTGCCAAGAGCACAGGTCCTACCCCTGGGAGTTCTGTGATCCAGTTTGCCTCCCAAGATCTCAATGCAACATGCACAGCAGAAAACCCTGTTAGCCGGGCATCCAGGACAGTCTCCTTAAAGCAAGCTTGTACAGGTAAATTTTTCTCTTCTTAAAAGTGAGACCAAAGATGAATCTGAGATTCTCTGGAATTGTATAAGGTCTCCTGCTTGAGCATGGGGCTGGACTAGAAGACCCCCAAGAAGACATAGAAAATCTTCCAATTCTGTTATACTGTTACATTTAGTTGAGAGTCAAAAGTTTCTGGAGAAGGTAGATCTTCCCATGCAGATGAATCATGGAATTGGGGGAGGGGTTGGGCTACAACCAACAATCCACAAATAATTCTGTGCAAACATCTGGATTACGGTCATTAAGCACTACTTCCTACCACGTCCAATTATATCCCTTTAATTTTTCCTCTTTTGATCAGTTGAGGGGAAGCAATCTCCAACAGGCGTTGGAAATCCTATGTAGCCTTTTAGTTTTCCATTTCCATCAGGTTACATATGTTGAACTAGAAAATAGCTGGTTGAGGAATTTATCCAGCTCTGAAGCCACTCAGCATCTCAGCATTTCCTGAGATTGACAACTGAGGCACATTGGCTGTATCCTTCCCTTGTGAATGAATAAGCCCCACCTGCAAGGATTCATTTGGATAGACCATCTCCAACAAAAGAAACTGGCTCCACAGACAATAGCAATAGAATTTAGACTTACATACCCCTCCATAGTGCTTTGCAGACAATGAACTGCAGAACAGGCTTCCAGCAAAGCTGACCAATTGATTTGGGAGAATGCAGCCAATTTGCCTAGGCTTACTCTGATTGTAGGATCCATGAATTGTGAGGTGCAAACAACCAGACCCACACGTGTAGAGTTCAAGCTAGCAACTTTATTGTTCTCTGCCTATAATACAGGAATCCCTCCAGGCTTTCAGTTTTCACCTGGGAAAGGACAGATAAGATATTCAGATCTTGCCTTCTTGTGTTTTTGTAGTGAGTCTAGGGCTAATTCCGCACCTGAGCCCCGCTCCCAACAGGGAAAGTTGCTCTCCAACAGGGACTCTGAATCAGGGGAGTTAGAAATCTGGAAGGATCATCAAACAAGGAGTCAATATTCCTCATTTGATTCTTTGCTGGACAGATCTCTAGATGATGTGGTGACAATGACCCTGCACAGACATTCCAGTTATTGGGAAGATATGTTACCTAGTTAAATCTGCTTCCTAAATTGGCAAAGCTGTTGGATAGAAATATTTTGCAGTTTGGTAGAGAAGCGGTTTTACCTTAAGATAGCTAATGATGCATGTGTCTTGTGTTTAAAGTAAGAGTAAAGTATCTCCTGTGGCTGGTCTTCCAACAAGCGGCCCCACACTGTTGGGATGAGGAACCACTGCGATGGTTCCATCCCAGACGTCTGATGGACCCTGAAAGGTTCCAGACAGAACTGGGGTCTTTCCCCACCTCCCTTATCCACGGCTCGGCCGAGGTACTGGCAGCTACCTGGCAACAGGCTGCTGCTGAGGCCCTCGACCGAGTTGTCCCCTTGTGTCCCCTCACTTGCCACAGATCCCAGATGGCTCCTTGGTTTACTGAGGAGCTTAGGGAGATGAAGTGGCGTAGGAGGGGTTTAGAGAGCAGGTGGAGGTCGACCGACTCTGAATCTGACCGAGCCCAGCTAAGAGCCTATATTAGGACTTATCTGGTAGCTGTGGGGGCGGCGAAGAGGTCATACCTCTCTGCTCTCATAGCGTCTGCAGAGGACCTCCCAGCTGCCCTGTTTAGGGTCACCTGCTCCCTTTTACATCGGGGGGCAGTGTTGGATCCTATGCAGGGTAGGGCTGAGGAATTTGGTCAGTATCTGTTGGATAAGATTGCTCAGATTCGGGAAGGGTTGGACTCTGATTTTCAGTGGTCTGAGGGAGGTGCAAGAAGTCCGGCCAATATCATCTGGGCTGAGTTTCATCCTGTTTCTGAGGATGAAGTGGACAGGATTATGCGACGTCTGAGTTCCACCATGTGTTTGTTGGACCCGTGCCCTTCCTGGATGGTGTATGTTGCCAGGGAGGTCATGTGTGGCTGGCTCCAGGCAGTAGTCAATGCTTCGTTAAGGGAGGGCTCTTTCCCCGCTGCCCTGAAAGAGGCGGTGGTGAAACCCCTCCTGAAGAAGCCTGCCCTGGACCCAGCTGTGTTGAACAACTTTCGTCCATTCTCCAACCTTCGTTTTTTAGTGAAGGTTGTTGAGAGCATGGTGGCTCAACAGTTTCCACTTTTCCTGGAAGAAGCGGACTATCTAGATCCCTATCAATCGGGCTTCCGGCCCGGGTTCAGTACAGAGACGGCATTGGTCACACTGGTGGATGATCTCTGGAGGGCGTGGGACAGAGGATTTACCTCTGTCCTGGTCCTATTAGATCTCTCAGCAGCTTTCGATACCATCAGCCATGGTATCCTATTGTGGCGCCTTGAGGGGTTGGGAGTGGGAGGCACTGTTTTGCAGTAGTTCTCCTTCTACCTCTCGGGGCGTTCGCCATCGGTGTTGGCAGGGGGCAGAGGTCGATCACAAGGGCTCTCACTTGTGGGGTCCCTCAGGGGTTGGTCCTCTCGCCCCTCCTGTTCAACATCTATATGAAGCCGCTGGGTGAGATCATCCGGGGTTTGGGGGTGAGGTATCATACATCTCTATACATCTCCACCCCAAACCAAATCAGTGATGCCCTCGATGTGATGTCCCATTGTCTGGATGCAGTATGAATCTGGATGGGCAGGAACAAGCTACAGCTCAATCCAGCCAAGACTGAGTGGCTGTGTATACAGGCATCTCATTCCAGTGAACAGATTCCATCTTTGGTCATGGGGGGAGAGGTGTTGCCCCCTGTGGATAGGGCACAAAACCTGGGGGTTCTCCTGGATTCACGGCTCAGTTTGGAGGAGCAGGTGGGAGCCGTGGCCAGGGGGGCCTTTGCCCAGGTTCGGCTGGTTCGCCAGCTGCGCCCTTACCTGGATTGTGATGCCCTTTGCACGGTCACTCATGCACTTGTTACGTCCCGTCTCGACTATTGCAACACTCTCTATTTAGGACTGCCCTTGCATATCATCCGGAGGCTCCAGCTGGTGCAGAATGCGGCCGCATGGGTTGTGATGGGAGTTTCCCGATACTCCCATGTTACGCCCCTCCTGCGTGAGCTGCATTGGTTGCCGGCTGCCCTCCGGGTGCGATTCAAGGTTCTGGCACTAACATTCAAAGTCCTTCATGGCATGGGTCCGAGGTACTTGTGGGAGCGTCTCCTGCCAATATCAAATACTGATCGCCCTATGCATGCACACAGGCTGGGACTCCTCGGGATGCTGTCCACATGACAATGTCGGCTGGCAGTGCCCCGGGGAAGGGCCTATTCTGTAGCGGCTCCCGCCTTATGGAATCAACTACCCGTTGAGCTCCGATTGGCTCCGATCTCTCCTCTTTCCGGCGCGATCTAAAAACCTGGTTATTTTTACAGGCTGGGCTGGACTGACCTCCTGGGGGCGAGGGGGGGATTTTAATTGGGTTTTTATTATTATTTGGCTTGTTAGGTTTAATTTCTTTTTAAACTATTTATTGTGCTATGTTTTATTTGTGAGCCGCCCCGAGTCCTTTCGGAGAGTGGCAGCATACAAGTCAAATAAAATAATAATAATAATAATAATAATAATAATAATAATAATAATAATGCTTCAAGTCATTCGGTGGCATTTAATGAATGCAGTTACTCACTTCATTTTGCAAGCCTTAACTCAGACACACATGATAATGATCTCATTGCATGCATTTCCTGCCCTACTTTTTGATCTCATTCCTCCTGTTTTCATTTACAATTGTTTTGTGTTGGTAGTGAAGAATAGAGGAAAAATGCTTTGACCTGAGAAAATGGTTGCAAAATTAACTAGGTTTGATGATATGCTTCAAGGAGGGTTATTGGGGTCTGGTAGCTGTTAATTGGATGGCTTCACCAAACCAGAGATGCACGATTTCTCACTGTCTGATCTCTGTTTCCTTTCTATCTGCTCTCTTGCACTTGCATTCTGCCCATCACGCTGAACCCCAGAGGAGAAACCTGGGACGGAGGCCCCACAAGTGAACGGTGAGCTCCAGCCCCCTCTTCATAGCTTCCACCCTTCCTTGCCCCTCCCTCTTGGCAGTTTTCCAAAGGGTCCCCCTCCGCCCAAAAGCACCTAATAGAATAGACCCATTCTTGAAAGGCGGGGGGGAGAAGAGGAACTAATGAGTCTCCTATACAGGGAGTCCTCAACAGTTCCTTATTGTTCATTCAAAGTTACAACAGCGCTGAAAAAAGTGACTTATGACCATTTTGCGCACTTCCAAACTTTGCAGCGTCCCCATGGGGATGTGATCAAAATTCAGACGCTTGGCAACTGACTCCTATTTATGACGGTCCGGAGTCACATGATGCTCTTTTGCAACCTTCTGACAAGCATAGTGTCAGGATTCTGGCACAACCCCATTTAAATCATGATTCTCGAACCAAACTTCCAAAACTTCAAAAGAATTTATTGGGAGTTAACATGCCGGCACTGCCTGGGTGTAGCCAACTCTGAGACACATAATTCATTGTCACCCTTGACCCTGGTTTTCTCCCCACCCCCTGGGTGTATCGTAATTCATATTCCCCAATAGGACACCTCCATAGCCAAGAGTCATCAATCAGGCTCTCCAGGTAGAATTTTGCATGGCAGAAACTTCAGTCACCTAGTTACTATCTTTGAAAAACGTTTATGGAATGCAGTTTCAGTTTGCAAGCGGCTGCACTGCTCCCCCCTCCCTTTCTGTTGTCAACTCTAAAACGTCCCTAGAAATATTTTATGAGTTGACACAAAGTCAATGGGGGAATCGAGATTCATTTAACAGTCATGTTACTAACTTAACAAGTTCAGTAATTCACTTAATAACTGTGGTGAGAAAGGTTATAAAATGGGGTGAAACTGTCTTGCTTACCAACAGAAATTTTGGGGTCAGTTGTGGTCATAAGTCCAGGGCTACCTGCAGTACACTTCTGGGAAGTGAAAATTACTAAAAATAGAGGAGAATCTTTGTAGCTCAGAGTTGAACTGTGGGGTCTTTAATGCTCTCTGAGCTTGGTTGTTTCCTTGCAGACATTTCATTACTCAAACTGGGTAACATCATCAGTGCTAGCACAAAGCATCAATCAATGATTAAACAAAAAGCATAAAAAACCATCCAAAAAGATAAAGCTAATAGCTGAAAAAACATAGGAATAATAAATATAGGAAAAGTTGTAAATGGTAAGAGCCATAAAGAGGAAAGGAACAACAGGACAATATGAACAATACAAGTGGCTAAATTAGGGAAATAATAATCACTTAACACACCCTTGGGTACCCTTGAATAGTTTATCAGAATTATAACTGTTCACCCAAGCTGGAAGCTTTCTGTGTCCATTTCTGTTGATTTTTATGTATGTGTGTATATATGTGTTGTACTTAATAAAGTGTGTTATGTATCTTGTAGATTAACAAAACAGATGTCTTTATGTATGTTGTACATTAATAAAGCTATGTGATGTGTTTTCATATGTTGTAGATTAATAATGCTGATGTGTTTGTGAATATTGTACATAAAATAGTGAGTCTGTAAAATCCATTACTCTCCACTTAGAGACAAACCCTCCAATCCATTACTCTCCACTTAGAGACAAACAACCTACTCTCTAACAAACAGTTTGGTTTCAGGAAAAATTTGTCCTGTAATCTACAACTCCTACACTGCAGAAACATTTGGACTACACAACTTGACCAGGGTAAAGCAATAGACACAATTTACATAGATTTTTGTAAAGCCTTTGATTCAGGAGTACATGACAAACTACTGTTAAAACTATGCTCTTACGGCATTTCTGGATTACTGCACAAATGGATAGCTGCATTCCTATCAAACAGGCAACAAGTAGTCAAAATAAGGAGTGCCCTATCAAACCCTGCACCAGGCAGTGTTCTAGGACCCACTCTCTTTCTAATTTACATAAATGACCTTTGCAATCATATTATAAGCAACTGCGTTCTCTTCGCTGATGACGTAAAACTATTTAACACCACTGACAATGCTGCTGCCCTACAAAGGACCTTGACTATGTGCCAGAATGGTCGAACAATTGGCAACTTCAAATCTCAACCAACAAATGCTCTGTCTTACACATTGGCAACAAAAATCAGAACACTAAATACAAGCTGGGCAGATATGACCTCGTAGATGACCCTCACTCTGTCAAGGACCTGGGAGTACTCATTTCAAAAGATCTAAGCCCCAGAGCTCACTGTAACAGCATTGCCAAAAAGGCATGAAGAGTTGTTAACCTAATTTTGCAAAGTTTCTTCTCTGATAACATCGAACTGCAAACCAGGGCATACAAAACCTTCGCCAGACCAGTACTCGAATACAGCTCATCTGCCTGGAATCCACACTGTATAACGGACAATAATACAATTCAGTGAGTCCAGTGAGGTATTTCATGAGAAGAGTCCTCCACTCCTCTGCTCGCAATAGAACACCTTATGCCACCAGGCTTGAAATTTTGGACCTAGACAACTTAGAACTATGCCTCCTATGGTCTCACCTAAGCTTAGTACACAAAATTGTCTGCTACAACATCCTACCTATCAATGACTACTTCACATTCACATAGATACAAACTCAACGTAATTCGCTCCAAACTCGATTGTGGAAAACACACTTCAGCAACAGAGTGGTCAATGCCAGGAAGTCACTCCCTGACTCTGTTGTTACATCCTCAAACCCCCAAAACTTTTAACCTTAAATTGTCTACCATGGACCTCACTCCATTCCTAAGAGATCTGTAGGGGGCGTGCATAAGCTCACCAGCATGCCTACCGTCCCTGTCCTACTGTTCCCATTTATCCATTTATTCGTACTCATTTATTATGTATATACTTATACCTGTTTATACTTGTATGTTTATATGTTATGTTCATACTTATACTTGTTTTCTCATACATGATTGACAAACAAATAAAATAAGTAAATAAATAAAAAGAACTCCAAAGAACAGTAACAAGGAGATGGCATATTTTTATAGAGATACACTATTTAAGCTAACTATGTCTGGTTTGAGTTTACAGGCAATTCCCAAGTTACAATAGTTCACTTAGCGACTGTTCAAAGTTGCAATCAAGACACACACCCCAAGTACTTATAACCAGTCCTGAAATTATGAATGTTGCAGCACCACGGCTGTCATTCACACTTACCATGTTTCCCCAAAAATAAGCCCTAGCCTGATTTTCAAGTGTGTGCCTAATATAAGCCCTGCCCCCAAAATAAGCCCTAGTTAAGGGGGTGGGGGTGGCCAGCAAAAGAGGCAGCCCAACCATGTGTCCCCCCACAAATATGGGCAGGGAACCCTGAGGCGGTGCTTAGCATGATGGCTCCTTCCCTTCCCTGGTCACCTCATGGAGACTTGGCCCCTTAACCACAGACCCACAGAATGGCTGAGTCAAGCAAGAGCCTCTCATTCTGTCTCTCCATGTGCCTGGAGGTGTTTCCAGTGCATTCTCACCAGGCCTGGCTCTGCCCATGGCATAACCTCTGGCCAAGTGCATTCTCACCAGGCCTGGCTCTGCCCATGGCACCAAGTAACCTCACAGCCAAGGGGCCCCTCTCTTCCACAGCCCACCTTGTGGCTATGCAGCAGGTGGAGATCACAGTTTGCACTCTCCAAGGCCTGGAGTCCGGGTCTTGCTCAGGCTGCTGCTACAGTACGATGAGGCAGAAGGCTGTTCAGAGTATTGCAGCATAAATTCAGCACCAGAAAAGTAAAGACAGATGGCTGAGGCTTCATTTAACTTCTTTATAAACATATAAAGTAAATTTTACAATACCAGTTGTAGATTTCTCCAACATTTAGCAAACTCAAACAGAAGCAGACATGTTACAGGTTCAGAGCAGAACAGCACCTCAACTTCAGCAGACAAGCAAGCAAGTCAGTTTCTTTTTCACTTTTAGAGCTGAGCACAGAACAGAGATAAACCACGCTCAGATTCTCTCTTTAAGTTTCAGTCCTCAAGTCTGCTCTCAGCTCTATTCCAGTTCATGAATATACTCTGACAAAGGCCATGCATCACATCGGGATTGCCTGCTCCCCCCAACTTGTGCCCCCCTCTGAGCTAGCATTGCTGGGAGGTGTTTGGTCTGCAGAGGTTGTGGAGGCCTCCAGCCTTGCAGTCCTATGCAGGGAAGGTGGAGGTTTGCTCTGGAGCTGCGTCAGAGCATTGCCGGGAAGGCCTCTGCAGGTAACATTGTATGTCTTGCTCCAGCAAGAGGAGTGCAGGCCGGGTGCTTGGTGGCTAAGGAAGTTGGGGTTTGGAGGCACAAAAGAGGAAGCAGTGTTCTCCCCCTCCCTCCTCCAACCCACTGCAGGGCCAACATGGAACTCGCACAGGGCAGGGTAGGGGCACAGCCCAAAGGTGACAATGGGCTAGTCTCTCCAGAGGTCATAGATCTGGGCCAAGTTGCTCCATGAGCAACATGGCCAGGAGGGCAGAGAGCCCCTGCAAGGCCAGCAGCAACAGGTGCAGCAGGCCCAGCAGCCAGGCAGAGACATGGTATCATATCTTCTAGTTTTTATCTGGCCCATGGGTGAGAGTTTGCTACCCCTGCTTTAGATCAGTGGACGCCAACCAGTGGGCCGCAGCCCACTGGTGGTCCACAAGAAAATTTTGGTGGTCCGCAGAGAAATGTCACCCCCAAATCACCCCCAAAGCAATTAATCCAGGCTGCAGGGTAACACAAGGCTGCACCGCCCCCATGGCCCAAGGGAACACAAGGCTTGTATCACTTGCATTAGGAACAACACAAGGCAGTGAGGGGAGGGGGGAAAGCGGGGAAGGGGGGAACTTGCCTCTTCCACTTCTTTCTTCCTCTTTTGGCTGCATGCAAGGAAAGCAGCAAAAGTCTTTCTCTCCCCCAAATTCTGCCAGGAATGAATCTTTGGGACCCTGCAAGGCCTCCTGCTCCAAGACGCTGTGCAGGCAAAGACTCGTTTCTGGTGGAGTTTGGGGGAGAGAAAGAAAGACTTCTGCTGCTTCTGCTGCTTTCCTTGCATGAAGCCTGAGAACGGAGCTCAAAAGCAGGCTAGGAATGTGGCTGCCCTGAAGGGGGTGGGGGTGTGTGAGGGATTTGTGTGTGTGTGTGTTTGTGTGTGTGTGTGTGTGAGAGAGAGAGAGAGAGAGAGAGATAACACCATCCCTCCGAGGTTAGATCAGATCTCTCTCTCTCTCTCTCTCTCTCTCCCACCAACGTCAGCAAGCCACGTCAGTCAAAATTCACATTAGTGGTCCGCGGAATTTAAAATAATGAGTTTGGTGGTCCCTGAGGTGCAAAAGGTTGGCAACCTCTGCTCTAGATGATAGGTTCAAGATCCAGATGGATCTTGACAGACTTGAACACTGGGCCCTATCTAACAAAATGAAATTCAGCATAGAGAAATGTAAAGTTTTACACTTAGGCAAAAAACCCAAAAGTATACATATAGATTCGGTGAAACCAGGCTTAATAGCCGTAACTGTGAGAGGGATCTTGGAGTTTTAGTGGACAACCACTGAGCCAGCAGTGTGTGGCGGCAGCCAAAAAAGCCAAAACAATCCTAAGTTGCGTTAACAGAGAGAGGGAGGTAATCAAGATCAAGGGAGGCACTAATATCACTCTGCATAAAACCTTGGTAAGGCCACACCTAGATTACTGCATCCAGTTTTGGTCACCACACTATAAAAAAATGTTGAGACTCTAGAAAAAGGGCAGAGAAGAGCAACCAGGATGAAGAGGGGTTGCAGGAACCGGGCCTGGCTAGGAAGAGAAGGACCAGGGGAGACAGGATAGCATCTTCCAATATTTGAGGGGCTGCCACAGAGAGGAGGAGGAGGGGGTCAAGCTATTTTCCAAAGCACCCAAAAGCCAGACAAGGAACAATGGAAACTGAACAAGGAGAGATTCAGCCTGGAAATAAGGAGGAATTTCCTGACAGGGAGAACAATCAACCAGTGGAACAGAAGCCGCCTACAGAACTTGTGGGAGCTTCATTACTGGAGGCTTTTAAGGGGACACTGGACTGCCATCTGTCAAAAATGGTGTAGGGTCTCCTGCTTGGGCAGCGGGTTGGACTAGAACCTACAAGGTCCCTTCAAACTCTGTTAATCTGTTAATCTAGTTAATTGTAATAAGCCTCCCGCAATAGCCAACCTGACCTGGAGGGGAGTGGGGGAGGGGGTTAGAGGAGTGTTGAAATGCCAAAATGGCCTCAGGAGAGGCTGGGTGAGGATAGGAGTGGCTGGAAGGGGAGGAGCGAGCTGCAAGGTGGGGCTGGGTGTGGTGATTCAGCCAGTTCACTGAACTACGCACAAAGTTAACTACCAGTTCAGCTGAACTGGTGAAAACTGTTGAATCCCACCACAGGATCTATGGAATCTGACATGCTGCACCCCTAGGAGAAGGAGAAGTTTTTTTAAAGTTTATTTTTTTAAAGTTTATTTAAAGTTTAAAGCAGACAAAACAACAAATAAAACCTTTTTTCAATTGTACAGTATCTCGATTTGGTACATATATCATGTGCACAATATCTATAGTCTTTTCTTCTTAAATTTACATTCATATTATATTCTGATTAAGATTCCATATCATATTATATCATTATTATAATATCATTAAGGTTTTAATTTCAATTCCAGGCTATTTTTAAAAGCAAATCTCAGTTCTTAATAATTTATATTCATATTGTAACTTATTCAAAAATAATCAAGTATAGTATATCGTTACCATTACATTATACTTCAATTTCTTACTTCTATCTAGCCATTGATAAAATAAACCCTAAATCTTGTAATACTTCTTTTCTTCTTGCTTTCTGATTGCTAATGTTAGTCTACTCATTTCTGCACATTCCATTATTTTCTTAATCACCTCCTCCTCTGTCAGAATTTTTTCATTTTTCCAATTTTGAGCAAATACAATTCTAGCTGCAGTTAAAACAAGTATGTTATTTCTTTACTATAACCTTCAGGTAAAATCCCCATTAAAATGCCCCAGGTTTCAAATCTATGTGCTTTTTTATCATTTTTTCCAACCATGTGTAAATTTAGTCCAATATCTTTTACCTTCTGTGCATGTCCACCACATATGGTAATATGATCCAGGTATCTGATGACATTTCCAGCATTTTGCTCATTTGTCCTTGAACATCTTTGCAATTCTTGCCGGGGGTAAATGCCACCTATAAAACATCTTATACAAATTCTCTTTATAAGCTGTTGACATTGTTAATTTATAGTTTGTAGTCCATAATTTCTGCCATTTTTCCAAATCTATCCCATATCCAGTGGCTCCATTGGCCACTGCACCTGCTTAGTATTCTCTGCCCCAGTGGTCCAACTCATCCCGGGCAGTTCTCAATGGCTTCCATCACAAAGCACATGATGTTCCTCTTGAGTGGCTTGTCTTGGCCCGGCTGTTTGGCCAGGTCCTCATGGTCCAACAGGGCTTCCAATTCTCACTTCCAGCCCAGTTGCCAGCCACCCCAGGTGAGGGTGACACCTTTGGTTCTTCCATCCCACTCCAATCAACCTTCTCAGCTTCATGGGGTTCTCCAGGGTGGCAGCTTCTTTGGTACAGCACCCAGAGGTTGCATCTGGCAAGGGGGTGGAAGTCTCACCCTAGCATTCTCCCTCTCCATGCTCGCTGCCTTGCTCGGACATGGCTTGCAAGGTCCCCTTGGTAGAGTGATGTTTCTCCAGGTTGACCACTTTGCAGATCCTGCTTAATGTAAGGACTGGCCTCTCTTCTCTGCTCAAGAAAGTAGAACTCTTGAAATGATTGGCAATTTAAAAAGGAAATTTTTATTGAGAGGAAGCGATAGCAAGTTAAAAAAGCAGGATCTCAGGATTCCTGTGCAATTCTGGTAGGTTAAAAAAAAGATAGAAAACCCTCCCTGGGTCCAGTGTAGAACAAGCCAATGCACAGGTGCGAAGTTGTTCTGAGAACCTCAGGCTGAGAAGATGATAAGAAGTTGTTCGCAGGCTTCTCTCACTGGAGGCTCTGCAGCTGAGACAAAACAGATGGCCCTTGATTCATTCCCTCCCCTTTTACGTTCCCAGGAAGGTAAATCAAAGTACAGGGCAAGCAGGCAACTGGAAAAAAAGTTATAAAGTAAGGAATGCATCCAGCCCCATCCCACCCCAAATAGGGATCTATGGGACCCAACAGGAAGACTGCTATCCTCTCACCCCTAGTCCTCCTATTCGCACAATACCAGTCACCTGGTTCCCCCTTCCATGCTTATCATCCTGTCCATTCCCAAATTTTAGCATTCTTACCTTGCCAATTTTAATAGTTTTTTGCAAGACCCAAACAAGGCAGCATTTCCTTCCTTTTTTTTCATTTTTTTCCTATTTGATATTCCCATGTCTCTCCAACCTGGTTTTTTCTTTCTCTCTTTCTTTTTTTCCTGTTCCCATCACAAATACAAAGTGCCTGTCAAGATTCATATCCTTGTGGGGCAGGGGTATAGTAATTACATTTATAATTGGAACACCTTTATAGGCAAGTAATTTTAAACAGAATTTATTAATTCAATTGAAAGAAATTAATATGTTTTTATCCTGGTCCTGCTTATAAAGCAGGGTATATACGTATACAAGTGTGCCCAAGGCAAATATCTCACCCTGATGGTGAGTACACCCTACCAAGTTGCAGCATTTGCGGGCAGAGAGAAAAGGGCAACATGCTTACAGGGGCTCCTAATCAATGAGGTGTTGCATGAGCACCTGTACTGGGAGGTCCTTGTCTACCTGAACGACATCCTAATTTACACCACCAACATGGAGGAACACATCCAGTTGGTATGACAGGTGCTTCAGAAGCTGTTAGCAGCTAAGTTATATGTCAAGCTCTCAAAATGTGAGTTCACCGAACCAGTTTGGACTACCTGGGCTACCGTATATCTGGTGACGGGGTAGAGATAAGTCAGAATAACAGAAAGCAGAGTTTGAAGGGATCTTGAAGGACTTCTAGACTAACCCCCTGCTCAAGCAGGACACCATTCCAGACAAAGGCAGTCCAGTTTCTTTTTGAAAGCCTCCAGTGATGGAGCACCCACAACTTACTGATTAATCTGTTCTCACAGTCAGGAAATTTCTCCCTAGTTCCAGGTTGCTTCTCTCCTTCATTAGTTTCCATTCATTGCTTCTTGTCCTGCCTTCTGGTGCTTTGGAAAATAAGTTGACCCCTCCTCTCTGTGGCAGCCCCTCAAATATTGGAATACTGCTATCATGTCACCCCAATCTTTTCTTCCTCCTTTCTCTTCCTATCCTTTCAGAAAAGTGCAGCTCTTCCACCTTTCATCTTTCAGTTACTTCCAACTCAGCAACAGTGGTAGGATTAAAAAAAAAATTACTACCAGTTCTGTTGGCGTGGCTTGGTGGGCATGGCTTGGTGGGTGTGGCAGGGGAAGGATATATTGCAAAATCCCCATTCCCTCCCCACCCCACTAACCTGCTTTCCAGCTCTGTTGTCCTGTGCAGGGCAACCAAAGGAGACCCAGCCAATCAGCTTGGACTTGGGAGGCAGAGAATAGATGGGGGTGGGGCCAGTCAGAAGTGGCATTTGCCAGTTCTCCGAATGACTCAAAATTTCTGCTACCGGTTCTCCAGAACTGGTCAGAACCAGCTGAATACCACTTCTGCTCAGCACCCAGTAGTCTTTTTCTCATAAGGGTTGAAGGGCCATCTACCAGTCTATCAGCAAACAGATATGACACTGCCAGAATGTTTGCTGTCCCAATCCACAATGGTCTTTACATGGGGCTGCCCTTGAGGACCACTCAGAGGCTTTAACTTGTCCAGAATGCGGTGGCGCGGGTTGTGATGGGAGTGTCCTGATACTCCCATATTACACCCCTCCTGCGTGAGCTGCACTGGTTACCAGTTGCCCTCTGGGTGAGATTCAGGTGCTGGTATTGACCTATAAAGCCCTACATGGCTTAGAACCGGGGTACTTGAGGGAGACCCTGCTGCCAGTAACGGCTTCCCAACATCCCATGCGCTCCCATAGGCAGGGCCTCCTTGGGGTGCCATTGGGCAGACAATGTCGGCTGGCGACCCCTAGAGGTAGGGCCTTCTCTGTGGGAGCACCCACCCTATGGAATCAGCTGCCCCTGGAGCTTCGGGTGGCCCCTGACCTCCAATCCTTCCGTCGTGGCCTGAAAACATGGCTTTTCCAACTTGCCGATCTGGACTGACAGTGGGGATGGGATTTTAGTAATAGTTTTTAGTAATTTTATTCAGTTAGTGGGATTTCGTATTTAATGGTTTTTTAATATTTGTATTACATTTTTTATCTTTGTAAGCCTCCCTGAGTCCTTCGGGAGATAGGGTGGCATAGAAGTCAAATAAATAAATAAATGAATGAATGAATGAATGAATGAATGAATGAATGAATGAATCCTTCCTGTTCAGGATTGTCCCAAATCTAAGTTTGGAAAAGGATTGCTGAATTCGCTCAATGGAGGAGTCAAGCGAGGACCTAGCTAGCTTGAAGTCCTTGCACAGCCACAAATGGCAGAAGTTTGACTCCCATGCTCCATGAAACCTTATATATAACATAGGTGATAAACAATAAAGTTACTGACTTTCATTATTCACAAGTGACTATAGTTGCTTATACCTGACTAAGTTATCAACTCCTTGCAGCAAGCAGGAAAGCGTTGATAAATCACTCACTGTAATATTAAGGGAGGTTGGGGAAAAGGCTTGTTTTCACAGATTGTTGAAGCTGCCAATTTAGTTCTCTGTCAATACTCGGTCTGGGTTTTGCACAAATGTTTTGTATTTGTGACAAACATCCCCTCCTTTAGTGGGTTGGACTAGAAGATCTCTAGGGTCCATCCAATCTTATTATTCTATGTTCTATGGACACTTTTCTGGACTAGCCCTTTTCTAATCAGCTGATTAGGCAGCTCCCTTTGAAAATTTCTATTAAATCTTTCGGGGCATTGACTTAGTATGGTCTCAGAGGAGCATTACATTTTATTCAGCCTTAACCAGTTCTGCCAGGAGTGGGAAATTATACTGGTAGTCCTCAATTTACACTGCAATGCAGCCTGCCTGCTTATGGTTGTGGGTCATGACAGTTATAAAGCAGATCATCACAACAGCAGATCCAATTTTACAATCTTTTTTTGCAGCAGCCATTGTTCATTATAGGCATTTTTGCCAAAAACCAGAAGTAAAGGGCAATTTTCAGCAAAAAAATGTTGTAAGTTGTGTAAATCACTCCAAATCAGTGGTGGTATGCTACTGGTTCGGAACGGTTCAACTAAACTAGTAGTAAAAACAGCCATAAATGCCTGTCCAGGGTACTGAGGCAACTGCCTAAAACAGGGTTTCTTAACATTGCCAACTTTAAGACTTGTGGACTTCAACTCCCAGAATTCCTCAACCAAAGTGCACAATCCCCAAACACAATTATTGCTTTCTTTTTCTTTCTTTTTTTTGATGATTTTTATTGTTCTTTTTCAACTTTAACACACATTAATCTTGACTTTAGCAGTATTGTGTCATCATTATTATACAAATTATTCCACACATCAATCTCGTACAAATATCTACACTGATACATCTTTATATACAATCATTTACATTTATCTATAATTTATCTATAATCACAATTATTGCTTTCATGGGGCCCGTTAACAAATCAAAAAAAAAGTGGTTAAAATTGCAGGCCTGTTGCTGCTTTGGGCTCTTAATTATGTATTATTTTGGGGAAAACTTGAAATGAATTGCACGATGGGAGTTTTAATGATTGCTGGTGTTTATCTGAAAATGTATTCCTATATATGGTATACAGAGATGATTTGGCAGTTTTTAAAGGCAGGATGAGGTTTGCTGCAATGTTGAGAAATGATTGCATTGAGACATTTTACGTTGAGAAATCGTTTTGACTTCCTGATGAGTTATTTATTTATTTATTTATTTATTTATTTATTTATTTATTTATTCGACTTATATGCCGCCCTCTCCCAAAGGACTCGGGCGCTCACAGATTAAAAGGAAATACAACAATAAATTACCGAAAAACCATATTAAACAAACTAAGCTGAATTAACATTAAAACCCCCAAAATTAAAATCAAGAAAACCCAAGGAGTCAGCATAGCCCAGATTGTAAAAACAGACAGGTTTTTAACTCGTGAAGGTACGGAGATCAGGAGCAAGCCGAGCTCCAGTGGAAGGAGATTCCATAAAGTGGGGGCTGCCACAGAATAGGCTCTCCCCCGAGTCCCCGCCAAGCGACATTGAGTCGCGGACGGCACACTGAGGAGGCCCTGTCTATGCACCCGTGCATCGGTTGGTACTTGAAACTGGGAGGAGCCGTTCTCGTAAATATCCTGGACCCATGCCATGTAGGACTTTGAATGTTAACACTAAAACCTTGAATCTCACCCGGAGGGCAACTGGGAGCCAATGCAAGTCGCGCAGGAGGGGTGTAATATGGGAGTATCGGGAGGCTCCCAACACTACCCGCGCGGCCACATTCTGCACCAGCTGAAGCCTCCGAGTGGTACCGTGTTTCCCCGAAAATAAGACCTACCCCGAAAGTAAGACCTAGCACTATTTTCTAAACCTGCCCTAATATAAGACCTACCCCGAAAATAAGACCTAGTGTAAATCTCCAGTTCCAGGAAGACTTTTCAGGGAGCAACACCCCCCCTACACACTCACACCCACTATTTGGCACCATAAATATATAAGACCTACCCCAAAAATAAGACCTAGTGTGTTTTTGGGAGACAAAAAAAATATAAGACAGTGTCTTATTTTCGGGGAAACACGGTATGCAAGGGCAGTCCTAAGTAGAGAGCGTTACAGTAGTCCAGTCAGGAGACAACGAGGGCCTGAGTAATCGTGCGCAGGGCATCCCGGTCCAGATATGGGCGCAGCTGGCGAACCAGCCGGACCTGGGCAAAGGCCCCCCTGGCCACGGCTCCCACCTGCTCCTCCAACTTGAGCCGTGAGTCCAGGAGGACCCCCAGGTTCTGTGCCCTGTCCACTGGGGGTAACACCTCCCCCCCATGACCAAAGATGGAACCTCAGAGCTGGACCGGGATGTCGGTATGCACAACCACTCTGTCTTGGCTGGATTGAGTCAGAGCATGTTCCTGTCCATCCAGATCCGCACCGCTTCCAAACAACGGGACATCACGGAGAGAGCATCACTGATGTGGTCCGGGGTGGAGATATATAACTGCGTATCATCAGCATACTGATGATAACTCACCCCAAAGCCACGGATGATCTCCCCCAGTGGCTTCATATAAATGTTGAACAAGAGAGGCAAGAGAACCGACCCCTGAGGTACCCCACAAGTGAGAGACCTCGGAGTCGATCTCTGCCCCCCTTCCAACACTGTTTGCAAGCGTCCTGAGAGGTAGGAGGAGAACCACTGTAAAACAGTGCCGCCCACTCCCAACCCCCCGAGACGCTGCAACAGGATACCATGGTCGATGGTATCAAAAGCCGCTGAGAGATCTAACAGGACCAGGACAGAGGAAAAACCCCTGTCCCAAGCCCTAGAGAGATCATCAATCAGCGCGACCAATGCTGTCTCCGTGCTGTACCTGGGTCGGAAGCCCGATTGGTACAAATCCAGTTATGCTTATCCATGAGATATATCTATTGATGAACTTTGTAAATTAGAGTTAGCTGTTATTGAGGCCACTCTAGGTAACCAAGTAAATGGTTGAAATCATATGAAACTATTATAGTTAATGAGTTACATCATGAAATCTAGTCCTTGGCTTAGGACAGGCATTCAGCTCTCAAATCTTCTTTTGTGTGAGTGACACATCCCTCTCCTGCAATTCATGTCTTCCATTTAGTTCCATTTAGGCAGTCTGGTCTAGTGGTAGATACAGATAATCAGAGTTGGAAGGAGCCTTGTAGGTCATCTAGTCCAACCCCCCCAAGCAGGAGATTGGTTGAAGGCACCAGGTTAGAAACTAGGAGATCCTAAGTTCTAGTTCCACCCTGGCATGAAAACTAGCCAGGTGACTTTGGGCCAATCACCAGAAGACTGAGAGTTCTAGTCCCGCCTTAAACATGACAGCTGGCTAAGTGGACCAATCACCAAAAGATGGTGAGTTCGAGTCCCAAGTTGGCATGAAAGCTAGTAGGGTGACTTTGGGCCAATCATTAGGAGAAAGTCAGAGGAGAAGTATGGAATATTAAATATACATTCACCACCTTGAGTTATTTATAAGAATAATAAAGGCAGATTAACAAAATCTCAAATAAATAAATAACTGCCATCTCTGCTGAGTTCTTGTGCCATGGCAGAGCACAAGGAGCAGGGAAATTATATTATCTTGAAGCTATAAATAAAAAGCTTGAAAGTTACTCAACTGTTGACCTGAATCTCTCAATGGCTCAGGGTTTTCTCAACATCTGTCCAACAGGAAGCAATAGATTTTTTGGGCACTTGTAACTGAAAAAGAGGCTTGAAAGGGGATTTTCAGCGATTGGGATAATATTCCTGCTCCAACTACATTGCAGACTTAGTCAAAGTTCCATAGTTACATTTCTTCAGCTCATGCTCCAGATGTAGAAGTACAGGATCTCCTGCCTGAGCACCAGATTGGACTAGAAAACCTCCACGGTTCCTTCCAACCAGTGGTGGGATTCACATTTTTTTACTACTGGTTCTGTGGGTGTGGCTTGGCGGGCATGGCAGGGGAAGGATATGTTGCAAAGTCCCCTCCCTCCCCACCCCACTAACCTGCTTTCCAGCTCTGTTCTCCTGCACAGGGCAACCAAAAGAGACCCAGCCGATCAGCTGGGACTGAATGGGAGGCAGTGAAGAGATGGGGTTGGCAGGGCCAGTCAGAGGTGGGATTGGCCAGTTCTCCAAATGACTCACAATTTCCACTACCAGGTCGTCAGAACTGGTCAGAACCGGCCACTCCAACTTTATGGTTCTATATTCTACGAGAGGACAGCATAATCCTGACAGGGAAGGAAGGGAAATTTAAAGGCTGTATTATTCTGGTGACTTTTTGTGGGTGACACCTTTCTCCTGTTGCCAGCTCAGCTCCGTCAGTTGCTGGGAATTGTGGGTAGAGGAAAATTACCCCATGCAGAGAGTCCTCATTTAGCAACCACAAGTGGAACCAGCAACCTGGTTGTTAACAAAGCAGTTTCTAAAAAAAAAACCCTGATGATCTGACTCCAGTTTTTCTTCACTTTACAGACCTGCCGAGGTCACCAATGAGATGGCTGGTTATTGTTTCCCCACTGTCAGAACTGCAAACGGTCATTAATTGAGGACTACTTGCATAGGGAACAGACCTCTACAGGGTTTCTCATGTTTGACCAACCTCTGCTCTTTTTTTTTGCAGACAAGGGGCTGCCTCAAGCAGTGCGTGGATTGTGGGAGTGATTGCAGCTGTTATCGGCTTTCTGGTTGTCCTTGGTATTCCCTTTGTGTGTGGAGGAAGAAAGGTACAGGATGTTTCTCAGCTGCACACCCCGTTAGAAAGTGCCCCCTCCACTGACCAGCTTCCCCATCCTGTTCTCTTTCCTTCTCCCTCTATCCCAAAAGAGAAAAAAGCTGAACCAGAAAGTCACCCGGTTCTGTGGGCTATCATGTTGGCAGGCCCTCATCCCATCCCAAGGCCCCATCTACCGTATTTTTTGGACTATAAGATGCCCTGAACTGTAAGACACACCTAGCTTTTGGAGAGGAAAACAATATGTGTGTGTGTGTGTGTGGAGAGAGATAAGAGATAAGAGAGAGAGAGACAGATGATAGATAGATAGATAGATAGATAGATAGATAGATAGATAGAGACAGAGAGATAGAGAGATAGATAGAGAGACAGATAGATAGATAGAGAGATAGAGAGAGAGAGAGAGAGATGATAGATAGATAGATAGATAGATAGATAGATAGATAGATAAATAGAGAGAGAGAGAGAGATAGATAGATAGATAGATAGATATGGAGAGAGAGAGAGATGATAGATAGATAGATAGATAGATAGATAGATAGAGAGAGAGAGAGATAGAGAGAGATAGATAGATAGATAGATAGATAGATAGATAGACAGATGACAGACAGACAGACAGACAGACAGACAGATGACAGACAAACATATATATATATATATATATATATATGACAGACAAGAGACAAACAGAGACATTTATATATATATATATATAGTGACAGACAAGGAGAGAGATGACAGACAGATAGACAGACAGATAGATAGATAAACAGACAGACAGACAGACAGACAAAACAGAGACAGACAGACAGACAGATAGACAGATAGACAGATAGACAGACAGATAGATAGATAGATAGATAGATAGATAGATAGATAGATATGGAGAGGGAGAGGGGGAGAGAGATGCATATCAGATATTAATACAATCAAGAGAGTCCAGAGATATTTCACGAGAAGAGTCCTCCATTCCTCTACTCACAACAGAATACCTTATGCCACCAGACTTGAAATTTTAGGCTTAGACAACTTAGAACTACAACGCCTTCAGTTTGACTTAAGTGTAGTACACAAAATTATCTGCTATGATGTCCTACCTGTCAATGACTACTTCAGCTTCAACCACAACAATACAAGAGCACACAATAGATACAAATTCAAAGTAAACCGCTCCAAACTCGATTGCAGGAAATACAACTTCAGTAACAGTCAATGTCTGGAATGCACTACCTGACTCTGTGGTCTCTTCCCCAAACCCCCAAAACTTTAACCTTAGACTGTCTACTGTTGACCTCACGCCTTTCCTAAGAGGTCTGTAAGGGGCAGGCATAAGCGCACCGATGTGCCTAGCATCCCTGTCCTAATGTCCCTTTTATTCATACCCATTTCATGTACTCATAATCACGTTCCTAATTATATCTGTTATCTAAAACTGCTTGACAAAATAAATAAATAAAATAAATAAATTTGCCTCCTTGCAGCAAACAGCCTGGTCAGTTTCAGCACAGCCTGATTTTAGCATGAGCAGCTGATTGTCGGTTGGATCAGCCTCCCAGAATACTGACGATCAGCTGTTCCAGGCTGCGGGGATCACCACAGCCTATCACCACCTCCGCACACCCCATTTTTGGTCTTCCACACACCCCATTTTTGGCCTCCACATGTCCCATTTTTGGCCTCCACACATCCCATGGGGTGCACGGAGGCCAAAAACAGGGTGCACGGAGGCTGAAAATGGGGCACACAGAGATGGCGATAGGCGATGGCAATCCCTGCAGACTGGAACAGCTGATCATTGGTATTCTGGGAGGCTGATCCAACCGACAATCAGCTACTTATGCTAAATCAGGCTGTGCTGAAGTTGACCAGGCTGTTTGCTGTTTGCTGCAAGGAGGCAAATTGCTGGGAGGCAGAGACCGAAGGGTGGGGCCAGCAGGTGGGAGGGGCTTTGGCAACATTCGCTGTATAAGACGCATAGAATTTCCATCCACTTTGGGGAGGGGAGTGTGTCTTATACACTGAAAAATATGGTATTTTTCCATGGATGTTCCAGGGATAGGAGGGCCCCACCATTTTAATCTGGGCTCTTCTTTGCATCGTTCAGACCTCCAAGCCATCTCCTTCCTTGGCAAGAGAGTTCCTAGCCAACACACAACCAAAAGGGCAGGATTTGGAGCCCCATGGCTGTGTCCACCGTCTTGATTTTTTCTTTTTTACTCCTCTCCTCTTTGCTGGAGAATCTACCTTAGACCTGCCCCTTCCCCACCCACCCACACTTCCTGGTAGGTTTTGCTAAGACTAGCCACAATTATTTGCACACGCCCCCGCAGCTTTGCATCAAGATAGCGGTTGCGGCTCGCAACCCACCCACTTCCTGCGTTTCACTCTATTTCTTTTCTTTCCACAGCTGCCAAGAGGAAACAACAGTTCACAATGCGCTCAGGTAAAAGCCCCCTCCCCAAGAGACTGCAAACCCCTGCCACATAAGACAGGAAGATTTGCTGCACAGGCACACCCACCCACAGAGAAAGATGACAAAAAGCAACCCCCAAAAAAAATATGGAACCACCATAGCAAAGGACAAGAGAATTGATTTGAACACCTCCAGGGATAGATGTTCAGAAGAACAATTGTCGGCATGATACACACATTGCTAATTGTCAGGTTTTGGAGACTGGTGCACAGTCAGGATGGCAAGAGCATGCTCGGGGGAGGGGCCTGGCAGCACTGATCAAGTGAAGACTGATCAAGTGAGATCCCAGAGAGAGTGCAGAGAAGAGCAACAAGGAAGATTAGGGGACTAGAGGCTGAAACCTAAGAAGAATGGTTGCAGGAATTGGGTATGTCTAGCGAGGAGAAGGACTAGGGGTGGCACGATAGCAATCTTCCAGTACTTGAGGCGTTCTCATCAGAAAGAAGGGGTCAACCTATTTGCCAAAGCACCTGAAGGCAGGACCAGAAGCAATAGATGGAAACTAATCCAGGAGAGAAGCCACCTAGAACAAAGGAGAAATGTCCTGACGGTGAGAGCAATTAACCAGTGGAACTGCTTGCCACCAGAAGTTGGGGCTGCTCCATCACTGGAGGCTTTTAAAAAGAGATTGGGAGGTCACTTGTCTGGAATAGCAATAGCCCTTAGACTTATATGCTGCTTCATAGAGCTTTCCAGCCCTCTCTAAGTGGTTTACAGAGTCAGCCTCTTGCCCCCCACAATTTTGGGTCCTCGTTTTACCCACCTCGGAAGGACGGAAGGCTGAGTCAACCTGGAGCCTGGTGGGAATGATGTGGAGTTTCCTGTTGAACAGGAGGTTGGACTAAAAGGCCTTCAAGGTCTCTTCCAGCTCAGTTATCCTATAACACTCTTGTGCAACGAACCACCAGATCACAAAAGGGGAGAACAGCCCGTCCATTCTGCAAATTCTCCTCTGAGAAGGCTGCAAAACCAGAATCGTTGTTAGAAGAAATGTTTTCAAGATCTTTGAGGCAGTTGCCCCTCTCATTAAAAAAAAATGGAACAATTCCAAACTTTAGAAGGACAGCGGGAAGGGGGCAGAGGAGGGACAACACCAGCGTGGTCTTTTACCTTCTGATATCACTTATTTATTTATTTATTTATTAAATAAATTTGCTGCCCACCTTAACATGGGGCTGCTTAAGACAGCTCACAACAAGAACATGGGGGGGGGGAACCCCAATAAAAATTGTAAACGTAACACCAGCAAAGCAATGAAACAATTAAAATAAACAATGGAAGTGCAGTAATATGAATTAAAAGATGGGCGGAGGAGGAACAGGAAGTGCAGAGGGGAGGTGGGGTCAGTTAATGAATAATCATGAAAATAAATCCCAATATTCATTTCGATAGATGAGGAGGGAAGTTCAACTGGCTCTAATTTTACCCTTGCTGCAGTAAGAAGCGGTCAAGCCAGCAGCCCCCACAGTTCAGCTCCTGAAAATTGCAGCTGGGATAGGCTTGGTGTTGGGAAGGGAGGAGGAATCAAGCACGGAGCTAGTCTAGAGTCATGGTGCAACCATAAAAAGACCAGAACCAGCCATTCCTGAATTCCTTGGAGCCTTATCTAATTGATCCCAAGGGAAAGCTGCCAGACTGGGGAGATTCCCATATTATAGGCAGAACATAATGAAGTAGTTAGCTTATACTCTGCCCAGGTGTTCATGCATGATGGTTGGGTTGCAGCTCTTTTAAACCGTTCTCCCTTCTGATTAATGAGTCCTGTGCAAATATGCAGAGTCCTTTCACTGTTGAACCATGGATAATCCTCACTAATGAATGACCAAGTTTTAATCACAGGCTATTGGGTTTTCTTTTTTTTCTCTCTCCCAATTATTTGGCTACAGGTTCCTGAATGGGACAAGAGGGATTTTCTTCGAACCCCTCCTTCTTCCTCTATTTCTGCTTTCCCCAGGACTGGGAACAGGGAACAAGCATCTGGTTGCCCCAGAGTAAATAACAACCACAACTAGCCAATGTATTCATAGCTTTTGTTCTGCTGCTTTCCCACTAAACCAGGAGTGTCAAACTTGCGGTGCCATGTAGTTGTCACGGACGTATCGTGACTTTTTTCCCCCTTTGCTAAACCGGGGGTGGACATGGGCAGCGTGTGACGCATCCAGCCCATGGACTGCGAGTTTGACACTCCTGAACTAAACATATAGTCCTTCCTTCTTTTCCCCCTTCCTTTCTTGTTTTTTCTTTCCTTCTTTTCTCCTTTGCTTTCCTTCCTCCTCTTTCCCTCCCACCCTCTTCCTTCCTTTTCTCTTTTTCTTTCCTTCTTCTTTCCCTCTCTCTTTTTTCTAAACAAAAGGAAGAGTAATGAACTACTTGCTACATAAGGGGATGAATTACAGCAAAATTAAAAACTGACAAGGGAAGGGCTGTGAAATAGGGGGGGAGAGAACCAACAGTGTTAAACAGTGTGTTTGTGTATGTGTGTGTCTTAGTGTGTTGTTTGATTAGCTTATATGACACTGCATGCTGTATAATCCAATTGTCGTCTGGTTTGATTGGGTACCCAAGACCAATATTCTGAATCTGGCTTGTTGTAACTTCATTTTGTGGGTTGATGTTGCGGGTGCTTCATCACTGGAGGGTTTTTCAGTCACGGTCTGAAAATGGTGTAGGATCTCCTGCTTGAGTAAGGGGATGGACTAGAAGATGTCCAGGGTCCCTTCCAACTCTATCCTGACTCTGATTCTGGCTTGTAGTCCATGATCTGAGAACCTGCAGAAGGTCCTCTCTTCGTTCTCTTCTGATGAAAACTCACACCATCCTCAGATGATTTTCTAGAAAGTTGGTACCTATTTTGCTTTTGCGAGTTGTGTTTTGGAAAACAGGAATTCAGAGGGCAGATAGGCACAAACAAGATCGTCTCTGGAAGCACAACCCACAAGCGCAACCTGGCTGGGTGAAGGAGAAAGACGTGGAAATTAACTGGCTTTAGGAAAGACGTGGAAATTAACTTGGAGAGACAGAGGCCTGACAGAATGGAGGAGAAAATGGTCTCCTAAGAAAATACATTTATTGTCAAAAAGACAGGAGGGAAAAAATTGGTGCATTTTTTTGGGGGGGTTGCAAAGCATTTCTGCCTGAATAGAAAGCTACGCCTACATTTATAGCTGGAACATGTTTAATATGTGTTAATTTCATTCCTCTTGTTCCTAAACAAGAAACGCCAATGGGTTTAAAACAATGCTGAGATCTCTTTGATTTTTTGTTGTTGATTGTTTCAGGCTTTGGAATGGTCACAAAGTGTACAGGGGAATGTTCAGACAGGACTTATAACTGTGTGGGTTGTTTCGTTTGCCTGTGTTGTTTTGTACAAACTGGGGTTGGTTCTCTGTTACTAAATGTATTTTTTACTTTTGTTGTACATGTCTACTCTTGGGGAGGGGGGCTTGTTTTGTTTGTGCTAACATTGAAATAAAACATCTATTTGATCAACTTGCATGACTAACTGACTGACTTGTGGCCCACTTAATGAAGTTTGCACACAATCATTAAGGCTTTATTAAATGCACCTTCCTCCGCTTCTGTTTCTGATGTTCAGCAATGAGCCCTTTAATTAAATTAATTGCCTGCTTCTGTGACTATCAACACAATAATTACCGTCGGCCCTTTTCAGCATCGCTTGGGAGAGGGAGACACCCTTTAGGAACAAAGAAATAAAAAGCCAAGTCAGAGGAAAGGAAAGAAAATTATATTTTCACTGCTTAATTTTATTTCTTTATCTTTCCCTGAAAAGAATTGGCAGTTGTCATCCCAAACAGTCACAACCAGCCCTTGAGTTCCACCAGGGTCCATCTGGATAACCGTCACAATTTTTCTTTGCAGAGATCGAAAACTCACCTAGGAGTGATTCCACTTTAATAGGAGACCAGCCCAAGGTAAGTTCCTAAGAATGTGAAACATAGAATCATAGGGCTTGGAAGAGACCTTGCAGGTCTTCTAGTCCAACCCACTCCTCACAAAAGGTCTTCCAAAGCTCCTTGAATGGACCAAGGAGATCTATAGTTCAGGGTTCTTCAAACTTGACAGCTTTAAGACTTGTGGACTTCAACTCCCAGAATTCCCCAGCTGGCTGAGGAATTGTGGGAGTTGAAATCCACAAGTCTTAAAGTTGTCAAGTTTGAAGAACTCTGGACTAGTCCACTGAAGTCCAAGTCACCCCCTTGAACTCACCTCCACCCCCACTCACCTCACTCAGCTATTATGGAGGAGCTCAGGTTCTTCTTGTGCAGGGGTCTTCAAACTTGGCAGCTTTAAGATATGTGGAGTTCCACTCCCAGAATTCCTCCTCCAGTCATGTTAGCTCAGGAATTCTGGGAGTAGAAGTCCACAAGTCTTAAACTTGCCAAGTTTGAAGACCCTTGTGATAGATAATAGACACATACATAGATTGATAGATGATAGATAGATAGATGGATAGATAGATGTAGATAGATAGATAGGTAGGTAGGTAGGTAGGTAGGTAGGTAGGTAGGTAGGTAGGGGTCTTCAAACTTGACAGCTTTAAGACTTGTGGACTTCAACTCCCAGAATTCCTCCTCCAGTCATGTTAGCTCAGGGATTCTGGGAGTTGCACAAGTCTTAACGCTGCCAAGTTTGAAGACCCTTGTTCTTGAGTGTCACCAACTCAATCTCATACCCTCCACAAGGAGAAGGAAGACCCCTTATGGGATGAAATCTGAAATCTGAAAAGGCCGTCAGGTTTTCAAAACTGAGTCTTCCTTAAGGCAAGTGGTGTTAACTCTGAGGATTCTCAATCACAGGTTTGTGGGTGGGATATCCTGGAAATTGAAATCCACGCTTCCAGAAAAATATCCCTCTGTGGGAAAGAAAGAATACTCTTCTCACAGAATAAAATAGGGTTGCATGTTATGGGATGCCAGAAAGGGGGTGGGGGAATCAGATTTGGGGTGACGGGCACCCACTTGCTGTGTGTTGCAGTGCGTTGTGGGTGTTCCTTGAGGTGCTGTGGTTTAAAGTTGTATATTTTTTCTTTTTTAAGTCTGAGCGGTGTCCAATTTTGTGACGCATATCCTATGGTTAAAAGGAAAGAAAGAACTGATAACTTTTAGATAATCTGGTAGGAAATGTCACTTTTGCTTCTTTAAGAGGAAAAAACGTGTTAGCTTTTGATCTTACAGCAAATATACAATTAAAAATAAATCTCACTAAAATTACTCAGGGCTTCTTCATTTTAAATTTTCCGGAGGGACACTCATCATCAATGAACTTTGAAGAAAAGCTGCTTGTTGGTCCAACATTGAAATATATTATCACTGCCTAAATCATTGGTGGCCCTTTGCCATAAAGAGGAGCGTGGGGCTGACTCTGTAGCCCAAGGGTCTTCAAACTTGGCAAGTTTAAGATTTGAGGACTTCAACTCCCAGAATTCCTGAGCTAACATGACTGGAGGAGGAATTCTGGGAGTTGAAGTCCACAAGTCTTAAAGCTGTCAGATTCGAAGACGCCTGCTGTAGCCACACAAAGGGTTAGAGAGGCTGTGTGACTTTGAAAAATAAAGGAAAGAATAGAGTAAAGCCAAGTAAAAAATGAAATAGTAAGTAGAGTGGAAAGTGAAAGTAGCAAACAAAAAAGTAAAAATAAAATTAGGTAAAGATAGTAAAGTAAAAGAAAAGAAAATAATAAAGGGTAAAAGTAAAGTAAAGTAGATAAATAAAAGAAATAAAAGTAAAAAAATAAAATATCGAATATCGAGATAAAGTAAATAAATAAAAGTGAGTCGTAAAAATAAAGAGAAATAAAAAATATGAGAGTAGGAAATGAATATAAAACAAGTTGAAAAGTAAAAGTAAAAAGAGTAAAAATCAAAGTAAGGAAAATAAAGCAACTGAATAGGTAAGAGCAGAAAGTGGAAAATTAAAATAAAAGGTAAAAAGTAAAAAGAAAAGTAAAAAAGTAAAGCAAAGTAAAAAGTAAAATGAAAAAAGTAACAAAGCGAAAAGGTAAAAAGTCACGTGTAAGATAAGGTAACGTACTAAAATAAAATAGTTTACCTGCCTATGCAGGTACCTTGGGGTGAATCACACACACACACACACACACACACACACACACACTGCTGTAACCAGAGTCAGAGGAAGCAGGGGAACATCTCTCCCTATAGCATCTACCCCCTTTCAATTCAGAATTGCTGAAAACCTGGCAGGTGACAATAAATATTTAACTTTCTCTCTCTTTTTTTAAAAACTTCTAGGAAACCAGGAGGAAGACAAATCAGCCAGCTAGAACAGCAGCAAAGAACAGCCAGGAGATGCCCCACACCATTTATGCCGCTGTGCAGCATCCCAAACAGGTGGGAAATATTGGTTGATTATTTATTTATTAAATTTATATGGCTGTCCAATTCACACATAGATGTCTCCGGGTGGCTCACAACGTTAAATATTACAACGGAAAAGCTCCATCTCCATTCAGGGTCCCCAGGAGACCACCGATAGCACCATATTGTTAGGGCTGTTCTGAAAAGCAATGGGGCAGGGGGCAACTATAGCTATAGGAGAATGATGTGCCATAGACAAGGGGCCAATACCAAGAAGGCCATTTGTGATACTCCTACCAGACGTACATCCCTAACTGATGGGACCCGTAACATGCCCTGACTTCCCAGCATGGTGGGCTGGGTGTTGTGGCTCGCCAGCCACCAGCAGAGTGGGTGGCAGACTCAGAGAAGGAGGAGGTTGGGAAAAAACTTGGGCCAGTTCTGGAGCCCAGGAAATATTTACACACCCCTCACACATCCTGGAATAAACTGTGATGGACGCTCAGCATCAGACACAGAGATAGAGTCAGGGCCATCCAGCATTTGCCAGCCAGAGAGGCAGCTGCCTTTGGAGTCAGAAATAAGTGAGGAGGAGGAACAGCTGGGGCCTGTTCCAGTGCACATATGCGTAGAGCAGATAGGAGAGGTGAAGCAAAACGAACGTAGACACTGACTGGCTCCTCCCTGGCTGGGCAATAAACAGGAGGAAAGAGGAGTGGTTTGGTTGTCACAGACAACTGTTTGCATTTCTCAAAAGTTTGCTCCTTGTGTGTTTTGTGAGACAAAGACTGCCTAGCCAGAACTGAGGTTTGTCTATTTCTCTGTTTGCACTGACTTAATTGGCAGCTTCCTGGCTGGGAGTTCACAGCCTTGCATTTATCATAACGAGCTGATAAAGATTATTGTTTCGGTTAACTTCTTACAGGATTCTTGCCTGAACTTTCTGTTGGGGAAAGCAGATAGAACAGAACAGAACAGAATAGAATTCTTTATTGGCCAAGTGTGATTGGACACACAAGGAATATGTCTTGGTGCAAATGTTCTCAATATACATAAAAGAAAGACATCCATCAAGAGTCAAAAGGTACAACACTTAATAATAGTCATAGGGTACAATAAGCAATCAAATCATACTAGGAAACAGTCAATATAGATCGTAAGGATACAAGCAACAAAGTTACAGTCACGCAGTCATAAGTGGGAGGGGAAGGGCTATAAGGAGTGATGAGAAGATTAATAGTAATAGTAGTGCAGACTTTGTAAATAGTTGGACAGTGTTGAGGGAATTATTTGTTTAGCAGAGTGATGGAGTTCGGGGAAAAACGGTCCTTGTGTCTAGTTGTTCTGGTGTGCAGGGCTCTATAGCGTCGTTTTGAGAGAAGAAGTTGAAACAGTTTATGTCCGGGATGTGTGAGGGGTGTGTAAATATTTTCACAGCCCTCTTTTTGACTCGTGCAGTATACAGGTTCCCCATGGAAGGCAGGTTTTGTAGCCATTGTTTTTTCTGCAGTCCCAATTACTCTCTGGAGTCTGTGTCTGTCTTGTTGGGTTGCAGAACCAACCCAGACAGTTCTAGAGGTGCAGATGACAGACTCCATCATTCCTCTGCAGAACCAGATCAGCAGCTCCTTGGGCAGTTTGAGCTTCCTGAGTTGGTGCAGAAAGAACATTCTTTGTTGTGCTTTTTTGATGATGTTTTTGATGTTAGGTGTCCATTTTAGGTCATGTGATATAATAGTTAATTCCCAAGGTGTAATCTGGGCGGAGTATGTTTCTTGCTTCTGCGAAGGCAGACCTTCACTCCTTTCATTTACAGCAGCCTTTTTGAACAATGGCCTTGGAATCCCAGCCACATGGGTGTGGTAGTTCAAAGCATGCAGATGGGGGCTCCAAGTTGGGAGAGGCCGTGTTGGTAAAACACACACACTCACTTCTTGAGACCACAAGGAATAAATTGTGATTCAACCTAAACACAGGTCTCCTAACTTGGCAACTTTAAGACTTGTGGACTTCAACACCCAGAATTCCCCAGCCAGCTATGCCTTGAACTCTATAAGTCTTAAAAGTTGCCAAGTTTGGAGAATAGAAGTTTGGGACGAAGGCGTGGGAATTTGAGTTGAAATCTTTTTTTTCTACTATGACTTTAAATAGGATGGTACTTGGAGAAAAGAGAACACAAACGGCGCATGCTATTTGTTTGTTAAAAGGTGATAACAGTATTAGCAGATTAAGAGAGTTGGAAGGGACCTTGTAGGTCATCCAGTCCAACCCCACCCACCCTCCGCCCAAGCAGGAGATCCTACACCATTTCGGACAGATGGCAGTCTTAGATGTTTAGATTTGATGTTTATGGCCCTTTGGGCTTCCCCTAATTGCTTCTGGTTTCGAAAAGTATTTTGCAAATTCTGAGTCCAATTTCCTGCCAGTGCTCCAAAAATATACAAATGCAAATTTTATATTTTTCAGAAAGGATGAAGTGCATAAGCGCATCAACGTGCCTACCGTCCCTGTCCTATTGTTTCTTTTTATTTTTCTTATATGTATCCATTTCATGTGTTCATAACTATGTTTATACTTATACCTGTTATCTTAGAAGTGATTGACAAATCAAATAAATAAATAAATAAATAAATAAAGTCATGAATATGATTGTATATTTCTTCTTCAGAGGGAACAGTACATTTGTCAACCATTCTGCAAAGCCACTCTGGGAAACTGTAATACTTAAAATGGTTTGGGGTGTCTGGAAATTCATAAAGATAGTTTGAAATTGTGACGGCACTGAACAAAGAGACTTAAGACCCTTACCCAAAGTTACAACTGCTGCAGCATCACATGAACAAAATGTACATCCAACTGTACAGGAACTGGGCATGGATAGTCTAGGGAAGAGAAGGACCAGGGGAGACAGGAGAGCAGCCTTCCAATATTTGAGGGGCTGCCCCAGAGAGGAGGAAGGGGTAAAGGCCCCGAAAGCCAGACAAGGAAGAATGGGTGGAAACTGATCCAGGAGAGATTCAACATGGAAATAAGGAGGAATTTTTTGACAGTGAGAGCAATCAACCCATGGAAGAAAAGTTGTCGTTGGAAGCTGTGGGAGCTTCATCCCTGGAGGCTTTTAGGGGGAGACTGGACTGCCCTTTGTCAGAAATGGTATAGGGTCTCCTGCTTGGGTGGGGGGTTAGACTAGATGACCTACAAGGTCCCTTCCAACTCTGGTTATCTGTTCTTGTGCAGGGACACTACAGTTGCCTCCCTGCTTATCAAGCCCTCATCCCTTCCTGTTGTGTCCCAACCCCGCCTCCTCTCCACCTCCTGTCACAACTCGGTCCACTTATCTTCTCCATAGATTCTTCTTCAGGGAGTAGCCTCTGTGCCACACTGTCTTCCTACACGGAGGCCCCATGGCACTCTTCCAAAGTGGGCGCCATTTTGGAAACAGGCGCAAAGAATCGATACAATTGAATGGAGGCAAGATGGTGCCATATGGTACAGGGAAACCAAGGGACAAATCAGCCTGCCCTCCTTCCCAAAATTGATCTCCAAGATCTTGCTGAACAACAGTCATGACTTAGCACTGTAACGGGCAGGCTCCATGATGGTCATAACTTGAGGACTACCTGTTGTGGCCTTTTCTAAAGATATTTTTGGGGAGGGCAAAGATTCGATTTCTCCAGACTTTGTCTAATACATTGTTTTTCATACCAGGAAAGATACCGGGAAAGATGGGTGTGGACTTCAACTCCCAGAATTCCCCAGCCACCATGCTGTCAGGGTTCCGACGAATGCCCTAATTAATTCATGAGCCTCGAGCCAAGTTTCAAAAGAAATCCAATTATTTATGAAGAGCAACATGTCGGCACTTTTCCCAAGTGCAGTCGGCTCTGCCCTACGTAATTTACTGTTCACCTATGACCCTGTTTTCCCCCCTCCTCCCAGGATGTGTCATAAATCACATTCTCCAATGAAGCACTTTTGTGGGCTGTGAAAAACATGCCTCTCTGGCTGGGCTTGGTAACTTGAGACACAATCTGGAGAAAGGTATGTGTGGAATGTGCTTCTGATCATAGCAATGAACTGCTCCATCAGATCTCCCCCCTCCTCCTCCTTATGGCAACTCGAGAGCAAGCCAGGAATGCTTTATGAGTTGACACATGCCTGATTAGGGAATTCTGGGAGTTGAAGTCCACACATCTTAAAGTTGATATGGTTGAGAAACGTTGGGCTAACAACAGCTTCTCTTTTGCAGAATCCTTTACAAACAGATGATGAGAAGATACAGAAGGGACGGCGCAGCCACCAAAACCAGGGAGAGAGAACAATTTATTCAGAGATCACCAAGGCTCAGGAGGTACCTGGCTTTCTTAGTCCTGCTTTTGACATCCTCAGTATCCCAGTATACATTTCACCTAAATTAATCTAGTTCCTGGGATTGTGAATTGAAAACCATCAACTGTACTACATTCACACATCCTACTATAGCTAGTAGTATAATATACAGTTAAAACTGTAAAAAAATATATATATATTTTAATTACATTTATATGCCGCCCTTCTCCGAAGACTCAGGGCGGCTTACAATTTTTGGCTTACAATTTTTGGGATACAACCCAGTGTGCTCAGCAATATTGAATATTATTAAAATTTTAAAACAATTTTAATAATATTCAAATAAAATAAAATAAAAATAAAAGAATATTTATACAAAACAAATATGCATAACAGTTGAGATACTTGGCCAGTTAATAACAAAGCCAAGAAATGGCATATTTGATGCTTCTGATATAGGGTCTCCTGCCTTGAGCAGGGGTTAGACTAGAAGACCTTGATGGTCCCTTCCAACTCTGTTATTCTGTATTCCTGTCCATTCATTGCAGGAGAAAAACCAAACAGCTTACTCCCCCTCCCCATAATCCATCTTTTTCCAAATAGGTCAGCTCTCCAAATAACCGCTTCCTTGTCTTCTCCTTGACAGAGTGAAGACCCAAAGAGCTGCAAGACTATCTATGAAACAGTGCAAAGCACCCCGTATAGGAATCCTCTGGCCTGTATTTAACACACACACACGCACACGCACATACACACCCTTTGCAAAGCCAGCAAGAGATGCCTTCCCCGCCACCAGACCTGGGGGACTGCCTGAGCCCCTTCTCCCAAAGGCAGCCTGGAGCACCTGCAGAAGACCTCCACGCATGAGAGAGAGAGGGGGGAGAGGGAGGGAGGGAGGGAGGGAGGGAGAGAGAGAGAGAGAGAGAGAGAGAGAGAGAAGGAGAAGGAGAAGTGGAGAAGACAAGTCATGGGCACCGTTTTACGGTGGTTCTCCTCCTAGCTCTCGAGTCGCACGCAAGTAGTGTTAGCAGCGGGGCAGAGATTGGCCCTGAGGCCCCTCCTGTGCGGGGTCCCTCAGGGGTCGGTCCTCTCGCCCCTCCTGTTCAACATCTACATGAAGCCGCTGGGTGAGATCATCCGTGGTTTTGGGTTGAGGTATCATCAGTACACTGATGATACTCCGCTTTTTATCTCCACCCCTAACCAGCCCAGTGATACCCTCAACGTGATGTCCTGGTGTCTGGAGGTGGTGCAGGTCTGGATGGGGAGGAACAGGCTTCAGCTCAACCCGGCTAAGACCGAGTGGCTGTATATACCGGCATCTCGAATTGTCCATGAGATTCCATCTTTGGCTATGGGGGGAGAGGTGTTGCCCCCCATAGATAGGGCACGCAACATGGGTGTCCTCCTGGATACATGGCTCAGTTCGGAGGAGCAGGTGGGAGCCGTGGCCAGGGGTACATTTGCCCAGGTTCGCCTGGTGCGCCAGTTGCGTCCCTATCTGGACCAAGATTGGTTGGGACCGGAGGGGGGTGTCCCTCTGTGTGATCTATGTCCCCCAGGTTTCCGGGTACTGCACCGGCCACAAGCCCAGGGAAGAGGCAGAGGAGTAGCCATTGTTATTAGGGAGACCTTGTTTCCAAGGGAGGCCGCTGTCCCGCAGATTGGCGGGTGTGAGTCCCTCCTCCTGAGGTTTGGCAAGGTGGTCGGTTGGGCCTGTTGTTGACGTACCTGTCCCCCAGCTGCATTGCAACGGCCCTGCCCGAGCTGCTGGATGCCCTCTCGGGGGTGGCGGTGGAATTTCCCAGGCTTATTGTCCTGGGGGATTTCAACTTGCCCTCCCTGGGAGAGGCGTCTGGTTTGGCTCGGGAGTTTCTGGCATCCATGACAGCCATGGACCTGACCCAGGTGATTCAGGGGCCCACCCATGAGGGGGGGAACATGCTCGACCTGGTTTTTATCTCCGGTCAGTGGTGTAGTGATCTGGGGGGTGGATCTCCGGTTATTCTACCCCTATCATGGATGGATCACTATCTCCTGAGGCTGGTCTTCAAATCGGCTGCTCCTCGCTGCTGGGATGAGGAGCTGATATGATGGGGTTCTTGCCCACCTCCCTTGACCACAGCCCGGCCGAGACCTTGGTGGCCGCCTGGCAACAGGCGGCCTCAGCAGCGCTCGACTGGGTTGTCCCCTTGCGGCCTCTCCCTCGCCGTAGACCCCATTTGGCTCCTTGGTTTTCAGAGGAGCTTCGGGGGATGAAGCGGTGGAGGAGATGCCTGGAGAGCAGGTGGAGGATGAGTCGTTCTGAGTCTGACCGTCTCCAGCTAAGAGCCTATATTAGGACTTACCTGGAAGCGATTAGAGCAGCGAGATGTGCTTACTTCTCCACTCTGATCGCGTCCGCAGATGATCACCCTGCGGCCCTGTTTAGGGTCACTCGCTCCCTCCTGCAACTGGGGGAGAGGGGGGACCCCCTGCGGGGCAGAGCAGAGAAGTTTAGTTCACATCTGGCGGATAAGGTCGCTCAGATTCGGGCCGGCTTGGACTCCGATTGGCAGGGGTTGGATGATGGAGTGGCGATGAGTCTTGTGGATCCTATCTGGGTTGAGTTTGACCCTGTCTCCCTGGATGAAGTGGCAGGATCATGCGGAGGCTGTCTTCCACCACGTGTTTATTGGACCCGTGTCCTTCCTGGTTGGTTTATGCCTCCAGGGAGGTTACACGCTGTTGGCTCCAGGCAGTTGTTAACGCTTCTTTGAGTGAGGGGTTTTTTCCCACCGCCTTGAAAGAGGCAGTGGTGAGACCCCTCCTCAAGAAGCCTGCTCTGGACCCAACCGTTTTGAATAACTACCGTCCAGTCTCCAACCTTCACTTTTTAGCGAAGGTTGTTGAGAGCGTGGTGGTTCAGCAGCTTCCGCTGTTCCTGGAGGAAGCTAATTACCTTGACCTGTACCAATCGGGTTTCAGGCCCGGACACAGCACCGAGACAGCATTGGTCGCACTGGTGGATGATCTCTGGAGGGCTCGGGACAGGGCTTTTTCCTCTGTCCTGGTCCTTTTAGATCTCTCAGCGGCTTTCGATACCATCGACCATGGTATCCTTCTGTGGTGGCTCCGGGGGTTGGGAGTGGGGGGCACCGTTTTACGGTGGTTCTCCTCCTACCTTTCGGACCGTTCGCAGTCGCTGTTGGCAGGAGAACAGAGATCTTCCCCGAGGCCCCTTACTTGTGGGGTGCCACAGGGGTCGGTTCTCTCTCCTCTGCTGTTTAATATCTACATGAAACCGCTGGGCGAGATCATCCGTGGTTTTGGGGTGAGGTATCATCAGTATGCTGATGATACCCAGTTGTATATCTCCACCCCAGACCAGAT
The DNA here is from genome assembly GCA_009733165.1 of Naja naja. NCBI lineage: Eukaryota > Metazoa > Chordata > Lepidosauria > Squamata > Elapidae > Naja > Naja naja. The sequence continues at coordinate 3,802,239 of CM019166.1, forward strand.
CAGTGATGCTCTCTCGGTGATGTCCCGGTGCCTGGAGGTGGTGCAGGCCTGAATGGGGAGTAACAGACTCAGGCTCAACCCGGCCAAGACTGAGTGGCTGTTCTTACCGACATCTCGGTGTTCAGTGGATGTGCCATCTTTGGTCATGGGGGGGAGGTGTTACCCCCCGTGGATAGGGAGAGGAATCTGGGCGTCCTCCTGGATGCGCAGCTCAATCTGGAGGAGCAAGTGGGAGCTGTGGCCAGGGGGCTTTGCCCAGGTTCAGCTGGTTCGCCAGCTCGCCCTTACCTGAACCGAGATGCCCTTGAGCGGTCACTCATGCACTTCCAGAATCGACTACTGCAATGCTCTCTACATGGGGCTACCCTTGCGGATTACTCGGAGGTTGCAGCTGGTGCAGAATGCAGCGGCGGCTGTGATGGGGTATCCCGATACTCCCATGTTACACCCCTCCTGCGACTTGCATTGGTTGCCGGTTGCCTTCCGGTTTCCTTCAAGGTGTTGGTAACAACTTATAAAGCCCTAAATGGCTTGGGTCCAGGATATTTCGGAACGCCTTCTGCCTGCATCACACTCCATTGCCCCATGTGCTCCCACAGGAGGGGCCTCCTGGGAATACCGCGGTCAGGCACTGTCGGCTGGCGGTTCCCAGGGCTAGGGCCTTTCTGTGGGGCGCGCCGGAATCAGCTTCCTGCGGATCTTCGTTTGGCCCCGGATCTCCGCTCCTTTCGCCTGAAGACCTGGCTGTTTCAGCAAGCCGCCTGGATTGACCATGGGGGCGGGTGATTTTATATTATTGGTATAACTGTAATTTTAATTGTTTTAACAGTTTTGTAATTTAGACTTGTCTTGTTTAATATCTTTTATTGTATATATGGGTCTTTTATCTGTTCGCCCTGAGTCCTTTGGGAGAAGGGCGGCATACAAGTCTAATAAAATAATAAATAATAATAATAAGATGCCCTGCATACAGTCACTCATGCACTCGTTGTCTCCTGTCTGGACTACTGCAATGCTCTTTACATGGGGCTGCCCTTGAGGACCACCTCGAGGCTTCAGCTGGTCCAGAATGCAGTGGCGCGGGTTGTGATGGGAGGATCCCGATACTCCCATGTTACACCCCTCCTGCGTGAGCTGTGCTGGTTACTGGTTGCCCTCCAGGTGAGATTTAAGGTGCTGGTGTTAACCTATAAAGCCCTTCATGGCATTGGTCCGGGATATTTGCGGGAGACCCTGCTGCCAATAACGGCTTCCCAGCATCCCATGCGCTCCCATCGACAGGGCCTTTTCTGGGTACCGTCGACCCGGCAATGCTGGCGGTTCCCAGGGGGAGGGCCTTCCCGGTGGGTGCACCCAACCTATGGAACCAGCTCCCCCTGTAGCTCCGGTGACCCCTGACCTCCGCTCTTTCCACCGCGACCTAAAAACTTGGCTGTTCTAACTAGCCTACCTGGACTGATGGGGTTGGGGGAGGGTTTTAAATGTATTTTAATTAGCTATATTTATGAGACCTTGGTTTAATCGTTTTTTAATATTTGTATATTTGTATCGAGATAGTTTTAGTTTGTAAGCCGCCCTGAGTCCTTCAGGAGATAGGGCGGCATAAAAGTCAAATTAAATAAATAAATAAATGGGTCATTCCAGGATCGCCACCAACTTTCACTCCTGGACTTCTTGGGGAGTGGGATGGGACAACTCGCCAAGGCCAACTTGCTGCAGGAAAACTCAGCCAATAATAATAAAACAGTCCGTCCAGAAAAAGTGGTCATTAAATGACAAAGAAGAAGAGTCAGTCCAGAAAAAAGAAGAGTTACAAGAATTTCGACGAAAACGTGATCACCAATGATAAAAGTAACAGAATGAAACGATCAATACAGTGTTGAATTGTATCACGGTGACTTGGTCGTGGTGACTTGTCCTAGACCAGTGGTGGCTAACCTTTTTGGGCTCCTATGCCAAAAATTGTGTGCACGCTTGCATGTGTGCTTGTGTGCCAGCACCCAGAAGATAATGCAACCCCTGCACATGTGCATGCAATTCTCCGCCCCCCACACCCCCTTACCTGCACTGCACCTGTTTCGTCACTTCCGGTATTTCCAGAAATACAGGAAGTGATGAAATGGGCCTATTTTTCGGCCTGCAAAGGCTACAGAGGCTTTCCTCAAGCCTCTGGGAGGCCAAAAAAGGCCTCAAATGGGCCGAAAATCAGCTGGGAGGCACATGCATGTTGCAGTGAGGTAAGTCTGCCTGCGGCTCGCATGCCAGCAGAAATGGCTCTGCGTGCCACCTGTGGCACGTGTACCATAGGCTCGCCATCATGGTCCTAAACCCCTTGAGGAGGGGTGTGTGAGAGAGAATAATTTCTTTCCTCTTTGTTTCATAATTTTATGGAATCTCATCCGTTCCACTCTAAAGTTCTTTGAACATTGCAGTATTGTTTCATCAATGGGTTTTTTTTAAAGGCATTAAGTGGGAAAATCTGTGTACAGATAATCCTCGACTTATGACCAGCCTTTAGGCTAGGTTAATCTATGTTATGAACATGAGATAATTTTAATTATGAAGGTCCTACCCAGGGATACTTATGATGCACTTCCAAAGTCCCTACGGCTGCCTCCTTCAAGTGATCGCATGTCCGGCACACAGTCACTGGCGTACATGTATTGCCTTTCGGGTGGTCACATCAAATTTATGACACTTTTGCCAAATCCCAGCTTTTACTTCTGGTTTTCATCTCATAGCAAACAGCTGGTTCACTTAATGACCACCATGAAAAAGGTCAAAAGAGCATGTCAGTCACATGGGTGGGCTATTTTAGAATTGTCACAAATTACAAAGAAGAGGGGCAGGCTCCATCACAGTCATAAATCGAGGACTTACACCTATAAAAAGTGCAATTCTGTGAAATAATGTATAGAAGATTTATAGGAGGGAAGGCTGTCGTGGTAGAATTTTGTGTAAAAAAAGTGATTTTTTAAAAGATAAATGGATATGGTATGAAATGTTTGAGATTTTTAACATCAAGCTAGAGAAATAAATGTCCTGGGTCTATATGTCCTAGTTGACTTAAATTTGAGCCAGCTGTGTGCTGCAGCTGCCAAACCAGTTATGAATTTAGTGATCCCTGAGGTCCGAAAGGTTGGTGACCCCCGGACTAGAAGACCCTCTGACCCTAGGATTCTATGTGCACAACTGATGGGGGGCATGACCTCAAGTCGCAATATTCTGAGAAATGGGGAAATGGGAGTGAGCAATATTGAGAAATGCTAACGGAAGCCCTCCAAAGTCTTCCTATTCTTTGGCTCTATGAACATATCAGGGGAGGGAGGACAGTTGTGGGCTGGGTGTGGTAAATAGATTGGAAGGGAGGGTGGCTGCAGGAGGAGGCCTGGGGGCAGGATTGTGGCGGGCTTGAGAAACGTTGGGGTTATTAGGGTTAAGTATGCTGGCTGGGGAACGTTGGGAGTTGAAACTACCCCTCTAAAAGCATGCTGGCTGGGGAATTCTGGGAGTTGAAAACACCCCTCTTAAAGCATGCTGGCTGGGGAATTCTGGGAGTTGAAGTCCACCCCCCTTTAAAGCATGCTGGCGGGGAATGTTGGGAGTTGAAACTACCCCTCTTAAAGCATGCTGGTTGGGGAATTCTGGGAGTTGAAAATACCCCTCTTAAAGCATGCTGGCTGGGGAATTCTGGGAGTTGAAGTCCACCCCTCTGAAAGCATGCAGGTGGGGGAATGCTGGGAGTTGAAGTCCAACATCTTAAAGCATGCTGGCTGGGAAATTCTGGGAGTTGAAACTATCCCTCTTAAAGCATGTGTCAGATCCGTGTATCTGTCATTTCTTCAATGAAAGAAGAAAAGGGGGGGGAGACTAATAATGAAATCCTTCTTGATGTAACCTGAATATATTTAATCTTATATTGAATTTCTATAACCTACACAAGATACAATGGAGGGATGAAACCCAGATGGCCGGAACCTATCACCTCTGGGAGAGACAGCCAGGAGATGAAGAGACCATAAAAATTCCACAGTGAGATGTGTCCTGGGAAACTCTGGAAAAGATCGTTCTAAAAAGGGGGTGAGGGGGAATTAACATGTTGGCTCTTTATTTTACTAAATACACATAAGGGGAGGGGTTTTAAACTCCCTTACCTATCTCTGCATGCCTGAAAGACCTTAGATGCTGCTTTTAACCCCTACATGAATTGTCTCATCTCAATAAAGGATTCCTTCTGATACGTTTTGATACGTTTTCAGAAGTTCATTCTAGTTGATTGAATGGGAAAAGTTCTGTAGCCTGACATAGCATGCTGGCTGGGGAATTCTGGGAGTTGAAGTCCACCCTTCTTAAAGCATGCTAGTGGTGGAATATTGGGAGTTGAAACCACCCCTCTTAAAGCTTGAGAAGCCTTGTTTCAAAAACTGACCCTGAGCTGCAGGGACTCCATTTTTGGCTCTTGCTGTCGAATTCTGCTTTTTTAAGCCTTTGCAGGGTGGGGGTTGAGCTGAGTATCTAAAAAACTTGACCAAGTGGGTCAGCAGTTCTTCTTATCCAGCGGCCTCCATCCAAAGTCAAAGAATCACAGGCCCATCTGCACAGCTTTCCCTTCCTCTGGTTTTGCATGTGTGTTCGCTTTTCTCTTTCTTGTTCCTCCATTCCCTTGAGGGAGGGAGGGAGGAGGAGGAAGAGGAGGAGGAGAAAGAGAAAGAGGAGAAGGACCACCTCCTGGTCTTTGGACCCCCCATGTTCTTCTCCACAAAGGAAACTGCCAGCAGGGGAAGGATTTTCAGCAGTGGGAAAGATTATGCCCCGTTTCCACCTCTTTCTTCCAAAGTTAAGAGCATGAGAAGGTTTAGACTTCAACTCCCAGAATTCAGCTTCAACTCAGCATGGCTGGCTGAGGAATTCTGGGAGTTGAAGTCCAAAGTCATAAAGTGGCCAAGGTTGGAGTGCCCTGGTTTAGAAAATGGGGAGAATCCTGAGTGGCCTCCTTGGAAAAATGGCCAGTTGGGTGGAGTGAGAAGGCACTCAGGACAGCTGAAAGTGGAGTTCCCAGGTTCAGTGATGTAAGCCCAGCCTGGATGCAGCCGGGCGCCTGAGCTGTTCTCCTTAAACACAAAAGTGCAAGAAGAGACATGCATTGTACAACTTCGTCTTAATCACCCGGTGATTTCTTCAGATCTTCTTGACTTCCTCCTGCGAAGAGGAAGCGAAGCAGCCTCAAAGAGGAACTCTCTGGGTTCCTTCTGTCCCACCGGAGGCCCTGGTCAAGAAAAGCCAGACAGAGACATGTGGCAGCTTTGGATCCTGGCCCTCTTTCGCCTTGCAGGTGAGTTCTCGGGTCAGAAATATTTCTGGGAAGAGAAGAGCCCCCTTTTTCTTTCCTAAACTCTGGGCAGAAGAAGAAACAAGACAAACACGTTGGGCGAGGTTGGCAGGAGGAGACCTTGGGAGTCTCTTGGCTTCCCTTCCTGTATCCAAGGGGAACTTGAAGAGAGGAAGGGGCCCAGGGAGGGGGATTCAAAACCAAAAGGAAAACTCCAGAACAGCACAGAATTGAGTCAGTCTGAGGAGTCATTTCCAAAACAATGAGGTTGAATAGGTGAAGAAATCACACTTTTGGGGGTGACTAAAGAACTCATGAGCCATTCAAAAAAGAAACCATTCAAAACTGAACTAACCACACCAGCACTTTCCATTCCCTCCAAATTTCCCCATTTGAATCAGCTCACAAAAGAGCTTTTTTTAAAAAAGAAAAGAAAATCAGAGAAAGCCCCAGAAGAAGAGAGAAAAAGGAATTTCAGAGCTGGATTCCCATAATAGGCTTCGTTTATCTGAAAGAGCCAGCAGCTGAATTTCCATCACAGGCTCAGTTTCGTTAGAATGAAGGTGATTTCCACCCTTTTTTGGGGGGAAGCCAAGCCAGGTGTGCAAATCCAGGTTTAGGGTTGGTTTAGGGTTCAAAAGATTGAAGTTTAGTAACTGAGATTAGTGAGTTGTCTGAGCATGGCAGGGCCCACACTGCTGCTTCAGGGGTGGGACTCAACATTTTTTACTGCTGGTTCTGTGGTGTGGCTTAGTGGCTTGGTGGGCGTGGCAGGGGGTGGATACTGCAAAATCCCCATTCCCTCCCCACCCCACTGACCTGCTTTCCAGCTCTGTTCTCCCGTGCAGGGCAACCAAAGGAGACCCAGCCGATCAGCTGGGACTCAATGGGAGGCAGAGAATAGAGGGAGGCGGGGCCAGTCAGAGGTGGCATTGGCTGGTTCTCTGAACTACTCAAAATTTCCGCTACTGGTTCTTCAGAACCAGCTGAAGACCACCTCTGGGCTGCTTGTCCTTTCTAGAGATTCTGCAGAATTCTTCTTTCAGGCATTTTGGAGAAAGGAGAGAATTGGAGAGGTTCAGAGGTGGTCTTCAGCAGGTTCTGACCAGTTCTAGAGAACCAGTAGTGGAAATTTTGAGTAGTTCGGAGAACCGGCCAATCCCACCTCTGACTGGCCCCACCCCCATCTCTTCTCTGCCTCCCATTGAATCCCAGCTGATTGGCTGGGTCTTCTTTGGTTGCCCTGCATGGGAGAATGGAGCTGGAAAGCAGGTTAGTGGGGTGGGGGGGAAGGGGGATTTTGCAGTAACCTTCCCCTGCCATGCCCACCAAGCCATGCCCACAGAACCAGTAGTAAAAAAATTTGAATCCCACCACTGGAGAAGTTGAAGGACTTTCAAGAAGAGACTGGACTGCCATTTGTCAGAAATGGTGTAGGGTCGCCTGCTTGGGCAGGGGGTTGGACTGGATGACCTACAAGGTGCCTTCCAACTCTGATTATCAGTATCAAGGACCACCAAAATCTTCTGCTTCAGTTCTTTGCAATGTGTGAGAAAACTAATTAACAGGTAGTCCTCGGTTTACAGCCATAATGGAGCCACTTATGACCTGTTTTGAACTTATGACGGACACATGTATCCCAATGGCCTTGTGATCACATTTTGTGTGTTTAGCAACTGGCCTGCATTTATGGTCGGTTGCTAAATAACAGGACTGTAATTTATGATTTTTTTTTCCCAAGCAACTGGTGTTTACTTCCGATTTCCAACAAAAAAAAATACTCATTAGGCTAAAATGATCCACTTAATGACTGCAGCTTCTTCTTAACAACCACCACAAAGAAAAGTTGTAAAATCTGGTGCAGTCCAGTGTGGTGGCTCAATTAGCCACTGACATGATTTACGACTATAATTCCAGGCTCAATTACAGTCGTAAGTCAAGGACTATCTGCAATCAGCTGTAATAATTGGAGGCTCTAATTGGAGGCTCTAACTGAGTTCCAGACCCTTTGGAACAGGGGGTTAATGCTGGGCATTCAAACTACACAGGCACTGCCATCTTCAGAATGGTAGGGTGGCATTTTTCCCCACAACCCTGAAGTGACACCCTGTTTATGTGTCACACTCCCTGTGGGTGTGGGAATTGCAGGTCTGGTTGCAGAAAAGAGGTCACTCTTGGGGGCATCAGTATTTCTATGAGTATTTTGCCTGGCACCTGCATGGTCCTTTCCCCCAATTTAATTTTAATTATTGAATTCAGTATTCTATTTTATTTATTATTAATTGTGGTGTTTGGGAGAAAAATGCTCTATCTTGAGGTGGAGAGCATCTGGGGAAGAGGGAGCAGCATTTGTTTAAAATATGCAACATTTGGGGCCTGTGGCAAATCGTGGTTAGGAACAGATGACACGGTTTATCAGCCAGGGCTGGCTGTACAATCAGTCCTGGCTGATTTATTAAATGTTGGCTAAATAGCAGCCTGTGTTAGTATGGCTTTGTTGATCTGGATGTGTGAGATTTCAGCAGGACTGTTTTTACAATGCTGGAACATAATCAAGACCTCTGAAAAATAAGATTATTAAAAATTAGAGGGGAGATAATTCTATTTCTTGAAGATCTTCAACCAGGGGTGGAATGCAAATATTTTTACTACCAGTTCTGTGGGCGTGGCTAGGTGGGCCATATGACTGTATGGGCATGGCTATTTTGCAGCAATCCCCAAGCTCCGTATTTTTTGCCTCCTGGGCCTCAGGGAAGCCTCCTGGGCGAAGCAGTAAGACAGCAAGGGGGATCTCGGCACAGCTGATCGTTGGAACAGCTGATCATCGGGGGGGGAAGAAGTACCAGTTCGCCAAATGGTAGCATTTTTACTACTGGTTCACCTGAACCAGGCCAAACTGGTAGTATACCACCACTGCCTTCAGTATACTGTGGCAAGAAATGTCCCCGGTTCGTTCCAACCAGGACATACCACAGACGCTGAGAAGAAATGGATGCAGAAGCCAGCTGCCAGAAAGTGGAATTCTTTTAATGTAGGAAGGCAAGAAGCAAAAAGTGACACAGCTTCCTGGCTTGCAAGCAGCTTGGAAGTGTGAATCTGAGCCTTTTATGCTTTAATTCCCCTTTGAAGCTCCTGCAGCTTGATGGGTTTTGATGGGCTTCTGAATGCCCTGGATTTTTTTACTGGGTTTTATTGGTTTACTTGGTCCCAGGTCTTTTGTTTTCCCTGTCCTTGGGGTTTAATCCTGTCAGGGGCAGGAAAAAAGGAGTTTTGGTTTACCTTGGGGAATTTATTTTTAGCCTGATTCCCCTTATCTTAATGGCTCTACTTAAGTGTTTCTGTTGTCAGCTCTATTACCTTTTGTAACAGCCATTAGCAGGGCTGCTCTGAGTTTTCCTTCCAGCTGGTGCTTCTTAATTTCCTTCTTTTTATTTTTCCAGCCTTCCAAGGGGTGGAACATGATCCCAAAGAAAGCTTCAAGGGGTCTCTGCAGGAATTTCAAGATGGGGTCACCCAGAACAAGACGGTGCTGGAAAATGGGACAGACACCCCTTGGAGATCAAAGTGGCTGGCCAGCACGACCGTTCCCCTCCTGACGGTGCAAAGCAGCACAGACTACAAAGCCAGTAAGCCTCAAAAGGAGGGGAGGGTGAGAATATGAGTCCCAGACTCTCAGGAGAACCAATGCTCGCTACCACCTGGTTTTGCTGATTGGTTGCACTGCTGTAACAAAATAAAGGAACAACGGAATGCAGCATAGCAGAGTTGGAAGGGACCCTGGAGGTCTTCTGGTCCAACCTGGGTCTTTCTTTTCCATGATTGAAATTGTATTTGTTCATCGGAATATAAAATAGAAAGAAAATGAAAATAATTGGAACTAGTTTTTTAAAAAGCTGTATTAGAATGGATTGCTTTTGGAAATACTTTTAAAGAAAAGCTTAGAGTTTTAAAATGGAGGCCTCCTTCTCCCCCAAACATCATCCCCACATCACAGCGACTTTCATCTACTAACTCAAGGGTGTCAAACTGGATTTCTTTGAGAGCCGGATCAGCCGTGTACTTCTCCACAGACTGGCCAAGGGAGGGTGAGGTAGAGATGGGACGGATGTCTCCTACAGCCCCCCTGCTGGCCAAAACAGAGTGCAGGGGCCACATATGGGCCCCTTGCACTCAGTTTAGGCTGGCAGACTGCTGTAGGAGGCCATCCAGACCGAAAACAGGGCATAGGGGGCTCCATGTGGCCCCTGCACCCTGTTTTGGCTGCTAGTGCTGCGGGAAACCATCCAGGCTAAAAGTGGAGTGCCAGGAGCCCATGCGTGGCCCTCCTGCACCTCATTTTGGCCAGGAGAGATGCAGGAGGCCGTCCAGGTCAAAAACAGGGCATGGGGGACCCCATGTGGCCCCCTATACCTCATTTTGGTTGGCAGAGCTGCAGGAGTCTGTCCAGGCTGAAAAAGGGATGTGAGACCCCCATGCACCCGCCATGCCCTGTTTTGGCCAGTAGAGGCACCGCAGACCGGTCCTTTGCTGTTTCCAGGCCGGCCCCATGGGCCAGATTTATGCACCCTGCATTTGACAACCCTGTACTAACTGTCCCCCCCTCCTGGGCTCCTCCAGGGAAACTGACGGCCCCAACCATCACTGTCCATGCCGAGAACGGGACCTGCCAGGCCCTCCTGAGCTGTGCCATGCCAGAAGAGGAAGCCGGTGACCTGAGCTTCACCTGGTTCCAGGTCAATGGCAGCATGGTTCTCTCCACGGCGCAGACGCTGAACGTTGCCCAGAAGCCCCCGCAGGGCACCCCAGATTACATCTGCATCGTTCGCAGCCAGGCGGGCGAAAGTTCCAGCGTGGTTTCGTTGGAGAAGCATTGCCAGGGTGAGCGCAGCTTCTGGTACAAAAACGGGTGAGGTTAAGGCACTGGAGGGTTTCGCCCCAACGTCTGGGGGGTGCCCAAGGGGCACATTTTGATATTGTGAGGGCAAGCTCACAAATGTGGCTGGTGCAGCAGCCATGCCAGTCAAAAACATCCGTTTAGAAGAAGATGGAGATTTATGATATTTATAATGATGATATTTGTAAATATTTAGCTATTACTTGTATGCATCGCTCATCTCATTACCCAACGTGACTCTGGGCTAAATGCTCCTAGATGCTCCTTGTTTGCCCTCAAAGGACTCTGCAGATATAACCAATGGCCATTTTTCTATCTGCCAACAGAAACCGGCTAAAGCCCCCCTCCCCAAAGCATCTTAAGTAAACTGAAAGAGCCTGTATCCCAAGAAATAAAAGCAAAAATCATCCACAACCTACAGTGAAAGGACTATAAGACAGACAGGTGGAAGACTAGCAGAGCACATCAATGAACGCCTATTAGCAGTCAAAAGGCACAAGGAAAACTCTTTTAATCTCCCAACACATGAAGAGACTCAACCATAGTTTCAACTGGGAACTTGTGCACATCCTAGTTCCATGCAAATTTACCTGCATTGCACATGTGCACCTGTTTGAGGCCTTTTTCGCCCTCCCGGGGGCTCGAGAGAAGCCTCTGCAGCCTTTGGAGGCCAAAAAACGGGCCTTCCGGAAATACTGGAAGTGCCAAAACCACAAGTGCCAAAACAGGCCATTTTTCGGCCTCTAAAGGCTGCAGGGGCTTCTCTCAAGCCCCCAGGAGGGCAAAAATGCCCTCAAAGGGGCCAAAAATCAGCTGGGAGGTGCGCACATTCACAGTGCAGGTAAGGGGGTGTATACGTGGGGGGGATGAGACGATTACATTGTGGGTGCTCACACACGCGCATGATTTCGGCACGCCACCACAAAAAGGTTCGCCATCACTGTCCTAGATCAAAACCACTAGGGAATTCCTAGAAGCTTGGCATACAGACAGATCAACAGACACATAGAGATAAACCACATTTACATGCCAGTGCAAAGAGACAATAAAAAAGCTAAAACCAGAACGCCAATAACCAAGACCAAGATAAGCAGGGATTAATACCAGACAAACAATCAAATAGAAAACAATAACCTAATCAAGGAACTACCAAGGAGAAAACCACACCCCACCAACCCTGGCAGAGCAAACTATGTATAAATAGGGAGCAAGCCCCATGACTAACGATATTACTTTGTTTGGTAATGAAACATCTGCAAGAAAACAAGCAAGCTCAGAGAGCACCAAGGGGCCCATCGTCTTTCTATCTTTCTATTCCTGTTTAATTAAAATATTTCTGTTTAAATAAAACAAAAGCAGGAGACACAGAACACCTGGCAGGCATCAAGATTGGCATTTAAGGCATCGTGTCAGGATTCTGGCACTTACCCCAATTAAATCATTAGTCTCAAGCCAAACTCCCAAAACTTCAAAGGATTTATTGGAAGTCAACATCGGCATGACCTGGGCGTAGCCGACTCTGAGACACATAATTCACTATCACCCTTGACCCTGTTTTTCCCCCACTCCTCTGGGTGTATCGCAATTCATATTCTCCAATAAAATACGTCCATAGCCAAGAGTCATCAATCATGCTCTCCAATTAGATTTTTGCGGGGCAGAAGCTTCAGTCATCTAATCAGTCTCTGAAGAAAATATGAATGGAATGTACTTTCGATTCCACACTGCCGCCTGCTCTTTGAAACTCCCCCCCTTTCTGTTGCCAACTATAAAACATGTATAGAAAATGTTTTATGAGTTGACACATCACCATCTTCCTTTTCTAACCTGACAATGGCTTATGGCAGGAGATACTTGCAATCCTGGGGGCCCAAGGCACAGGAGAGAGCAAAGGAAGAAAATTCATTTGGTGTGACTCCAGGGATGGGATTCAAAAATCCCAGCAACCGGTTTGCTGCCCAGTTGCTGGGTAGGTGGGGCCATGGTGGGCGGGTCCTACTGGAACTTCCTGTTTCTGGCTTCCAGTGGGCCTCCAGAGCCTGGGGAAGACCGTTTCCGCCCTCCCAATGGTCCGGAGGCCTCCCCCAGGCCTCTGGGAGGGCAAAAACAGCCTCCCCCAGCCTCTGGAGGCCCACCAGAAGCCGGAAACAGGCCCATTTTGCCACTTCCGATTTTTCCAGGGAGGTTGTTTTTCACCCTCCCAAGGGTCCAGAGGCCTCCCCCGGGCCTCTGGGAGGGTGAAAACGGCCTCCTCTGGGCTCTGGAGGCCCCCCGGAAGCCGGAAACAGGCCCATTTCCAGACTTCCAGAAGGCCCATTTTTCCCCCTCCCAGAGTCTCTGCGCTGACCCTGCACTTACCTCCATCGAAAATGGGCCACATGGAGACTCCTGGGAAGGGAGGGGCAGGAGGGGCAGGGCGGGGCCAGCCGGTTGGTTGAAATACCGGTTCAGCAAACCAGCTATAACTTTAACATCCAGTTTTCCCGAAGCAGTTCGAACCAGTAGAATCCCACCCCTGTGTGACTCACCAGGGAAGATCTCCTGAAAATAACCGCAGATAGTAGAGCAGAATGTCAAGAGTTTGAGCACACAGAAGAAGTCAAACTTGTAGATAACCCAGAACATTTACCAAAGGCTAGTGCTACAGTTAAAAAGACCAGGTGTAGAGTCTGAGTTAATGGTGGTGGTGGTACATTAATTTTAATTTCCAAATGTAGAGTTTGGGTTAAGGTTGGTGGCACAACTGCTTGTCAATCTTATCATAGAATTGGAGGGAATTTAGAAGTCACCAGTCCAACATTGCACTGATGGTCTTACCTAGTTTGGGTAATGAAACTAGGCGAGATCATCCGAGGTTTTGGGGTGAGGTATCACCAATATGCGGATGATACCCAGCTTTACATCTCCACCCCAGACCATATCAGTGATGCCCTCTCCGTGATGTCCCAGTGCCTGGATGCGGTGCAGATCTGGATGGGGAGTAGCAGGCTCCAACCCAACCCGGCCAAGACTTGAGTGGTTGTGCGTACCGGCATCTCGGTTTTCTTAGGATATACCATCTTTGGTCATGGAGGGAGAGGTGTTGCCCCCCGTGGACAGGGCGTGGAACCTGGGCGTCCTCCTGGACTCACAGCTCAGTTTGGAGGAGCAGGTGGGAGCTGTAGCCAGGGGGGCGTTTGCTCAGGTTCGGCTGGTTCGCCAGCTCCGCCCTTACCTGAGCCGAGATGCCCTTCAACAGTCACTCATCGCCGTCACCTCCAGAATCGACTACTGCAACGCTCTCTACATGGGGCTGCCCTTGCGGACCACCCGGAGGTTGCAACTGGTGCAGAACGTGCCGTGCAGGCTGTGATGGGGATGCCCGATACCCATGTTACACCCTCCTGCGCGACCTGCATTGGTTGCCGGTTGCCTTCGGGTTAGTTTCAAGGTGTTAGTAACAACTTATAAAGCCCTAAATGGCTTGGGGCCAGGGTACTTGCGGAAGCCTCCTGCCAGCATCACACTCTCCTCTTGCGACCTGCATTGGTTGCGGTTGCCTTCGGCAGTTAGTTCCTGGGTGATACCGTCGGTTAGGCACTTGTAAAGCCCTAAATGGCTTGGGGGCCTTTTCTGTTGGGGACCCTCCTGCCAGCATCATTCCGATGCCCCTGTCGCTCCCATAAGCAGGGACCTCGCAAGTCTACCGTTGGTTAGGCATTGTCGACTGGCAGTCCAGGGCTAGAGGCTTTTCTCTGTGGAGTGCCCGCCCTTTGGAATCAGCTCCCCATGGATCTCCGTTTGGCCCCTGATCTCCGCTCCTTCGCCCGGGACCTGAGACCTGGCTGTTTCAACAGGCCGGCCTGGAATGACTTCAGGGGTGTGGGTTGATTTTTATTCGTTTTAATTTTTAAATTCTTATAACGATTGATGAGGCTTGTATTGGTTTAATGTTTTTTTATTGTAATTGTATTGGGTTTTTTATTGTTCGCCGCCCTGAGTCCTTAGGGAGAGAGGGCAGCATACAAGTCTAATAAGAAAGAAGAAAGAAAGAAAGAAAGAAAGAAAGAAAGAAAGAAAGAAAGAAAGAAAGAAAGAAAGAAAGAAAGAAACATTTGCAAGAGAACAGCCAAGTTCAGAGAGCACCAAGGACCCTTCATTTTAACCCTGAGCTGCAAATATTCTTCTCTATCAGTCCAACTTCTGCCAAGTGTAGGATTGACAAGGATTCTGTGACTGATTCAGCCTCTGTTGAAAAACTTCACCACTTCCAGTGGCAGCCTGTTCCTCTGGCCAAGAGCTTTTGTACTCTCAGGGAGTTGTGAAGACACTTGCCAGGGTGTTGCACATGGTCACCAGGGATGAACCTCAAGAGCATCCTTGCCTACTGTAGGAGTGAATCTCTACTCTAGGCAGGTATCTGGGCTAGACTAGATGATCTCCAAAGGCCGTCCAACCTATTATTCTATGATGAAATATACCATAATACCAGAGTCACGTATTTTGGGGTAGCAACTCCTGCCATTGGGTGCACTGATTGGGATTGATGAGAGTTAAATCCTTACTCTGGCTTTCCCCAACCTGGTGGCCACCATTTGAGCTGGAGTTGCTAGCCTGGTGGGTCATTTGGGGTCAGGGAGTTGTCATAAATAATACTTCATAAAAATGCTTAAAGCACTCAGCAATTTTGCAAGAAAAAATAGGGTTTGGGGAAGGATCTAACTGACTTTGCTTTTATTTTGGGTTCCTACAGATCCGCCTATCACCAGCAAATATCTCTCAGCATCTTTTTATGCTAAATATATCGTCCCACCTTTCATCGTTCTTGTGATCTTGCTGGTTCTCTTCTTAATGTACAGACGAAAAAGAGGAAGAGGTGAGAAGTCCCTTTTTTCTCTTTTTAGCAGGAATGCTTATTTGCCAAACGGTTTATTATTCACTATTAAAACATACGAAGAACAGTTGTAGGAATTGGGTGTGTCTGGTCTAGTGAAAAGAAGGGCTGCAGGTGCCATGAAAGGGGTCTCCCAGTATTTGAGGGGCTGCCACAAAGAAGAAGGGAGGTCAAGCTATTTTCCAACGCACCAGAAGGCAGGACAGGAAGCAACGGATGGAAACTCATCAAGGAGAGAAGCAACCAAAGAACTGTTTCATGACAGTGAAGACAATTAACCAGTGGAACAACCTCCCTCAAGAAGTTGTGGCTGCTCCATCACTGAAGGCTTTTAAGAAGAGATTGGACTGCCACTTGTCTGAGACGGTATAATAGGGCAGGGGTGTCAAACTCAAGGCTTAAACCTGGCCCACGGGGTCGGCTTGGAAATATGAAAGGACCGGCCCATAGTGCCTGTGCCAGCCCCATGGCCAGAGGTGGTATTCAGCCGGTTCTGACCAGTTCTGGAGAACCGGCAGCAGAAATTTTGAGTAGTTTGGAGAACTGGCCAATGCCACCTCCGACTGGCCCCGCCAACCCCATCTCTTCTCTGCCTCCCATTGAGTCCCAGCTGATCGGCTGGGTCTCCTTTGGTTGCTCTGCACAGGAGAACGGAGCTGGAAAGCAGGTCAGTGGGGTGGGGAGGGAATGGAGGCTTTGCAGTATCCTTCCCACCCGCAACCCGCCCGCACAGGACGGTAGTAAAAAAAATCCCCAGTTTCTTCCACAGAGCCACACTCCCACTCCCTGTCAGCTGCTTGGCCTCCTTCTGAATCAGATTCCGACAGAGGCATGACAAGCAGCCAGTGAATTAACCAACAGTCCTGGCCATGGGCAAGATGATGGGCAGGGGGTGGGGGTGCCCCAGATAATGCCTGCAGCAGCCCAGCATGCATGCAAACAGCAGATCCTCCAAAGAATTCCTATCTCTTTTCTTTTCCATCCAGCAGAAATACACAGCAGCATGGAGTCCATCAATGAGTCTTCAGGTACGTCACCTGCGTAGCCACGGCCCTCATCAAGAGCCACGGCTGGGCCACATTCACATTTCTTGGGTGCCTAGATGGGGAACCGCTCTGGGGGGCTGCAAATCAGGAGTTTGTTTGTACTTTCATGTAGCAGCAAAGAGGGTGTCAGGCACAATAAATCAGGAAGTCCAGGCAGTTCAAATGATAGCAAACCTTTTTGTTGTGGTGTGCCAAAAGCGTGTGCACAATAGTGCACGCGCATGCATGCCGGCACCCATGATGCAATGCACCCCACCCCTGTGCATGCACCTCACCCCTGTGCATGCACATGCAACATCCCTGCCTCACCTCCTTACCTGCACTGTGCATGCGTGCGCCTCCCAGCTGATTTTTGGCCTGTTTGAGGCAGTTTTCACCCTCCTGGAGGCTCGAGGGAAGCCTCTGCAGCCTCGGGAGGCCAAAAAATGGGCCCATTTTAGCACTTCCGGTATTTCCAGAAGGCCCGTTTTTTGGCCTCCCAAGGCTGCAGAGGCTTTCCTCAAGCCTCCGAGGAAACTTGCCTCAAATAGACTGAATCAGCTGGGAACTGCTCTGTCTTCTGTGTGGTAAGTTTGGTTTGGGCTTGCATGCTCGACAAATGGCTCTGCGTGCCACCTATAGCATGCGTGCCATAGGTTCGCCATCATGGATATAGCTTTATTGCAAGGTCAAGCTCTCAACAAGAATCTGGCCAACTAACAGTTCAAAGCAAATTGGTAGCAGATAAGAATTAGTGGAACTCAAGGTGGGATTTGGATCTCTTGTCAGCACAAAGGGACTTGAGGCTGAGGGCTTGCTTGACTCCTCCCTCCCTTGGGCTCAGTCTGGTCACCTCCTCTATTGTAAATCAGAGCAGAGGAGACCCAACCTTGCTGACTTCCAACTCCCAGCAGCCTCAGTTAGCACATATAATGGTCTCTTTAGGTGGAGCATCCATTCTCCAATCCTGGGCATGAACAGGGCTTAATTCTCATTTCAGACTCCGACAACGAGGTGGGTCCTTCACTGGAACAGACAGCAGAGGTCAGCTTCCTTACTGAGGTAAGCCGGTTATGCCCTGTGGAGGATGGGAGTCCCGTTTCCTTTCCCACCTTTGCCTGGTCTTCTGCATAGCATAAGATGTCAGCGTTTGTGATAATAATCACAAAAAACAACTGGAAACAGTGAACAAGAGTTGCATTATTAAGCTTTTGCAAAAAGGAATTCTGCTCATGGCAGAAGACATTTTCCCCAGGAGGGCTGGGGTTTATATACAGGTTCAAATATACAATCTCTGCCCCTTTCCTGGGTCCAGAATCTATCCTAATGCCAAGAAATACAACCCCACATATAACAGCATTCCAGCAAACCTCCATTCCAGCCAATAACTCTGAGACAGACATCTAAAAAAATTAAAAATAAAAATAAGTTCCTTTTATTTGGATAGTAACTGGCTCAACTGTGGATCTGAAAGTTCTGGGCTTCCTTACAATAAGTAAAAACTACAAATCCATCCCATCAGCACATCACATGGCCCAATCACCATCCATCCCAAAGTAAGACTTCCTTTCACTATGCGCAACACGATCTGACCTTGAATCAGAAAAAGAATGTTATTATGTCTAACTAGATTATACTCCAATGAATCCCCCTCTCCCACTTTCCCAGGCCCAATTGTGGCAGCGTGGGAGCATTGGATCTCAATATGGCTTCCAAAGCTGACATAAGAAATAGAGTCCCCAACTTACAACGAGTTGCTTAACAGCATTCAAAGTTGCAACAGACCTACCTTGGGGCTACTTACAACACAGTTCCAATGGTCAGGCTGTCTCTGCAATTGCGTGACCGAAGTTCAGCTGCTCGATAACAAGGCCACATTTATGGCTTTGTTTGTAGGATCCCACAGTCCAGCCAAACCAAAAACAGGCTTAGAAATAAAGGTTTTGCCTGGGGGAGGTTCCAAAAATAAACAGCCCTCTGAGGTCCACGGCCTCCACTGAGGTTTGTCAACAAGTCCAGTGGTCCGAGTTTCAGAGCTTGCAAGGAGAAGTCACAGGAATTATCCAAGCCAGGAATGCAGGGGGTCATTTTCAGCAAAGCCAGCCAGAAACAAGCTCCAGACTAACCTTCCAGGCAATGGTCAATTTAGGCCAATTTAATTTAAACAACTCTCCGCAACGGAATTAAATCCATGAGCTGCAGAGTTGCAGGAACCTCCCAGTGCAGCCCATTAAGAGGGGTGGGGCCTTTTCCCCTCAATCTGGCAGATCTCTGCCTCTCTGCCCTGTGTGCTCTAGCATCTACCAAGGCCGGCAGCTCCTCCCCCTTTATCTCATTCGCCTATGAGCTCCCACCAGCCGAGGCATGTTCCGCCAGCAACTCAGGATCAGCAATACCGGATGTGCCAGGAATACTCTCATTCTCCCTCGAGGCCTCTGTTGAAGATGTGGAGGAGCCGTAGTCCACAGAAGATATCACATGTTTTATGATGGTTTTGCCCAAAAAACCAGGACTTCTGGTTCTTGGCCAGACCGTGTCCACAGCCCCGTGATGGCAAACCAATGGCACGCATGCCAGAAGTGGCACACAGAGCCCTCTCTGTGGGCATGTGAGCCATCACCCCAGTTCAGCTCCGCTGCGCATGCACATGTGCATCAGGGTTCTGACAGATGCTCTAATTAAAACCATGAGCCTCAAACCAAGTTTCAAAAGAAATCCAGTTATTTATTAGGAGCAACACGTTGGCACATATCTAAATGAAATCAGCTCTGCCTGATGTAATTTACGGCCCACCCATGACCCTGTTTCCCCCCTCCCAAGGTGTGTCATAAATCACATTCTCCAACTAGCACTTTCGCAGCCTGTAGAAATCACGCCTCTCCGGTTGGTCCCTGGTAGCCTGGGATACAGCCTTGAAGAAGGTATCCGTGGAATGTGCTTCTGGTTGTGGCTACTGCTCCATCAGTTTTCCCCCCTCCTACCTATGGCAACTCCCGAGCAGGCAAGGAATTCTTTACGAGTTGCACCTCATGCTGGCCAGCTGTTCCTTGGGTCTCTGCCATGCATGCGCAGAGGGCAGGGGGCATGTTCAGGTGACATACACATATTGCATTTTGGGGGGTGCGTGCGCACTCACTTTGGGCACTCAGTCCCAAAAAGGTTAGCCATCATTGCCATAGCCATAATCATTGGTTTTGTTAAAAAGCCCTGTAATTTCCTAACGGCCACTGCAAAAGTTGTAAAACCAGATTGGTCCCACAAGCAACCCATTTTATGACCATCATGACATGCAACCAAAATGGGCAGCCTGCATTATGGTTGTATGTCAAGGACTACCTGTTAAGGATGGCTCATCTTCAGAGCAGAAATGGCATGTTGCAGGAGGAATGGACAGAGTCCCGACCTTGACCAGAGGGCTGCTGCCCCCAAGAGCCAGAAGCTGCAGGAATATTAGCAGCAGCAAATTCTGCCTTCCTTTTGCTACCTTGGCAGCCTTGACAGAGGAGAGCGGATAAAATGCAGGCATTTTGGCTTTTGACTTTAAAATTGGACTGCTATAATTCGACTCTTTTGCTCCACCAACAGCCACTTGAGGTTTTAGATCAGGGCTCTCCAAATGTGGCCACTTTAAGACTTGAGGACTTCAACTCCCAGAATTCAACTCCCAGCCGGGGAATTCTGGGAGCTGAAGTCCTCAAGTCTTACAGTGGCCACGTTTGAGAACTCCCTGCTTTAGAGCTACAGACATGAACGTGGACAGATGAAAAGGGATTTTTCTCTTCCTTGCAGGGCGTTAAACCTCTCCCTCAGAACAACACATCCATCGCTGAAGCAGCTGTCAGCAACCAGGAAAAGGCGTCCGATACACCGAAGCAGCTTCCAACTCAAGCATGATTTTTTGCTTCAGATTCTGGGTCACTGCCTTCTCCCCCATGTTAAGGAATGCTAAGGGTGGTGGGGTGTGGAAGGACATCTGGCCACTCCAGAAAAGAAGCCCTGGAATAACCCCACAACACACACACACATACACAGGAGAAGGCTTCCAAAACTGGCATCTCATCTCCAACTTCGCTGGTGACAAAACTGACCCATTTTAGTCTTGCTTAGGTTCTCAGCAGTTTTGGTCAGACTCTCTTTTTGGATAATTTCCAAGATTTGGAAGTGGAAAAGACCACACTTGGAATACTGCATCCAATTCTGGACACCATGATACAAAAAAAAGATGTTGAGACCATGGAAAGCGTGCAGAGAAGAGCAACAAAGATGATTAAGGGGGGGCTGGAACAGAAGTTGCCTTTGGAAGTTGTGGGAGCTTCATCACTGGAGGCTTTCAGGAAGAGACTGGGCTGCCATCGGTCAGAAACAATGTAGGGTCTCCTGCTTGAGTGGGCGGGGTTGGACTAGATGACCTGCGCAAGGTCACTTCCAACTCTGTTAATCTGTAAAATCTGTAAACAATTGAGGGAACCAGGAGTATCTAGTATGAGAAAGAGAAGGACTAGGAGTGTCATAATACAAATATTCCAGTATTTGAGGGACTGCCACGGAGAAGAGAGGGTCAATTTATTCTCCAAAGCACCTGAAGGCTGAACAGGAAGCAACGGATGGAAAATTATCAAAGAGAGATCCAATGTAGAACTAAGCAGAAATTTCCTAATTGGTGCATATTAATCAATGGGTTAATTTGTGGGGGCTCCATTACTGGTTTTCAAGAAGAGGTTGGTCCAGAATGGCCTTGAGCACGGGGTTGGACTAGAAGACCTTCAAGGTCCCTTCCAACCCTATTATTCTATACTGAAAACTTAGCAACTTTAAGACTTGTGGACTTCAACTTCTGGAAGTTGAAGTCCGCAAGTCTTAAAGTTGCCAAGTTTGGAGACCTCTGCTATACTGTATGTTTCAAGTTGAATGCACCATATTATAATGTTTCTGCTCTTTGAGTGGGAGCTCAAGTGAGTTGCCATTCTGGGTGTCTCAGGTCTTGTTCCTCTCATCTCTAACCTTTGTTACATTTGTTTGAAACCACTAAATGTAGTCATCCACCAATTCTGGATGACATGTCATCAGTCTGTAGGTGATACCCAGTTATCTACGCCTATCCTGGTTTGAGTGGAAGTCACAGTGGAAACCCTGAAGGTTCTCACGTTATGGATGAGTCAGACTCAGCAAGAGAGTGGCTACAAGATGGAATGAATAATCTTGAAATGGGAAAAAAGCAAAATGGGGAATGTAGATTTGCAACTATTATAAAATGAATGGTAATATTGCAACATTACAGTATGGGGGGGGGGCGAGAAAAACAGATCTGCCCCACCTAACTCCTGGCTTCCAGAAACTTGCAAGATCTTATGGAGAAGGGGTGCCATTTCTTCTCCTTTCTGTGGAGAAGCCAAAAATTCCTACGGGAACATCAAAACATGAGAACATGAAAAACACCTGGGATCCATTGCTGAGACTCTTGGGGAGGGGGCACCCTTACTGTACTTAAGATACTTGTCAGTCTGTTCCAAGTTTGGGGGTCCTTGGTGCTCTGTGAGCTTAGTTGTCCTCTTGCAGACATTTCATTACCCAACTAGGTAACATCACCAGCCTCCACGGTTTGAATAGAATAGAATAGAATAGAATAGAATAGAATAGAATAGAATAGAATAGAATAGAATAGAATAGATATTGGAAGGAGTAGGATAGGATAGAATAGAATTTCTTTATTGGCCAAGTGTGATTGGACACACAAGGAATTTGTCTTTGGTCCAAATGCTCTCAGTGCACATAAAAGAAAAGAGACATTTGTCAAGAATCATAAGGTGCAATATTTAATAATAGTCATAGGATACAATAAGCAATCAAATCATGCTAGGAAACAGTCAATATAAATTATAAGGATACAAGCGACAGTCATAGTCACAAGTGGGAGGGGATGGGTGATAAGGAGTGATGAGAAGATTAATAGTGATAGTAATGCAGACTTAGTAAATAGTTTGAGAGTTTTGAGGGAATTACTTGTTTAGCAGAGGGATGGCGTTGGGGAAAAACCTGTCCTTGTGCCTAGTTGTTCTGGTGTGCAGGGCTCTATAGCGTCCTTTTGAGGGTAGGGGTTGAAACAGTTTATATCCGGGATGTGAGGGGTCTGTAGATATTTTCACAGCCCATTTTTTGACTCCTGCAGTATCCAGGTCCTTGATGGAAGGCAGGTTTTGTAGCCATTGTTTTTTCTGCAGTCCTAATTACCCTCTGGAGTCTGTGTCTGTCTTGTTGGATTGCAGAACCAAACCAGACTATTCTACAGGTGCAGATGACAGACTCCATCATTCCTCTGTAGAACTGGATCAGCAGCTCCTTGGGCAGTTTGAGCTTCCTGAGTTGGGTGCAGAAAGAACATTCTTTGTTGTGCTTTTTTGATGATATTTTTGATGTTAGGTGTCCACTTATGAATGTTGACATCCATGTCGACAAATTTCAATGATTAAGCTTCAAGTAGCACTGATTGTGTTACCTAATTGGATAACAAAATGTCTGCAACAAAACAACTAAGCTCAAAAAATACCAAGGACCCTGGAGTTGTCCTCTTCTATCTCCTGCTCCTTTGCAGACCCTACCTCCTTCTGGCATTGATGATGTTACCTAGTTGGGCCCTGAAATGTCTGCAGGAAAACTACCAGAGCCTCCAGGACCCAAGTTCAACCCTGGGCTACAGATATTCTTTACTGTTCCAAGCTTAACATCAATTTGTTATATAATCTGGAGTAATGTTTGACCTATTGATTTTTTATTTCTTCCCAGTGTTCAAACTTACAAGTTTGCCATCCCAAACGGAAGTACTGGTAGCTGTTTTTTCCCCTTCTTTTCATAACCAATGATCCAGCTATTTATCCTGTAATGAATCCCTTATTGTATATAAACACCAGGAGTTAAATTGGTTTAGATTAGATGTTCTTTGAATTGTGTTAATCCTTGGTTTAACATCCTCTTGAGCGATAATAAGCCATAAGTCTTCGCCCCTAAAGGCGTAAACGATCCCTTGGTGTAATCTGACACTTATGAGATTATTGAGCCACAGAAACAAGAGGTGCGACATTCACATCTCTAAATTTAACAGTGAATTGCAAATCCAGTACATGTCTAATTCAACGGTTACTTTTATGAACAGGAGAGCAATTATGATGGTCCTTGTTGAAGGATCTTTATGGCTCTAAATCTCTTAAGAAGGAAAATGGTGACATGCAATCTTGGAATATTTTTGGGGAAGTTTGCTGGCAAGACAGGAAACTCCATTCTTACCTCTGAACACCTGTCTTTACCATTTCTAAGAAGCTATTTGTGGGGGGGGGGTTGTAAGATGTTGCTTGCTCATTTGGAAACTGAACTGAAGCATGTCACCTTGGCTCGCTCTTCTTGGCAAAAGCAACCCATTTAAACATAAAAAAAGTTGGAAGGGACCTTGGAGAACTAGTCCAGGAGTGTCAAACTCCTGTGGTCCATTGGGTCGTCCCAGGGCCTTAGCTCAGCCTTTCATCCGAGCACCAATGCGGGGGCAGAGAGACTGGATGCCATGGGAGAGCAGTACCTGAGGTGCTATGTGAACTATCAGCAATCCAATACTGAAGCATTGGGATGAAGTCCATACCTCCGCCTTTCGCAGAAGTCGCGTACAATGCTGTTCACAGTAGCATAGGACTAACCCCCTTCAAGGTAGTGAGCGGTATAGTTCTGACCAAGGCTTATGGAGACACATAACAAACACACATTAGTCCCAAGACCCTTTTTTCTTTATTTCAATGGCTGTGAATTTTAGTTATTCACAGCCCATAATGAGTCTGAAAGTTTGTAAATAGTCCCATGGAAGTCTGCTGAAGTCCTTTGGGATAAGTCTGATCAGCACGCACCTTTATCTTCCTTGAAATGCTGCCAACCAATTAGTTATACGAGGCCAAAACGGAGCACAAATTCAACAGAGCTTCAGGTTTCAAACCGACCAGTACGAACAAAGTTGCTTCCTGCAAAGATTCCTGTCCTTTTGCTCCTCCTTTATGTCTTATGGGAGGGGCCAATCACCTCCAAGCCTTACTCCTGAGTTGCCCCTTTTGCAGCTCTGCGCACACGCACACTGGGAACAGGCTCCCGCTGTTCCTCTACCTCGCTGCTGTCAGATTCTGGAGGCTCCAGAGTCAGCACATAACTCCCAAATGGCCATGGACCCATCTCTGCATTGGACGCAAGCCCCTCGTCCGAGTCCTCCCCAGACTCCTGGACTGGTCCTTGTCCTTCCCCACTGTCCGATTCCACTGCTGTCTGCACAGGCTGCCGGCGAACCACAACAGGTGTGGACTTCATCCCAGTGCCCAAGTATCCAAGGGATCCCCCCTCCTCAGTCAGCTTGACTGATTGGATGTCAACGCTGAAAGCAACTTGGGAGAATGTTTAAAAAAGTGCTAAAGCAGCGCAGACTTGTAAGAAACAGGCAGACAAACACCGAGCCCTGCAACGGCCATTCCAGGTGGGGGAGAAGGTCTGTCTCTCCACCAAATATCTGAGGTTAAGACTCCCTAGCAAGAAACTGAGGCCAAAGTTTATGGGACCATTCCCCATAGTAAAGATTATCAACCCAGTCAAGGTGCAATTGAAATTGCCCCAATTGCTAGGGAAGATATACCTGGTATTACATAGTAGCCTCTTAAAACTCACGGTCGGTTTTTGGTCTGTCAACATTGTCACGTATTGGAACTTTCCCCCCCCCCTTTGCTAAACCGGGAGGGGGACATGGCCAGCACATGACACATCCGGCCCACGGGCTGTGAGTTTCACCCCTGTTCTAGTCCAACCCCCTACTCAAACAGGAGACCCTAGGCCAATGATGGTGAAGCTTTTCGGCATCGAGTGCCCAAACCGGAACATGCATGCATGTATGCGTGCAGGCATGCTGAAAACCCAAAGACCAGCTGGCAGGTGCACACATGCTTGTTTTTTGGCCATTTTGGGGGCATTTCCAGCCGTTTTTGGGCCATTTTCAGGCTGAAAAAGTCTGAAAACAGCCGAACAAAACAGCCTGAAAATTGCCCTGAAAACAGCCCAGAAAATGACCTGTTTTTTGGCTGTTTTCAGGCGCTCCGGCACCCACAAAGACCAGCTGACCAGCGCGTTTGTGCGCAACAGAAACCATAGGAGCAGCTGGTGACAGTGCGCATGCCCACAGAGGGGGCTCTGCACGCCACCTCTGGCATGCATGCCGCAGGTTCACCATCACAGCCCTATGCCACCCCAGACAAATAGTTCTCCAAATCTGGTGGGCAACTCCTCTGTATCCATTGGATGCTTTCAAGCCAGGGACCATTCATTTCACAAGCCACCCCCACTTCCTGAAAACATCACCAGGCCAGACAGAACAGAATACCCAAAACTCCAAAAGATGTTTATTTTTTTTAGAAAAAAATGTACAATTTTACTTCCTATTATTTATGAAAAAAAACCCTCGACTAACATTGTTGTAATGCTTAGTACCACTGCAAACGGTAAAAACAAAATTTTATATATTAAAAAAAATTTACATTTTACAATTTTCTACATGCATGCACAAGGTTTCTCTGCTTTTTGGGAAACGTCAGAAAATGGTTCCCTAAATTCGGTATGTGTGTGTTTGAGCTGAGAAAGGTGGCCTCTGTTTGAATACTTCTAGTCTGGGAGGGGATGATGGTCCCTTGAACTCTTTCCCCTGCTAAACAACCAAGTCTTAAAATGAGATGAAAATGGCAGAGTGAAGTTACTTCTCAAGAGACCAGATCTGGATGTGCTTTCAAATTTTAAGAGGATCAAGAATGGGCTACAAATACAAGACCCCCCCCGTGCCATCCCCTGTGAAGATTAGAAATTTTCTATAGAAAGTCCATGACTTACAACTTATTTAGTGACTGTTATGCCTGTCGGAATCTGATTCAGAGGGGGAGGCCGAGCAGCTGACAGGGAGTGGGAGTGTGGCTCCATTGGCTGTGGAAGAAACTGGGGAAGGGCAAAGCCCAGCTGGGCAGAGCAGGAGAGAAGTAGAGCAAGGCAGAGGGAATTCGGAGGAAGACCCAGGCCCACCCCCTCTTCATCCTAGGGCACGCAGGGAGGAATGGAGAAGGGAGCAACGTGAATTGCTTGACTTACGGGGGAGGAAAGGACCCTGATTCCCTTCATTAGCTGCAGCTGGGAACACAGTGTATAAAAGAGGAAGCTGCCCACAGCAAGTTGTTGGGAGCAAATCATGAATTTATCTTGTATTGTTGTGGCTTATCTGTGTTCCTGGCATCTTCCCAATTGTGTCTTTTCAAGTCTGAAATTTTTGCTCCTGCCCTGCGAAACTAATTACCTCAGTTTTGCTTCATTGGACTTTAAGTTACAGTTTGTGTTAACCCTGTTTTGGACTGAATTTTCTACAGTTAAAGGCTGTTCCTGGGAGGGTTTTTCTCCAGCCGAAGGTAACCTGGACACTGGGGGCAAAGTTGGAGATAATAAAGGGACTCTTCTTGCTTATTTGACAGTGTTGCCTTTGTGCCACACCCCTTTCAGTGACTAAGCTACAACAGTGCTGCTGAACAACCGTATGGTGGTCCTTGCACTTACGACCATGGCAGCATTCCCATGATCGTGTGATCACAATCCAGATTCTTGGCAACCAATTCACACATACAATGGTTGCGGCATCCTGAGGCCACGTGATTCACACTTGCGACAGTCCCAGCTGGCATCTGACGCAAGTGAAGTTGATGGGGAAGCCAACAGAGAAGGTTGCAATTTGCAGTCATGGGATGCCTGCTTTATTAACAAACAGTGATTCCATTTTAATGACCATGGCAAAAAAAATGTCATAAAAGTCAGGTATGGTAACGTGATGCCTCACTTAACGACCTATTTTCCCCAATCATGGTTGTAAGTCAAGGACTTGTGTTTTTCCAAGTGCAACTGACTGGGGGAAACTTTTATCCCGTTATCAACTTTTGTTGTCTAACGGCCACCCAAAAATTGCTCTAAATCAGGGCGTCCAACCTTGACAACTTTTAAGATTTGTGGACTTCAACTCCCAGAATTCCCCAGCCATCACAGCTCTAAATCAGGATGCCACCATCCAAAATTAAGAATAGATCTCTGGTGGACCCTCTTAAGAATCTCTCTAAGTAACCGATCCCTTCTGTGGCTCCAAGATCTGGGTGCGAACTGCTTCGAAGGCCCTGAAATCCTCCAGATGGGATTAACAGAGTTGGAAGGGACTTTGTAGGTCATCTAGTCCAACCACCTGCCCAAGCAGGAGACCCTACACCATTTCTGACAGATGGCAATTTAGTCTCTTCTTAGTCTCCAGTGATGGAGCTCCCATAACTTTCGAAGGCAACTTCTGCTCCATGGGTTGATTGTTCTCCCTGTCAGGAAATTCCTCCTTATTTCCAGGTTGAATCTCTCCTTGTTCAGTTTCCATCTGTTATTCCCTGTCTGGCCTTCGGGTGCCTTGGAGAATAGCTTGACCCCCCTCCTCCTCTCTGGGGCAGCCCCTCAAATATTGGATGACTGCTATCCTGCCTCCCCTGGTCCTTCTCTTCCCTAGACTAGCCAGGCCCAGTTCCTGCAACCGTTCTTCGTCTGTTTTAGTCTCCAGTCCCCTAATCCTCTTTGTTGCTCTTCTTTGCACTCTTTCCAGAGTCTCAACCTTTTTTATAGCGTGGTGACCAAAACTGGATGCAGGACTCTAGGTGTAGCCTTACTAAGGCTTTATAGAGTGGTATTAGTACCTCCCTTGATCTTGATTGTATCCCTCTGTTAATGCAGCTAAGGATTTCATTGGCTTTTTTGGCTGCACTAAGACTCCAAGAGTGAGGACAATTACACCAGTGCAACAGGTTGCCGCCAGAAATTGTGGGCGCTCCATCACTGGAGGTTAAGAGACTGGACAGTCACTTGTCTGACATAGTATAGTTCTCCTGCTTGAGCAGGGGGCTGGACTAGAAGACCTCCAAGGTCCCTTTCCAGCTTCTCTTCTCTTCAGGAGGGGATCACAGACACAGCCGAGAGAGACTGCGGTGTTAAAGGCCGCAAAGGTGCAAGACCTCATCTGGTGGGCACCTGCTCAGAAGAACCACGGCCGGCGCCTGCCTAACAACCAAGAGGGACTTTTGAGCCTTCGATCTGCCAAGGCATCTATCGGTAGTCCTCAACTTTATGACCGCAATGGAGCCCCAAATTTCCATCGCTAAGACTGGGTGAAGTGAGCTGCGGCCGATTTTACGACACTTTTGCCACCATTGGTAAAACAACCACTGCGGCCGTTAAGTAAATCAAGTGGTTATTAAGTGAACCTGGTTCTGCTTGCTGGGATGCCAGCTGGGAAGGCCATGAGGTGACCACGTAACCCCAGGACAGTGCCACTGACATAAACGCACACCAGTTGCCACGCATCCGAATTCTGACCATGTGGGGATGCTGCAGGGGTGGGATTCAAATTTTTTTAACAACCGTTTCTGTGGGCATGGCTAGATGGGCATGGCCATGTGACTGGGCGGGCATGGCTTTTCTGCAGCCCCTGTTTTTCCTCCTGCGCCTCTGGGAGGCCTCCTGGCAAAAAACGGAGCAGGGGCATGCAGCTTCCCACTACCCCCACGTGCCCCTTTTTTTGCCTCCTGGGCCAAGCAGTAAGATAGCAGTGGGATCCCAGAACAGCTGATTATCAGGGAGGAAAAAAAGAAATATCTTAAGGAGTGACTGGGCAGGGCGGTCAGAAGAGAATACAGTCGGTATGTCGCACATGCACGATGAGGGGAGGAGTGGGCAGAGAGGGGCGGGGCCAGCCAGGGGCACAATTTGCCCGGTTCTCCGAACTGCGGAGAATCGTAACAACCAGTTCTATAGAACCGGTTCGAACCGGTAGAATTCCATCCCTGGGATGCTGCAACGGTTGTGCACAGGACATAAGCCACTTTTCTAGAGCCGTCGTAACTTCGAACAGGCACTGAACAAATGGTTGTAAGTCGAGGACTACCCGTACCGGAAACTTCTCTGCGAAGGGAGATTGGGCTGGTCTCCATCACTTGCTCCCTTTGGGGGATGTTACGGCAGGGATAAAGAGAAGATATAAATATATAAATATACTGCAAGCTCCGATGTCAGTGTTGATTTATTTTGTAAAAGGCATTCCCCCCCTCCCAAAGCCAATGATTGATTTAACTTGGAATATTCTGATGAGGTTGTATAGCAAGGGATCTCCCAACCTTGGCAACCTGGAAGACATG